>JAKSZT010053766.1:8573403-8794064 GCA_026826555.1 Tolypeutes matacus | reverse complement strand
AAAAAAAAATAGAGAGAAGGAAAAAAAAACAAATAATCAAACAAAGAACAAAACAAAATAAAATATAACTAGTGGATTGGGACATTCAAAAAATGGGCAAAAAAGCAAAGGAAATGCCTTTAAAATATATATATATATATATATATTCAGTTTCTTTTCCTTTCTCTTTTCTTTTTTCCCTTTTTTCCTTCCCTTTATCACTGTGTTATCAGATATCTGGTGTGCCATGACACCTTCCTCCTCTCAATACCCATTGTCTCCCAATTTTTCATTTAATTTTCAAAGAAGTTTTAGGTCACAGCAAAGTCACACACGGAGTGCCGGAGACTTCCAGATACCAAACCACCCCCCTTCCCCACCCCGTATTAACCCCCCCCTTTTTTTTGGTTGTTAGCATTGTTATAACTGTTATGCAGATAGCAAAATACAGCAACTAAACATTGTCAGTGATTTACAGTATACTTTACAATTTAGATGATACAGTTTAATAATTTTGATGATATTTACCATGTCCTGTGTCCATTACTGTAAGGTAATGAAAAACCTTCCCCATGACCACCAAACAACCCATTAGATCTGGACTGTTCCCTTCTCCCCAGCCCCCCAGGGCCCGTGATATCCCCCTCTCCCAACCCATAGAATGTCAAGATTCACAGTTACATGCCCTGGGGATTTGAACCAGCCCTTCCTAATCCACCCACCCCCAAGTGCTGCACCACCAAACCCAGGAACACCACCACTCATCTGCCCCATCCCCCAACATGCAACCACACTCTATCCCTTTACCATAGATTATGTCCATATGGGTGATGGCTCAAAGCCTGCTCTTCTCTTACTTTCCTTTGTTAACCTATCTTTCAGACAATGGTTCTCAGAGACTGCTCACTTTCCTCGGTTCAGATTAGTGAGTTCATATACTGTTCATCCTTCAGTGCCTGGCTTGCTTCACTCAACATAAGGTCTTTAAGATTCATCCACGTTATTCCATGTGTTACTTTGTTCCTTCTTACAGCTGAGTAATATTCCATTGTATGTATGTGCCACATTTTGCTTATCCATTCGTCTGTTGATGGGCACCGGGGCTGATTCCAACTTTTGGCAATGGTGAACAATGCCGCTATGAACATTGGTGTGCATATATCTGTTTGTATTTTTGTTTTCAGTTCTTCTGGGTATATACCCAGCAGTGGAATTGCTGGATCATACGGAAGATCTATTGCTAGTTTTCTGAGGAACCGCCAAACTGTCCTCCACAGTGGCTGGACCATACCACAGTCCCACCGGCAGTGGATGAGAGTTCCTATTCCTCCACATCCTCTCCAACATTTAGTGTCTCCTGTTTTTTTAATAGCTGCCATTCTGATGGGTGTAAGATGGTATCTCATTGTAGTTTTGATTTGCATTTCCCTGATAGCAAGTGATGTTGAGCATTTTTTCATGTGCTTTTTAGCCATTTGTATTTCTTCCTTGGAGAAGTGTCTTTTCAGGTCACTTGCCCATTTTTTATATGGGTTGTTTGTCCTTTTATTTTCGAGGTGAAGGATTTCTTTATATATGCAGGATATTAGGCTCCTATCAGATATATGGTTGCCGAATATTTTTTCCCATTGGGAAGGTTGCCTTTTTATTTTCTTAATAACATCCTTAGAGGTGCAGAAGTTTTTAATTTTGAGGAGATCACATTTATCAATTTTTTCTCTTGCTGCTTGTGCTTTGGCTGTGAAGTTCATGAAACCATTTCCTATTACAAGGTCCTGTAGATGCTTCCCTACATTATCTTCCAAGGTCTTTATGGTTTTGGCTCTTATATTTAGATCTTTGATCCATCTTGAGTTTATTTTTGTATAAGGTGTGAGATGGTATTCTTCTCTCATTCTTTTGGATATGGATATCCAGTTCTCCAAGCACCACTTGTTAAAGAGGCCACTCTCTCCCAACTGAGTGGGTTTCGTGGCCTTGTCAAATATCAGATGACTGTGTATGCGAGGATCTATATCAGAACTCTCAATCCGGTTCCATTGGTCAGTAGGTCTATCCTTGTGCCAATACCACGCAGTTTTGATCACTGTAGCTTTGTAGTATGTTTTAAAGTCAGGTAATGTGATACATCCAACTTCATTTTTCTTTTTCAATATATCTTTGGCAATTTGGGGCCTCTTGCCTCTCCAAATGTATTTTGTGGTTAGTTTTTCCAGTTCCTTAAAAAATATAGTGTTGACTTTTATTGGGATTGCATTAAACCTGTAGATTAGTTTGGGTAGGATAGACATCTTGATGAGGTTTAATCTTCCCATCCATGAACAGAGAATATTTTTCCATTTATTTAAGTCTTCTTTGATTTCCTTTAACAGTGTTGTGTAGTTTTCTGTATATAAGTCATTTACATCTTTAGTTAAATTTATTCCTAGGTATTTGATTTTTTTGTTTACTATTGCAAATGGTATTTTTTTTCCTGATTTCCTCCCCAGTTTGCTGGTTATTGGTGTACAGAAATACTACTGATTTTTGAGCATTGATCTTATAGCCTGCAACATTACTGAACTCCTTTATAAGTTCTAGAAGCCTTGTTGTTGATTTCTCAGGGCTTTCTATGTATAGGATCATGTCATCTGCAAATAATGAAATTTTTACTTCTTCTTTCTAATCTGGATACCTTTTATGTCCTTTTCTTGTCTCAGTGCTCGTGCAAGTACTTCTAAGACAATGTTAAATAGGAGTGGTGATAGTGGGCATCCTTGTCTTGTTCCTGATCTCAGAGGGAAGGCTTTTTAGGATTTCACTGTTGAAAATGATGTTGGCTTTGGGTTTTTCATATATACCCTTTATCATTTTCAGAAAGTTTCCATCTATTCCTATCTTTTGTAGTGTTTTTATGAGGAAAGAGTGCTGTATTTTGTTGAATGCTTTTTCGGCATCTATGGAGATGATCATGTGATTTTTTTCTTTCAGTTTGTTTATGTGGTGTATTACATTGATTGATTTTCTTATATTGAACCATCCTTGCATACCTGGGATGAAACCCACTTGGTCATGGTGTATAATCCTTTTGATATGTTGTTGAATGCGATTAGCAAGTATTTTGTTAAGGATTTTAGCATCTAGGTTCATTAGAGAAATTGGTTTGTAATTTTCCTTTCTTGTGGTATCTTTATTTGGTTTTGGTATTAGGGTAATGTTGGCATCATAGAATGAGTTAGGTAATATTCCTTCTACTTCTATTTTTTGGAAGAGCTCAAGTAGAATTGGTGTTAGCTCTTTCCGGAATGTTTGGTAGAATTCAGCTGTGAAGCCATCTGGTCCTGGACTCTTCTTAGTTGGGAGGTTTTTAATGACTGAGTCTATCTCTTTACTTGTAATTGGGCTGTTGAGTTCATCTATTTCTTCTTTCATCAATGTCGGCTGTTTGTGGGTTTCTAGAAACTTGTCCATTTCCTCTAAATTGTCATTCTTGTTGGCATATAATTTTTCAAAGTATCCTCTTATGATAGTCTTTATATCTGTGGGGTCAGTAGTGATATCACCTTGCTCATTCCTTATTTTATGTATTTGCATCTGTTCTCTCTTTTTCTTTGTTAGTCTGGCTAAGGGTTTGTCAATTTTGTTGATATTCTCGAAGAACCAGCTTTTGGTTTTGTTTATTGTTTCCAGTGCTTTCTTATTCTCTATTTCATTTAGTTCTGCTCTAATCTTGGTTATTTCCTGTTTTCTACTTCCTTTAGGTTTAGTTTGGTGTTGTTTTTTCAATTCCTCTAAGTGTGCAGTTAGGTCTTCAATTTTAGCTCTTTCTTCTTTTTTAATATATGAATTTATGGCTATGAACTTCCCTCTCAGGACTGCTTTCTCTGCATCCCATAGGTTTTGATATGTTGTGTTGTTGTTTTCATTAGTTTCAAGGTAGTTACTGATTTCTTTTGAAATTTCCTCTTTGACCCACTGTTTGTCTAAGAGTGTGTTGTTTAACTTCCATATCCTTGTGCCTAACCTGTTTCTCTGGCCCTTAGTGATTTCCAACTTCATTCCGTTGTGGTCAGAGAAATTACTTTGTATAATCTCAATCTTTCTGAATTCATTGAGTGTTGTTTTGTGGCCTAGCATGTGGTCTATTTTGGTGTATGTTCCATGTGCACTGGAGAAGAATGTAAATCCCACTGTATTTGGGTGTAGTGTTCTGTATATGTCTATTAAGTCGAAATCTTCTAATGTATTCTTGAGTGCCTTCTTTTCTTTATTGATTCTCTGCTTAGATGTTCTGTCTAATGATGATAGTGGTGTGTTGAAGTCCCCTGCTATAATTGTAGAGGAATTTATTTCTCCTCTTAGTTTTTCCAGAGTTTGCCGCACGTATTTTGAGGCACCTCGATTAGGTGCGTAAATGTTGATGATTGTTCTCTCTTCTTGAGAGATTACTCCTTTTACTAATATGTAGTGTCCATCTTTGTCTCTTGCAATAGTATTTTCTCTTTGTCTTGAGCATTGGACAGTTTGACAAGTATATGTCTTGGAGTTGGCCTGTTGGGATTTATACTATTTGGGGTGCACTGTGCTTCCTGGATCTGCATATCCATCTCTCTCAATAGAGTTGGGAAGTTTTCAGCCATATCTTCCTTCAACACTCCTTCTGTTCCCTTTCCCTTCTCTTCTCCTTCTGGGATGCCCATAATGCGTATGTTTGTGCATCTTGTATTATCGGTTAATTCCCTGAGACCATACTGGATTTTTTCTATCTTTTTGTCTATCTTTTTTACAATCTCTTTGATTTCAACTGTATTGTCTTCCATATCACTAATTCTTTCCTCTGCCTGTTCAATTCTGCTGCCATGTGAGTCCAGCGTCTTTTTCATTTCTTGACTTGTGTCTTTGTTCGCCATCATATCCATTACCTTTTTAGGTAGGTTAGCTATTTCTTCAGTATGTTCTCCCAGTGTCTTCTTTATATCCTTAATCTCTTCCTTCAGTTCTTTAAGTTGGTCCATGATATTTGTTTGGATAGCTTTGATTAGTTGTTCAATGTACTGCATTGCTCCCTGGTTTTTATTTTGTGCACTGGACTGGTCCATGTTTTCCAGTTTCTCAGAGTCTTTTGTATTTTTCTGTTGCCCTCTGGTCATCATATTTTCTTGATGGGTTTTTTCAGTTGATTAGCTTTTCTCTATGCTCTAGAATTTTATTTAGCTGTTGGTTCTGCATGTGAGTTAAGTTTTCTCTTTGGCAGTTTTTCTTCGTATTTTATTTCCTTGCTTCTTTCTATGTTCCCTTGAAGGCAAAAGGTTAGGGCCAGAGGAATCAAAAGATGTAAGGAAGGAAGAAGGATAATAGAAATATTGATAAAAGTTAGAAGAGGGGCAAAATGAGACTTAATGAGATGAATATTTAACTTGTGTAGGCAGCGTAGTGTACTAGGAAAAAATATGGAGTTCATACAATGGACTGGGAAAACAAATGGAGGAATATATATATATAGTGATTTAGAAGGCTAGAATTATGAGGAAGGAGAGAAATAGTAGAGAGAGGTCTGAAAGGAAAAAGTTAATACTAATAAAAAAAAAAAAAGAAAAAAGAAGAAGAAGAAAACAAAATAGATGGGATAGAAATTGACACCCTTAAGTTGTGGGCCTATGAAAAAATGTTGTCTCTAAGAGCCACAACAGAAAACAGAAGGCAGAAAGATGCAGGAAGGATAAGTGGTAGTTTGTAATACAGAATCAATATATACAGCGAGTGGGAAATTACTGAATAAGAAGCCCAGCAAAGAAGCGACCAGCTGGCAGCACCTATTTATAAAAAAAAAATAAATAGAAGGAAAAAGGAAGGGGGAAGGAAAACGGGAATAATAGCAATAGACCAGAAAGTAACAGAGAGAAACCAAAGATCCACACAGGCAAGCAGTCAAACAGAGCTAAGGGGGGTCAATGATTCCCCTAGGGTCCACGTGGATCCTTCCTGCCTACTTGTGTTTATCAATGAATTTCCCCACAGGGTTCTATATGCAGGTCCTGAAGCAGCTTTTAGCTATTAAACTAAATTAAAAAGAATTTATTTTTCATTTGTTGAGGTGCCCTCACTTTTTTTTTTTTTAGCCAAATGCAGGACCCAAAATAATTCCTCCTCTAGACCAACCCCCTTATGGAAGGGACTCTAGCTGGGCCCGTGGAAATTAATCAAGCACGTCCCACTTTCCGGACTCCACAGGTTAGCTGAAGCTCTGATGTTAGTCAGTGAGGAGTGCTAAAGACGGCGGATTCCGCCCCTTCTGGCGCCGATCTCCAGCGTCACCATCACCGGGCTGCTCAGTAAATCAGTTTGAGTGCAGATTCGCATCTGCTCTCAGCCTGATGCTGCTTCAGGTCAGCTTATATGCTCCCCAAAGCTATGGGGCAGTGCAGGCAGCCAGATCAATGTCTAAAAATATAAAACACCCTTCCCTGTCTTCCAACCAAACCCTCTCTTTTTTGGGAAGTGTCCCTTCCTCCTGGCTCCGCAGCGGCCCGGGTCTTATCCCTGGGTGGCTAGGGAAATCAGCTCCGTTCCTGGACCAAAATCCCCCCTCCGGTTCACCAGGTGCTGATTAGCTCGTTTGCTCTGTTCACACAAGTTCCAAGGGGCGCCAGGCAGCCAGATCCCCAGAAAATAAAACTTTTTCGCCCCGCCCGCAGCTCCAAATGGCTGTTTTATTTTTTTTCCCCTAACCGCAGGGCTCAGCCGCCTGTGCCAACCTCCACCGGCAGCCTCAAAACTCACGAATCTCCACCGTTCAGTCCACGCCGCCAATCCTCGCAGATAGATGTCCCAAGCTTCTCACTCCACGCGTGCACAGCACAGACCCCCAGGCAGGACCCCGTCCACAATCCGCCTTGCTCTGGGAGCTTGCAGTGTGCACCCTCCTACACTAACGCCATCTTGCGTCCTCCTCTCTTATCATAACTTTTGAATTAAAATTTATTTTGTTTAATATTTGTTTAGCCATTCCAGTTCTCTTTGGTTACTATTAGGAAGTCACATTTTTTTTCTTTCATTTTCAAACTATATGTGCCCTTGATCTAAATTGAATATCTTATAGATAATATTTAGTGGATAATTTTTTTTTTCATTCCCCTAATCTCTGCCTTTTGATTGGAGAATTTAATCCATTTATTTTTAAGTAGTTACTGATAAGTAAGTACTTACTTCTGCTGTTTTATTTGTTTTCTTCATGAGTTATACCTTCTGGATCCTCAATTCCCCCATTACTGCCTTCTTTTATGTATAAAAGAAGATTATTTTGACATAATTTTTGGATTTTCTTCTTATTTTCTTTTGTGTATTTTTTAAAGATTTTTTTTAGTGGTTACTTTTTAGTTTGCTTAGCTGTGCAAAGCAGATACCAAAAAATGTTGGCTTTAACAATGGGAATTTATGCACTTACAGTTAGAATCTGGGAAAATGTCCAAATGAAGGCATCATCAAGGTAATGCTTTCTTCCTGAAGACTGGCTGCTGTTGCCCTTTGGCTCCTCTGTCACATACCATGGCACATGGCAGCATCTGCTTGTCTCTCCCTTCTCTTCCTGGTCTTAATGCTTTTAGCTTCTGGCTTATGTGGCTTTCTCTCTTTGTCTGCATTTCATTCTCTTATAAAGGACTCTAGTAAGAGGATTAAGACCCATGCTGATTGAATTGGGTCACACCTTAACTTAAGTAGCCTCACCAAAGGATCCTACTTACAATGGTTTTACCCTCACTGGAATGGAATAGCTTTAAAAGCATGATTTTCTAGCACACATATATTTCCAAACCACCATAGTTACCATGGTGATTTTAATTAAAATTCCAAGTTTTTAACAATCTAGCTTGAACTGATGACAACTTAGCCTTGGCCTCAGCAGCATACAGAATCTCTGCTTCTATACGCCTTAGCCCCAACTCTTTGTGTTGTTATTGTCAGAAATTACATTTTTACACATTTTTCCATTAACTTAGATTTTTAATACATATAAAAATTATATGTATATAAAATGAATTATGCTCCAAAAATACAATATTTATATTGTATTTTTATATTTATAAATTTACTTATTCAATTACCTTTATTATAATAATTTCTTTCTCTGACCTCAAGTTACTGTCTAGTGCCATTTTGTTAAGCTCCAAAGCTGGACCTTTGGGGATAACCAGAGAAAAAACTTTAACACAAGAGTTAGGCAGGACTTGCATTTACTATGTCTGCAGACAAGAGCCAATGTGGGTCTAAAGTGACTCAGACCTTACTCCCTTTGCTGCAGTTTTACTCTTGCTTAAATACCTAAGTTACTACTTAGCATTTGCTTTGATTATGCATTAGCTTTTATGCATATGGATGAACACACATAGCTAGTTATATAATTGTATGATTAGTGTGCTCAGGAAATCACGCTTGCACATACATTGCAAGATGAAAAATGGAGCAGATAACTCCAGCCTTGGGTGGAAATTTTACTATGTTAATTAAGCAAGTTGAAGTGAGGACAGTAAAGGGCTTCTTCTGTGCAGGTCTGGCCAACAGGTTGAAGCTTGTCTTCATACTTCATTGCTTCAACAGGATATTCTTGGAATTTGGCACCGAGAATGGGTTGAATCTCATCACCTTCTAATTTACATAAAATTCTTTCCTTTGTATCCTAGAAACTGAGAGAGAAACAAGTTACTTTCAGGTATTCAGTCATCCTACATCCATCACTTTGATTTCAACCTGAAGTACTCTCTTTAAAGCAATTCTTGTAGGGCAGTTCTACTAGTACAAACTCTTTGATTTTGTTTATCTGAAAATGCCATAATTTCTCCTTCATTTTTGAAGGATAATATTGAAGGATGTAGAATTCTTAGCTGCAGGTTATTTATTTTTTTCAGGACCTTTAAAATGTCAGCCTACTCCTTTCTGGACCCCATGGTTTCTGATAAAAAATCATCTGTTAATCTGATTGTTTCTCTCTTGCTGCTTTCAAGATGCTCTCTTTGTCTTTAGATAATTTGATAATAATATGTGTTGGTGTCAATTTCTTACCATTTATTTTTTTTGGTTTTCATTGAGCTTCTTGAATGTGTAGATTCATGTCATTAATCAAGTTTTGGGAATTTTGGCCACCATTTCTTCCAATATTTTTAATACCTTTTTCTATCTCTCCTTTGGATTACCATTGAGTATTTTGTAAGTTTTATGGTATCTCACAAGTCTCCTAGGTTCTGTCCATTTTTTTCTCATTCTTTTTATGTCTGTTCCTCAAACTTGATAATTTAAATTAACCTGCCTTCAAGTTCTCTGATTTTTTCACTCTGCCTACTCAAATCTGCTATTGAAAATTTTTAAATTTTTCATTTCAATTGTATTTTTCAGCTAAAAAATTTCAGTTTGGTTCCTTCTTATAACTTCTCTCTTTATATTGTTATTCTATATTTGTTAATACATTATCTTCTTGAAAATTTTTTTAGCTCTTTGAGCATATTTAAGACAATTGATTTGACATCTCTGTCTACTAAGTCTGTTCTTCCTCAGGGAGACTTTATGTTACTTTATTCTATAAATGGGCCAAAGCTTCTTATTTCTTTGCATTCTTCATAAGTTTCTTCTTGAAAACTGAACAGTTTGAATTATAATAGTATAACTCTGGAAATCAGATACTCCCCCTCCTTCAGAGTTTGTCTTGTTGCTTCCTGTGGGAAGTAGCTATTTATTTAGTACTCAACTACTTTTGTAAAGTCTCTATTGTTTGTCATGTATTGTCTCTGAAATCTGTTCATTTATTTGTGCTCAGATAGTGTTTTGATTGTCAGGAGGCAAAAAGAAACAAAAAGAGAAAGAAAGAAGGAAGAAAGAAATAAAACTCTCCCAATCTTTGCTGATTGGCTGTTGCCTTCAAATTTTAGTCAGGTTATTTTTTATTATAAATGATTATAGGTTATTTATGACTTAAAATTTTACTTCTTGCTTACCCTCAGCCTAGAGGTCAGTCAGAGATGAAATCTTAAGGTCTTCTTTTTTTCTTTGATGTATTTTTATTTTTTCTAAAAGATATTTAGATTACATAAAATGTTACATAAAAAAATATAAGGGATTGCCATATTCCACACTCCCCACTCATCCCACTTTTCCCCACATTAACAACTTTTTTCATTCATGTGGTACATTCATTGCAATTAATGAACACATTTTGAAGAATTGCCACTAAGGATGTATTATAGTTTACATTGTAGTTTACACTCTCTCCCATTCAATTCTGTAGGTTATGGCAGGATATATAAAGGCCTATATCTGTCATTGCAATGTCATTCAGGACAATTCCAAGTCCCAAAAGTGCCCCTATATTACAATTCTTTCCCCCTCTTCCTGCCTTCAGCACCTCCAGTGGCCACTGTCTCCATATCAATGATATAATTTCTTCCATTGCTAGAATCACAATAAGTTGACAGTAGAATACCAGTAAGTCCACTCTAGTCCATATTTTATTCCTCGATCCTGAGTTTCTGGGATGGTGATGCCCACTCCATCTCTGATTGAGAGGGGGCTTCAATCCCATACTGCTGATGGATGGGAGTCTTTTGCTTGCAGTTCCTTGGTATGGTGGTTGTCCATCTTCACCTCCTTGTTAGTTGTCCTGGGTGAGTCCAATGAACTGGAGAGTAGATGTTGCAACTCTGCTGAGGCTCAGGGCCCAGCTGGTACATAGACAGCCCAAAGATTCAAGTCTTTTGGTATACACCTACCAACTCCAGCACCAACTATAGGTTCAAATAGAAGGGACAGAAGAGGTATGTATAGAGAAATCACAACTGAGTCCAACTCTGTCACATTCCAAAGTAGGGCTCACTGGCAAGGCATTAAGGTCTTCCTAAGTATATGCTGATCATAGGTTCAACCTTGTGGATACATTTGGATTTCTAAATTCCCAGTATACATGGATGCTTCTGAATACACTAAATTCCCAAAGAAACACTCTCCCAAGGTTTTCCTCCCAGGATTTTGGAACACTATTATTTATCTCAACTGTAATCTTTTGTCTCGGGCAACTGTGTTGTTAGTCTTACAGTGTTTTCAAGCAATGCCTGCCACTTTTCTGTCCAGAGTGAGTGCTGAGTTAGGCAAAACACAGTCAAGACCCTTTATCAGTCCTTCAGGTAGACTTCAGACAAATCAGAAAAGACCAACACAATTCTTTGAGAATAAGGTCTGTTCTTTTTCCTCTGGATATAGGGACTAGAGACCCACATTGGGAATATGAAATGCCTATCTTCAAGGTCACTTGCAAAATCAAGGTAGGGTGATATTGGCAAAAGTGCCAAAAAGATCTACTACCAGTTTAGTTGCTGTAACTCTGTTTTCCAGCATTCTCAAAAAAGTTGATTCTGACAGTTTTTGTTTGATTCTTCAGTGTGTTTTTGGAAGGACAGATTCTTGGAGCTATGTTCTGTGCTGCTTTCATTGATCTCTCGTGTGCAATAAAGCTTTCTAGAGATTATATGGCATATCATAATGTCATCAATCTGATTCATCATATTGAAACAATTCATTCAGAGTTAAAGGAAAAGGAATTGGGTGTTTGAAATATGGACACAATGAACTCTTTAAAAGCCAATATTTGTTTATTAAAGCTTTTCAAACTAATGATTAAAAAATTCATTGAGCTATCTTATAGACTACGATATTATAGTCCATTAGCTGGAGAAGCACATACGACACCTGAGAAAATAATAATGCTGCACACATTTGACATTATTGAATGGCTGCTTAATAGAAAGTAAGCAAAGGAAATATGACACTGCCACTGTTCAACAATACAGTAAATTATGAATTAATAATTTGTCTAAAAACATAATCATGGCACTAGATACTTATCTGCAGAATTGTACTTTTGACTTTATAATGGATAGATCTACAGGTGTGGTTGGATTTACTGTTTTTCTTGCATCCAACTGATATCAGCACCAACTAATCATGGAAGAGCTTTTATGTGACTATTTGGTAACAAAAATGAGTGGTACTGAAATATTCAAATATTGAATAGTTTTTTTAAACTTCTTGGAGCAACTTGCACTGTTGGCACAAAAACAGTGGTGGATAAAACTACTGATGCTTTGGTGTAAACCAAAATAGTGGCACCAAACTTTCCCAGTTGTCATTGTGGGTGCCACATATTCACAGTAAATATAAATATCAGTTTCTCTTAAGAAGTCCCTGATAAAGATGTAAAAATTATTAATCTTATTAGATTTTTACCTTTGAGTCCACTTTTTATAATATGCTCTGATGAAAATGGAAATGTCACATAAAGGATGTTTGTTATGTACTGAAGTGCAATGATTATTTTGAGGAAAAATATTTCTGATAATATTTGAGTTAAGAGCTGAACATGTCACATTGTTCATGAAACAAAATTTTGCTTGAAACAACTAATAGCAAAGCTATGGTCTTTCAACCTAGGTTATTTGGCAGATATTTTCTTGAAAATGAGCATATTGGGCTTGCCACTTCAAGGAAAATAACTGGTAGTATTTGTTGCCAATGACAAAGTTTGAACTTTAAAGAAAAATTAGAATTTTAGAAAACATGTTTCTTCCACTGTGAGCTTGACAGCTTCCCAATACTTAAAAAGCTTTTATGATAAGATTGGTGGTGATATTAATAAATGTAATTTCTTGACATAACAATACTTAGATATTTTGCAGCTTTCAGTGAACCAATATTTTTAAATGACCAATGCATGCAGTTACTAAATCATGCATAGCCAAAACATCCATTCAAAGGGTGTAATACACAAGTAGACTTTCACATAGTTTGAAAAGTTCATTGCCATCATTTCAGAGTCCACTAATTTTTAAGTAACTAATATTTAAGGAAAAACCACTTGTCAAATTTGGTTCTTCAAAGAGAAGATTGCAACTTATTAATTACAGAAACAGAGGTGAGAAGCCAGCTATTGTCTCTTAAGCCAGATGTGGAAAAATTTTGTAAGTTGTAAAACAATGACACTTGCCTCACTGTTTTTGCATTAAAAACATGATATTTATGCCAACATATTATGGGTGCATTATTTTTATTTTAAATGAATAAATATTTAATTTTAGTCTTAATTTCTAATATGTTATATATCCACTCAGAACCTACAAAAACAAAACCTACAAAACAAAAAATCTTTGGTGTCTTCAATAATTTGTTTAATACAATTTTTGTTTTGAAATAATTTTAGATTTAGAGAAGTGCTGCAGTCATAGTACAGAGAAATTCTATATATCTTTCACCCGATTTCCTCTAATGTTAACATCTTCTAACTATGGAATATTTATCAAAACTAAGGGATTAACCTTGGTACATTGCTGTTAACTAAACTACAAACTTTATATAGATTTCACCAGTTTTCCCTCTGATGTCATTTTATATTACAGGATCTAATCCAATATACTGCATTACATTTAGTGGTATTCTTACTGACAAGTCATTTCCTTCTTCCCCTCCCTCCCTTCCTTCCTTCCTTCATTTTGTCAGTTTTGAAGGCACTCACTTGGTATTTTGTAAAATTTTCCTCAATTTAAGTTTCTCTAATTTTGTTCCTAATTGTTATACAGGGGTTATTAGATTTGGAGAAATATAACACAGAAGTGAAATGCCTTTCTCACCACATCAAATCAGGAAGTCAATATGACTGATCATTAATGATGCTAACTTTGATCACTTGTTTAATGTCTACCTTTAACTTTAACTGTAAAATTTCTATTTTTCCCTTTCCATACTCTGTTTTTTGGAAGCAAGTTAACACAATCATTATGTCCACACTCAAGGGATGGGAGGTTAAAATCCATCTCCTGGGGGGAGGGAAGCATTTTAACTGAATGAATAAATAATTATTTTAAGAATATTTTAATTCTAATTTCTAATATATTACATATCCATACATAAAACCCCATAAACAAAAGTTCTTTAGCATCCTTAATAACTTTAAAGTGTGTAAATGAATCCTAAAACCAAAAAGTTTCAGTGCCATTGGTCTATTGAACAATTGTTATCCCTTATGTTATCCAATTTGTTCTGCAGTTATATATTTGGTGATATAATACTTCATTGTTGTATAGTTCCTTCTTTTAATCCCATCTCCATGTAAACCTCATTCAACTCTTTAATGGTTCAATTATTCTTGTTCCTTTTGTTCCCCGGTTTCAGATGGGGAAATAGTCTCAGAATTTCTGACTCAGCTAATCTTACCTAGAGACTTTGTTCTTCTTCTTCTTACATCTACACTAGTTTCTTCATTATATTACATGCATTTGTAGTTGTATCAGTATTCATTTCAATGGAACTAAAGATGCATGCTCTAAAGTTTTTGTGAGAAACACTAAAAGAGAACAGTATCATGTTACGTGGAAGCCACGTAAGGATTTTTAAGATGAGAAACAGTATGATTTTAAAAGAAAAGTGATCTTGTTCAAACTACACAAAAAAGCTCAAACCTGATGATATTTTAGCTATCACTGTAAGTGTGGGAACACTATAGTTTATAAAAAGAGAGTGGTTCCCTCAAAGAAATTAAAACAATCTTAAAATTCATTTATGATTAAGGTGGTTAAAATAATTGGAACAACTCTGGCCTCATCCAACTTGTTAAGCTTTAGAAACACCATTACAATATCTTAAATTAGACATATTTTCTAATAAGGAACATTTGTTGAAATACTATTAAATTCTTTCACTAGTTTCAAAGCCAAAATTATCCATTCTTTCAGAACCTTAATGTACAAGGATAGAAATGCCCTATTAGAAAAATTTTAACACCAGTGTTTCTTTAAGTGGTATAATGGTGGAGATATGAACTTTCATGTTTTGAAGGTATGCAGTTTCCATGTGCAGTTGAAAACATTGACTGGTCTGTACTCCACAGTGGTCAGAATCATCTAGTGGTTTTCTTAAAAAAATACATTTTTGGAATCCCACCTCCACCCTATTGAATCAGAATCTCCATGGGTGTGACTTTAAAATCTGAATCTTAAATATTCACAACAGATGATTTGAATTCATCCTAAAACATTATCATCACTATGCTAGAAGAAACCACTAGATAGTTCTTTGCTTCAAGAAGTCATTTTGGTTTTGTAGAAAGTTTCACTTACTATATGCTCTCACCGAGAATAGTCTAGGGCTTTGGGGCTAACGGATTTTGAGTAGGACATGAAAACAACCTAGTCTAGTATCAAATACTAGCATACCTCAAAAAGCATATTAGAGTAAATACTTAAGAGAAAAATTCTTGAAGGCTGTCGGGAATTTAAAAGATTAAAAAAAGATTCTTGAGCCACGGTAAACTCGCCTTTTGATTCATGTGAATAACTGAGGGCATCCTGGGGCCTTGCGTCCACTAGTGAGTTCCATTAATCTTAAATGTCTAGTCCTCTAACCCTTTTATTTGATGGGTAACTCCATAGTTTTATAGAAAAAATAATCTCTTATGGAATTTGAGGCATATGTTTTGGTGAACCTTAGGAAAGCTGAGGAGAATAAACCTAGTAAAAGAAAGGTAATTTCAGGAATGATTACACAAAAGGTATTTTCTACTATTGTTCAAATCCAATAGTTAAACTCATTGGTATTCAGTATTCAGGTTTTTTTTTTTTCCAGGAATATAAGAGGAAACTGTATTTATACATTATGGAACTGAAATACAGTTTAGATTAAATCCAGCTCTAATAAGTTTCCATTGCAAATTACCAAAGGATTTTAAATTAAATTGTTAATGTGTCTCTCTGCTTTCAGTGGTGAATGCCCTAATCTTCTAGGGGCCTGGGATGGAGGGCACATGTGGACATGTTTTTTGTAGAAACTTTTCTCTGGGTTTAATTTGCACTGCATACAATGAGTCCACTCTTACTATGTTTTTCCTGGGAGAGCTGAAACTAAATTGTAGCAATGTGTTTAGAGGAAAACATATTTACACTATTTGAGTGAAGATAAATAATGATTATGTGGCCAATCTTAAATGTGAGCTATTTCACATTGGCATAGGTATTTTTATTTCTTTATGGTTAATTGGAGAAAATTAACCATATTTGAAATATTTCATCGTGCATTTTTAATTTCTGATGGAAGTCTGAAGTGCCTTCTGAGAATACCATTAAAAAAAATTCCCCTTTAAAAGGTATTGGATTATCAATTGCATTCATATTAGCTGTTGATGAATTCTTTGGTTCTTGTTCATTAGAGTTTTTGATTATCAGAATGCATTAGAATGTTTGCTTATGAGAATGCATCAAATCTGCTTGATTTTTAAATAATATTCAACCTATATGATCACTTACATTATAGTATGTTATAAAAACTGATGTATGGGATAGAAAGATGAATAAGATAAATTCCTGTGGCTTCAAGTAGCTTATGTTCAACTGGCTGGATAACACCTGTTCTCAAATAAGTATAAGGCAATTGGATCTGTAAAAAAATGTCATAATAAGAATAGAGAACTAAAATTGTGGATGTTCTAAAGGATGAAGCAGGGGTGACTTAGAGAAGTGATGATGCAGATTTCTTTGATTTAAGTTATAATGGTATGAAGGCCATTCTTCTGAGGGCCTTTCTTCTTCGTTTTGCAAAACTTATAGTTTAAGCAAATGCTTGAATGAAAGCATTAAGAAACTAGAGGAAGGAAAAAGGGAGTGATGATGTTTAACACTTAGGTATCGGTAGAACTGATTTGGTTCTGAAGACTGTATTCTCTTCACCAAGGTCATATAGAACCAATTCTCTATTTCATATTTGAAAAACAGAACTTAGAATCTACTTGGCACAGGAGGTACACCAGTCTTAATTTAGTTTTCAATCTAGAACTTCCAGAAACTGCATCTTGTCTGCTTTTGTATGAACCCTTAGGAAAAGTACTGAATTAAAAAAAATAAAAAAATAAAAAAGAGTTAAGGTGCTAAGAAACCCTACCGATTTAACCATCATGCCTAAAAATTATCTTTTTATTTTCCTCTATCATAGTTATAATCCTGTGCATTAAGGGTAATATTCATTTTGATATTTCAGTTCCAACAGGATAATAAAGGCATTATTTGAACAAAAACTACCATTATGGAAAAGAATGTACTTGAGCACAGAACAATTAACCAAAATACTTTTCTTCTTCCATCATTTAAGAAAGATAACTTAGTAAAGAAAGTTGTATATAACACACAAATTTGTCATCAGTGGAGATGACTCCTAATCCCCACTCTATAGAGGATGTAACCAGTAGGAATATATCCAAGGATTCTTTTGTATAACGTTGACAAGAATTCTTGTGGAGCAAGAGAAGGGAGTGAAATTATGGTATTTTGTAGCCAAGACTATTCTCAAGGCCAAAAAAAAGTGATCCCAGGACTTTTTTGGTTAGTAGGGTCAGAATCAATTCCAGAAAGTTAAAAAATCTGTATCAAAATAACTTTGGACACAATTTGATAATGTTAGCCTGTGTCAGAAGTACTACCCACAGTGTAATAGTGAATCTTAAAACATTTTCTTATTTCTCATTACACAAACCCAATTTTTTTTTCATCAAGCTACACCTCCAAATACAGCTATAGCAACCCTGACAAGTTGAGAAAAATTTGTATTTAATGACTAGAATTTTAATCATAAATATTATAAAATTTCATATTAATACATTTCATATTTATATAGGGGGAAAAGATGATAGAATATATAAGTTTAAAATAAAACACCTGATTTTGATATGTAATCTGGCATCCTAATAATTTTTTTTCTGGCATATATATCAACAAAGTAGTTCAGAACAATGAATCATTCAAACTTGAAAAATATGTTTCCTTTTAATACCATTTATGTAAATTGATAGGGTTATTTACTAATAGCTTCTAAATTACCTGAAAAATATTTGTTATATGTTTGAGGAAGGGAAACCAGGCCATATGCTCTCTTCTTGAAGTGAGATCTTACTATTTTGTCAGCTGTATAAGTGCCTTTTATAACTGTTCTCTCTTTTTCTATACAGTGGTCTATGAACCATTGTAAAGGTTGTGAAGGGTAATATAGTCTTTGACACCTCCTACAGTTTTACTTACAAGCACATTCAGATAATTTTTGCATTTCCGTTTCTGTTAGGTTGCCAACTCTATTATTTTTATTACCTCATAACAAGCCTGAATTTATCTATTTATTTCAAACAGTTGTTGGAAGGTAATGATTCATGATTCCAGCCTTCAGCCAGCCTAACCAGTGGTCTTTGGCAAATCTCCTAAATTATTCAATAGAGGGGAATCTATATTTTAAATTTTATATTCCTTATGGTTGATTATGCCACAGCAGTAGAGATATGGGACTATAAAAAGTAGGAAAGATTGCCCTTTTCCTAAATTTCTTCCTTTTCACCAAGTTCATGAAAAACAAGATGTGAGCAGGAAGGAGCCAGGAATGCCAGAAGAGTATTTTGCATGTGCTCAGAGGTGAAAATGTGGAATTAATATTATTAAAACAACGTTTGGAGTGGTATTCTCTTTTGTTTTCCCTCAAACCGAAGAACTCTTTAGGGATTATATATTTTGTGGGCAGTGTTGGGAGTCAAAGATTTTTCTAAAAAATTATTATGAATGTTTCAAAGGAATATATCTGTTCGGCTGGAGTGAGGAATGATTAACTTTAATCATTCAATCTCATTTGAGGTCAAAAATATTAGTGTTTATACATGTTGTATGGCATTAAATTTTGATACATGTACATGTACACACTGTTCAAATTAAAACTCTATAGGTATTCTTAACGTAGCAGGGCACAACATAACCAATTTAAAAGTTTTGGAAATGAATAGCTGTATTTTGTTATAATTAAGGAATATAATGGGGGAAAAACACGTGGATGGTCATTGCTCTAGTTGATCGTTGGCCAGCCAGGTTCTGACTTCATTGACACGTTTCATGAAAAGGGTGTTTTAATGAAGGATGGAATTGTAGATAATTCATTCCATGCTCTGAGGTTAACCACAAGCCTCTTAGAAATCACAGAACTTATAACTCCTGCAGATGTGCTGGAAATGAAAGCAGAGATTTGAAATTCTGAAAGCACTCTAATTTTTTTCTGATTTGATTTTATTGAAACATACCCGGCTTTGGCAGCCAGATTAACACACACAGACACACACACATATACAGAGAGAAAGAATTCTGCTTTTGTGAGAACATTTCTTTTCCTTGTCCCTCTGTTAATAATATTGAGCTAATTTCAAAGTGGTAAATGCTGAAAGTGTAAATGTGCCCTACATTTGTGATGCTTCCTTGCATAACGTATTCTCAGGGAAGTCATTCTGTGTTACTATTTCTGTGTGTACTGTAGCATTCTGAATCTCACCGCCTACTTCAGCAAACCTGGAGCCATCATTATCACATTAGGGAGGTAGGAAAATAGTTTTGAATATTCTCTCTCTCCCTTGCCCTCTATTTTTTGTAATTCATGAGCACTTTGCCCTTTAATATTTAGGGAAAATGGTGATGGTGTGGGTAACAGCTTGGAAGTTTTACTCAGGGCCTGAAATTGGAGATATGGTAGAATTCATCATATAGAAAATACAGAATAAATGAATCTCTTCAGGCTTTTTAGAGTGAAAATGTCAGCCACTTAGGAGCACAGAATAGATTTAGGAATAACAGAGAAAACTATGTTAAGGCAGAGAATAATTTTCCATTATTGAATTTAAAGAGATTCCCTAGGATTGAGGAGGGAGGGGCATTGAGAGGAAAAGCAGTTGCAAAGTATTTACTCTTTTTTTATTTTTAAAGAAGCTTTAGATTACATAATGATAGATTGAAAATATAGGGGATTCCCATATACTTCAACCGCAACCCTTTCCACACTTTCCCCCATTAACAACATCTTTCATTAGTGTGGTACATTTGTTACAATTGATGAACACATATTGAAGCATTGCTACTAACTATGGTCAATAGTTTACATTATATTTTACACTTTGCAATGCACATTTTTATAGGTTTTGACAAAATGTATAATGGCCTGTATCCATAATTGCAATGTCATTCAGAACAATTTCACTGTCCCAAAAAATGCCTCATGTTACAACTATTCTTCCCTCTCCTTCCCTCAGAACCTCTGGTGACCACTGCCTTTATATCAATGTTACAAGATCTTCCATTGCTAGAATAATAATGTCTATTTTAGTCATAAGAATTAATTTGTATTTAGGATTTTCCCCTTTTGGTCAAGGTCTTTTTCCAGATGCATTGCTAGTCAGTGCTTGGTAATAATCCCTTGATGCCAAGGAGGCTAATCCTGGGAGTCAAGTCCCATGCTTGGGGGAAGGCAGTGAGTTTATACGCTGGGTTTGGATTAGAAGAGGCCACATTTGAACACAAGGAGGCTTTCAAGAGGTAACTCTTAAGCAATATATAATACTAAGATAAGTTTCAATTTCACAAGAACAAGGTTCACAAGTAAAATCATCAATGTCAAGGGCCTGACATTGTTCTGTCCTCTGCTAGGCACTGCCCATGTATTCTAGGGATTTTTGCCACTCTATTAGAGAATGCAGCAGGATTTCCCAGGATGGGAATTCAATATTCTTTCATTCAATGTTTGTGTCTCCACCACGAAGATAACAACCCATGACCACTTGAATATATTCATATTCCATAAAGGCATGCCCCAGGTACACCCATCCCCACACATCCCCCCATCACTGACACTCCACACCAGTGATCCTCCCCTGCCACAGTTGCGACCTTTCTGCAATAAAAAACCTTTCCAAAAACAGAGCCAAAAAATGAATAAAAATAATAATAAATAAAATATTAAAAAGCAAATGAAATACAAAATACAAAATAAATTAAAAAATAAAAATTTTTCATTGTATCTTTAATCACCATAAGATTTGTTATCCTTTTTGTACAGTGACAATTTCTTCTGTATGTTCCTCTAGTGTATTATTTTTTTCACTTTATTTTCAAGGAAACTTTAAGTTACAGAAAAGTCATAAGATTTGTTATCCTTTTTGTACAGTGACAATTTCTTCTGTATGTTCCTCTAGTGTATTATTTTTTTCACTTTATTTTCAAGGAAACTTTAAGTTACAGAAAAGTCACATAAAAAAAAATATAGGGAATTCTCTTATACCCTAACCCCTCTCCTTCTCACATTTTCCCCTATTGATAACATCTTACATGAGTATGGTACTTTTGTTACAGTTGCTGAACAAATATTGAGGGATTGTTACTAACCGTGGTCAGTGGTTTACATTATGGTTTACATTTTGTACCATATACTTTTATAGGTTTTGACAAAATTTATAATGGCTTGTATCCATCATTGCAAGATAATGAAGAACAATTCCAATGCCCTAAAAATGCCCTATGTTCCATCTATTCTATTCTTCCCTCCCTCTCCTCTTGGAATCTGCTGTAACCACTAAGTTTCAATTTTTGAAGAATAAGGTTCATAGTTACATGCATTAATATTGAGGGTTTGACATATTGTTCTATTTTCTTTTATTTGGCACTGCCTATGTTTTTGTGAGATTCTTGCCCCTGTAATTGAGAACATAGCACGACTCCCTAGGATGGGAGTTTAATGTATTGAGATGACAAGATGAACATTTTCATATTTCATGGTAGTATGCCCCAAGTGCACCCTATCCTGCATATCCCACCACCTCCAATGCCCTGCATCAGCAACCCTCCTCTGCCATATTTGCTTAAAGAACATTCCTACCATTGTGGCTTTAACCACAGATCTACAAATCCCCAGAGTTCACCTGTTGCTCTTTCAGTTCCATAGAAAGTCCAACCCAACCTCCCACCCTACTCTCCCTCACATTCCATCACCATCGACCCTTCTCACATCCCTGCAGTAACATCACCCCCCATCCACACCCAACCATCCCCTTCTACCTTATCATAGGTTTTGTCCATATTGAGCATCGGCTAACCACACTCTACCCCCTTTCTGTCTCCTATTAATCTATCTTCCAGATTCTAGCTCTGTGAGTCTGCTCATTTGAATGGATAAGCAAATTGTGGAATATACATAAAATGGAATATTACTCAGCTGTAAGAATGAATGCAGTATTAACACATGGGATGACATAGATGAATCTTGAAGACCTTATGTTGAGTGAAGTAATCCAGTCACTGATGGACAAATATTACATGACCTCATTTACTCTTGACTGTCCTCTTCCCCCTTTCCCCACCATAAGAACAGGTGCTGCTCTCACTATGAAAATCTCACTTTGGTAGGACAAGAGGTGTCTTTGATGTGCATCAAGGTAGCAATGCTGATAGATTCTGTGGTTATAAAAGAAGGGGGACTAAACATGAGCTTTAGAGAATTGTGACCAAGAAATTGTGGCACAATTCATGACAGTATGGTTAAAGATGAGTGATATCTTGACACTAAGTCATCTTTCAAGAGTGTTTAATTGAAACCTGGGGAAATGGAAAAAGGTGCCATAATGGAGTGAGATTTAAGTTCTGACAGTCTGGAATGTAGGCTCATAGGTCCTGCTAAAACAGATAATAAACTACAAAGAAAGGACTGAAATAGCATAATTTGAAGTGGTAGACTTGAGAGGAATAAATTTGATGAAGAGTAAGTGCAAAAAGATAGGAATAAGTGCCCTTTGGAAACTGGTTTGGAAGGGGAAAATAGCAAAAGGAGAAAAATATATGGTCCTGCAAGCCAAATGACAACTAAATAATTGGTGGAACTAACCCCCTTCAATCGAACAACAACAACAACAACAACAACAACAACAACAACAAATCCACTTAAAAAATCTCAACTGATAGAAAAGGACAACAGTGAACCAGGGTTCTTTAAACTACCCTAACACCAAAATAAAATGATAAATAAATCCATACAGAGCTATTATTTAAAAATATTGAAAACAATGAACAAAATTATGAAGCAGAAGAGAAATCTGCATGACAACACCACAAACTGGATTAAATATATTTGAGCAAGACTTTGTAGATATGTAAAACCTCCTTGGATCAGAAATTTCAAAACTAAGGCTAGAAGTAAACTCAAACATAGAAAAAGATTGCATTGATTAAATTCTGCAAAGAGATGGGGAAAAGAGGAAATTATGCTGGATATGAAGACTAAATTACAAAGTGTCCAAGGGAAAATAGATTCAAATAAAATCTAGCAAGAGAATTTGAAGAAAATCAGGAAAAGAACAAGAAGATTGTAAATGTGATTAGAAAAAATAAAAAGAAATCAAACAAGTAAAAAAAATGTGGTGGGAATAGAAAACATGCAAAGGAAGAATATTGTTTGTAGAATTGATGTCCCTAAATAAGCTAAAAACAAAACGAGATAACAGAATTAATATTTAATGATATAACCCAAGAAAATTTTCCAGAACTAAATTAAGACCTGAATTTACATATGTAAAAGTCTCATGAGGTGCCTGGGAAAATTAACTTAGAAATCAACTCTAAGACATAACCTCATAAAACAGAGTTCAGTGATATAAAAATTAAATACTAACAAGAGCAAAGGAATTAAACTGGCATCAGAATTTTTTTTCAAAGTATCATAAAAAGCAAGATAGCAATGGAGCAACAATTTCAAAAAATTCAAAGAAATAAGATGTAAACAAAGGCTTTCATGTCCAACCAAGTTATCCCCCCCAAGTATCAAGGTTATAGAAGCTCCTGTGAAACTTTCTTCAAAAAATCTACTAGAGGAAAAGTTTCATTCCCTTAGAGAAGATTGGAAATCTGTAAAAAGACTGATGGTGAGTAACATACACACACATGTACACATAAAAGTTTAAAACAAAGTTGAGAATGAGGGTGAAATAGTGTTCAAATGTTATTTGTGAGAATAGAAAGAAAGAAGAGAAAAATGAAATAGAATAATTTCATTGATTACTGTGTAGGCAATAGGTAGTAAGGATCGCACGAGAAGCTAATAAACCAGATAGTGAAATGTAAAATAATGAAACAGTGGACTAAAGGCATTAAAAGATATAAGTTCAAAGATACCTATTAAAACAGACATAGCTTCCTAAATGTGAAAATTGTTTAATTAAAGAGCAAAGAATATATATCTTGTAGAGAAAGAAATATAGCAAACATAATATGCATAATTATAAAATATTATGACAGTTAAGACAAATATATCAGTCACATCAATAAATGTGAATGACAACTCACTCATTAAAAGAAAAAGATTTTCAATTTGGCTTGTAAAAAACACTCAACTTTATGCTGTTTACAACACACACACATAATACAAAGTGATTCAGAAAGACAGAGTAGAAAGGTATGGACAATGAATGCCATTAAAATTGAAACAATAAGATAGCAGGGTGTGACAGTCTGGAGTTCTTTTATGAATCCCCAAAAGAAAAAGATCATGTTTTTGAACTAATCTATTCCTATGGGGGTAGGGCCTTTTGATTGGACTATGTCAGTGAGGTGCAAGCCAGCTTGGGTCTCTGCCCTCTGATACAAATGGAGACACAGAGAAAGAGAGAGAGACAGAGAAGGAAGCAACCATTTTTTATTCTGCCATGTAAGAGAGTACTTCAGGTACACTTAGAGCTGCAGAAAGGCAGTGAAGCACTGAGAGATTGAGAGAGGAGTCCTGAAAAGAGACAAGCCCTATGCCTGGTTGCCCACAATTGAGCTCTAGGAGATAGTAGGTTGTGGGGGGGAGTGCAGAGGCCTCAGCAGAGGTCATCCACCATCTTGCTTCACCACGTGGTAACACACCAGGACCACCAGTAGCTGATTTTGGTGAGACAGCATCTTCGATGGTGTCTTGATTTAGACATTTCATGGCTTCAGAACTGTAAGTTTTTACCATAAATAAAATTCTCATTATAAAAACCAACCCATTTCTGGTACTTTGCATTGGTATTCCCTTGGCAAACTAAGACAGAAATTGGTACTAGAAGAATGGGTGCCACAGCTTGCAATTACCAAAAATGATGGAATGGCTTCATAAATGAGTAAGTGGAATTTTTGGAGTAATTGTGAGATGCCTGATAGAAAAAGCCTATATTGCTTAGAAGAGACTGTTAGTAGGAATATGGAACCTAAAGCTATTTCCAATGAGACTTTAAGCAGAAATGATGACTGTGACTGGAAGGAAAGTGATTCTTACTTTAAAGTGACAGAGAACTTGGAAAAATTGACTCCTAATGTTATATGGAAGCCAGAATTTGAAAGCAATGCACTTGGATATTTAGCTGAAATTTCTAAACTAAGTATGGAAAATGTAGCCTGGCTTCTTGCTGCTTATAGCAAAATGTGAAAGGAAAGAGATAAGCTAAGAATTAAACTGCTGGGCACAAAGAAACCAGAGATTGATGATCTTGGAAATTCCAAGCTTCAGGAAACAAGCCCCCAGAGGACAGCACCCTACGTGAGGACTTAACAGAACTTGGAAACAGGCAGCCATTTCAGTGCAAGTCAGGATTGGTAACACAATTATCCAAGAAGGATTTGTGGAAAGTCTTGCTGTCTGATGACTTAGATGCTTGCTAACTGCACATAAAATAGACAAGCTATTTGTGAGATCTGTGTGAATGAAACCACTGTCAGCGTGGACTAAAAGTGACAGGGAGGAGATAGATTGAATGAAAAATAGCTTCATGAGGAAAACTGTGAAGATGAGGTCTGGGCTTGGGATATCTTTTGGGGTTAGGAAAGGGATCCCCCATGTGTGTGGAAAGGGTGAGTTTGCCCTGGCATTTGAAGAGGATTGATCTTCCAGCCCATTGCTCAGGGAACGTTTGGTTACCCCAGACTATAGGGAGGGTGGAGTACATTCCCCAAAGATAAGAGAGAGTTAGGTTGCCACCCCACTGTTCTGAGGGGGTTAGGTCTGCATGCCAGAGATTAGGAAGAATGTTGCCACCACCCTACTGCACTGAAGGGTTGTAGTGCAGTAGGTTAAGTCTGTCCCCCCAAATTTGGGTAAAGTGTCGTCATCACCCCAATGTTCCTGGAAGGTGAGTTCTGAGCTTGGCTGCCACCCAGATACTTGATGAGGGTGGAAACAGGAAGATAGCCAAGGGGAAAGCCTCTGGAAGGGATGGGCCTCTATGAGATCCTGAGGAGAAGAAGACTTCATCCTATAAATGACTCCCAGGCTGAAATCTAATAAAGTATACCTAAAGGTTTTCAAAACTGTTTGGGGCCTGTGACACCTATTTCCCTCCCTGTTTCTCCTTATGGTAATGCAAATGTTTACCTTGTGACTGTCCCTCCTTTATATATTGGAAACAGATAACTTGTTTCTAAGTTTCACAGGTCTTCAGCCAGAGAGGAACTTTTCCCCAAGACAAACTGCATGCCTATAACTGATTTTTATGAAATTTTGTACTTAGCATTGCTACTGAAATGTTTAAGGTTTTTGAAATATTGTGATGTAACATCTGGAAAGACCATGTCTTTTGGGATTCAGAAAGTGGAGTGTGACAGTTTGAAGTTCTTTTATGAGTCCCCAAAAGAAAAAGATTATGTTTTTAAATGAATACATTCCTGTGGGATTTTTGATTGAACTGTATCAGTAAAGCGTGATCTGCAGCCCTTTGGCAAGCTAAGACACAGGAATAGCAATCCTGGCATCAGCCAAAGTAGAATACAAGACAACAAACATTAAATTTAGGTGAGAAAGAAAGGCATTTATGCTAAAAATCACAATTCACAAAGAAGATATAACATGCATATCTATGCACCAAATAACACAACATTTATTCTTTGAAACAAACTACTATAGCAGAAGCACACAAATAATATGAGACTTTAAAACACCGCACTCAGTAAAATACATGTTAGTACCTTCCAGCCAAAGACCATCTGTAGCTCAACTGTAGTTGAACAAGTTGAGTATAATGCTTATTGCAATGAAGGAGACTGTCACAATGGGGAACCATAGGGTGTGTCAGTAAGAGGGTGTTAGAAAAGACTTATAAGATTAGGGTTTAATTAGGGATTTGGGAGTGGGTTTATAGAAGCAAGGATTCACACTGGATTGGGTGTTGTCAGGAAGTAGAATAATTCTATAATGAATTCCTTAATAAATCTTATCTAGAAGGAGGCCAACTAGAGTAAGGTTAAAACTGTAAGTGGTAGAGAAGTAGAATCCACTCACATTAACTGGGAGAGGAAAATATTTAGCAATTTTGATTTGCATAGTCAATTTGTTTTTGTCTGTGCTTAGACAAAATTATGATGTGGTTTTTTTTTTTGGTCTCACTTCATCAGACACAAAGCAGCCTTGTCTGGTGTCATATTGTTATATCTAACAAGAGAACAACCTGGCCTAGATGTGAGCACCAGACCAGATACAAAAACATGTAGGCCTAGTTCCAGAATATCAGAGAATGCTTTTATCTTAGACAAATCAAATGTACAAAACACAAGTACAAAGGTAGAAAAACTAAAAATCATAATAAAGAAGGTAGATTCTATGGATATATACCAAACTTTACTCTCTGATAAGAGAGAATACATCTTCCTCTCATGTGCCTATGTTGCATTCACAAATGTACATATATAAATCCATACTCACATACACATGCATGAACTTCAGGAAATTCTATAAAATAAGAATATTATAAAACAATACTCTTTAATCACAAGGCAATTAAACAAGATATTTTACAAGATTATAAGTCAAAATGGGTCTTTGACCCAGAAATTTAAAACCTTTCTTTGAAATAACTCTTATGTGGAAGGAGAGAGAAAATTATATTATAGAATTTTAAAAATTCAGAATATATGGGATATACTTTAAAAATTCTTAGCATGAAATATTCTTAACAGTAAAACGAAATAGTGAAAAAGTTAAGTACCTAATTTAAAAAATAGAAAAAGAATGCCAACCAAAAGAAAACCAAAGAAGGAAAATAATAGAAATTAGTAAAATAGAAAGTAGAAAAAGTCTAATTATTAAATTAAAATCATGTTTTTTGAAAGAAAAAATTGCAAGCTCATTTGAGCAAACATAAGTACAGGAAGGGGAAATTAGAAACCAATTATTGGTTACCTTTAGGAGATAGGTTGAAATGGGTGGAAAGGATACCAGTGGCCAAATCTGTAATGATTAGGGCAAGAAAATAATTATAATAATGGCTAATAACTCATAGAGTAAAATAAAAATCTGTGAGTTCATAGTGATATATATTTATATGTGAGTAAATTCATAAATGTAAGAAAAGGATACTTCATTTGAAAAAGTAGAATTCCAATTAATAAATGTAGAAGGAAGGATGGAAATGGTAAGCAACAGAGTAATAACTGTTACATTAATAAATGCTAAAATTAATGGGCAAACATATGAGACACAGGATATCAGCATAACCTTAAAGTATCTACCGAAGGTATAAAGACTAACTTTGCAGTGGAATAACCTGGTAGACACGATCTCAACTTACTGAAGTTAACATCATCAGTAAAAACATAATATCACCTGTCTTCTGATTTGATGCACTGAGTAGGCCACAATATCACTTATTTTTAGTTCTTACCAAAAAGGCAAAACCTGAATTTAATCAGGAGAAAACAGCAGACAAACATAAAATGAAGGCTCTTCTAGAAATAATTGATTAATTATCTTCAAAAGGCCATGTCAGGGCCACGAATCATCAACAAAGAAAGAAAAACTGTACCAGATTAGAGAAAACTAAGGAGACATGACATCTAAATGCAATGTGAGATCTTCAACTGGATCCTGGATCATAAAAAAAATATTAGTGGGATGAGTGGTGAAATTTAAATAAATTCTATTGTTTATTTAGTGGTATTAAATCAATCAATCAATAACTAATTTCCTGATTCTGATAATTTACTATAGCTAGTTAACATGTTACTTTTTAGAGAAGATTAGTGAAGGGTAAATGAGAACTCTTTGTATTATTTTTTCAACTTTTTATGTCCGCAATTAATTCAAAATGAAAACTTAAAAAATTAAAACAATTATAATACATTACACTATGTGTGCCAGTAGATTACTATATAGAATCAAAATTAGCATGTGTGCATGTGAGAAATTTGGTCAAGGACTTGGCAGAGCAAGATATATGAAGGAAGTTAAAAGTTAATTGATTAAAAAAAAAAAAGAGTTCTCTAGCTGACCGAAGGTATTTAATATGCTACTTTGAATATTCTAATAAGGAAATATACAATATATTCTTTCCCAAATTTATCTTTTTCTCACAGAAATAAATTCTAAGGAATACACTTAGTTAAACAGTAATGCAAGGGATGGGTAGCCAAGGGGGCATTGTTTAACATAGAATGGGTGTGAAAAGATAAGCCTTGGTAGAAGCTGAAAACAGTCATCTGCTCCAAAACATAAATATGCGTAGTGGGAACATCAGTTTGTGTCCAAACATTCATCCCATTCCTGGGTCATAGGCATGTCTGAGTATATTTGGTGAACTCGTGGGACAGGCCCAAAAGAAACTCATTTGCATTGAATTGAAGAGTCTGCTGGGAGACACTTCACACTTTGGCCATATCTAGCAAAAAGACAAAATGCCAGAAAAGCAGTTGAGGAATCTCTCAGCAAAACAGCAACAACATGATGACAACAACAACAAACACCACCTCCCACCACCCTTAAAAATAACCTAATTATAATGGAATCATTTTCCAGGCAAAATGAACTTGAGTGGACCTTTACTGTTAGATGAGAAGAGAGGCAATTAATAGAGTCTCCTCTTGGCTGGGGTCTATGTTTAGATACCAGTGAAAGAACGGATATGTGAAGTAAAACCTGAAAGACATACTTGACTAGACTGTATAAAACATGGCATTCACTTACTCTGCTTTCCCAGCAGACATTCCTGCAAAAGCTTGCAGCTTTCGATCTGCATCCTTCCCCATTCACAGGTGATGCCAGCTGCAGCTAAGCAGCTTTTCCCTTGTTCTTTCCTGTGGAGCAATGGCAAAGATGGCCAGCAAATCAGTGGTGCCAGCCAGCCAGAACTTGATCATGGGCACTTGAGGCATCTACCACGGAGTGCTCTCAAAAGTGCATATAGGACCTAGCTGCAAATAATTTCTATTGGCAGATGTGTAAATAGCTATTAATTACAAACTCCAATGAGGACTGGCCAACTAGTTCTAGTATTAACATTTCTTGTACCTTTGAAATCATTTATACTTTGAAGAGAGGGATGCACAAAGTTGGTGCTCAATAAATGCTTGTAAGTAAAATTAAGACTTTATAACTTAGAAATAAATGAAATTTTCCTGAAAAAAAAAAAAAAAAAAAAAAGTGCATACAGGTTACTAAAGGTAAGACATTTGACTTCTATCCATCTGAAAAATTTTTGAAGGTTTTATATGTGTTCTTCTTCCCATTTCTTCTCACAGGGTCACAGAGACTGAACTGTCTGGTAGAGTTTCAATAAATAGTAACTGATAATACACTTTTAAGTAAAATCGGAGAAAGCAGTGAAGCCACTGATGATATAATGAATAATGATATAATGAATATATCACTATTGCAAATGTATATGAAACTAAAGCTCTATAGCTAAAGAAATAAAAAAAAATCTTCTTAGTGGATGTGCTCTCCAACATGTCACCAATACATCATTACTGTGTTCACTCATAGGTCAGTTCTATGAACACTATACCTCTATCTGCTTGTGTGGGAGCATGTGTAGTATGTGGGATAGGGGTTGGAGAAAACAGAGTAGAAAGGAAATGACCTCCCTTTAAGTATTTGACTTCTCTTTTTAATTTATTTAGTTATGTTTTATATTTATATTTAGTTATATAGTTAAATATTCCCAATGCCATTTAGTGGTAGATTTCTTCTACATTTACTTCACTAGAAACTTTCTGTAACTCCAGTGTTAGAAAGATACCTGAGTCATAAAATTCCTTTTTTAGTCACTTTGGATGGTTATATTTGATAACATCCTTCAGTTTTCTAAATATATTCTAGGATGCCCATAATGTTCTTATGTGCTTTTGCTAGTAGTTCTGTATATAATTATATAGGATGCACATGTATTTTCAAACACATGTCTTTTCTTTTCTAGAAAAATGTAATTTTTGGTTGCTCAACTACAGTGCTTTATAAACTCTCAGATTTAGCATTTTAATGAATTTTCCTGATATTCATGTTTTACGTAACTCCAATCCAAACTAAACACTCTATTAATTTTGCCACTGAATAGGAAATGATCCCAGCTAAGGAATACTCAGCCCCCTTTCTGGTTTGCTAATATGGTTTTATTAACATCTTTTCAGGCAATTAAGCTCCCTTCTGGGAATTCTCTTTCCACATGTATGTTTTCCTTGCCCCTAAGAGGAATAAGACAGCTACCTTTGGAGCACAGCTTTGGGCCTCATCAACCATTTGTATGTGGTCTTCTCATCCCTGAGGGAGGTCCCATTCAACTCCAGAGTTCACTGCTGTGTGCATGAAAAGTTTACTCAGGGTCTCAGGGAAGATGGACATGAACAGAGCCCCTGAGATGGTTGATAACACTCATTACTCCTTGAATTTTTGGTTGTTTGCAGAGAATAGTGAAAGGAGGAACTGAAATCTATGATATAATTTCATCCAAACCTGAGCTTCACAAAAAGAACAGTATGCATAAAGGCAGCATTTGGTTTAAAAAGAATGCTCTTGCCTTCTTCCTGTACATAACTTCCCAAATGCTATCTTCTATTTTGATGGATATTCTTAGCTCTTAGGACATATTTCTGCTTCCATAATATATATATTACCTAGCTATTCTTTAAACTCCACATATGATAATAATCATAATAGGAAAAATAACATAAAAAATAACATGAAAGTTCATAATGCAAAACATTTTTCAGATGGATCATCTTGTTTGATATTTAAAACAACTGCATGAATAAATAGGGAATGTATAATTAATATAGTTTGCAGGTCAGGACACTGTTCCAAATAATTTTAATGATTTGGTCATCATCATACAAGTGCACATTATCAGGCTAGGAAAAATGAAATTGGAGTCCAGGTCTTATAACTACAAAACTCATGGCTACTTCCACCACACTGTGCTGCCTATTCCTCCCTTATAGGTTCTTTCTCTTCCTTTTATTCTGATATTGCCCACATTTATTCCATAGTACTCAGACACCCATATAATTGCCCATGTCTGATAACATCTCAATCCCATATAATTGCCCATGTCTGATAACTTCTCAATCACTGAGTTTTGTAAATTCGTCACAGCACAACTTTCACCATCCCTTCAGAGAATTATACAATCACAGGTTATTAATATCAGAAGGCATTTACTTTCAGCCTACTCACAACAAATGCTTTAATTCTTTCCTCAAAATCCTGGATGTATGTTCTCTTACCTTGCCTTAAACACCCATTCAAATTTCTGATCCTAGTTTTGCTACCTGGCATTATCTAGTGCCTATTCTTTTGTTACTCAAAGATAGATTTCATGTTCCTCCTAAGGCCTCCCTTTTCTGGGCTAAATAATCTTAGCCCTTCTAAGAGTTTTGAATATGTTAGGACACTTTTGGATTCAAATCATAAGAAAGTGACCCAAATGTAAACTTTAAAAAGGAATTTACTGTCTTATATAATTGAAAAATCTAGAAATAAGGCCAACTATAAGACTGGCTTGACTTGTGGGTTCAAAACCACTCCCAGGTTGATTATAAAAGGATAGCACAAAGGAATGTTGCAGTATTTTGTATTATTTATGTGGTAGTAGATACCTGACTGTATGTATTTGTCAAAATCCATAGAACTGTATACTGTAAAGACTTTATTTGACTGATGTACATTTTAAATATCAGTTAGGATGTGTGTGTGTGTGGGGGGGGGAGACCCAAAAGGGAATGCATTTCTTAAACCTACTGTAACATGGAAGAAAAGCTGTCTCCATATTATACTCAATAATGGTGGAATAGTATAACACAGAGCAAGAATCAGGCTTATTTTTTTTCACATGCAGCAGGATTTTTATGGTGTTGGGAACAGAAGAGACAAGGAGAAATAAAAGTATTTTATTGATATTAGTATAGTATATAACATTCAAAGAATGATGTATTTGATGGAGAAAAAATAATTGCCATTTATTGCCTTGGGCTTACTATGTTCGATACGTACAAATTGAAGGGTTATATTTATATATGATGGAGTAATTAAAATTTATTTTAGTATATTTCAGCAAAATAAGAAATAACCTTTATTTAAACACTTGATGCTTCCCTTGATGTGGACTCAATTACTTATATCCAAATCTGAATCCAAGTAAATTCTAATATTTTATGTCCGGTGGAAAGTTTTCAAAATAGTTAACCAGGTCAACTGCTTGGCTTAGAGGAGAATAAACTAAATAATTTCTCAAGATCCTTACATTCTGATTATTTGATTATACTTAGTGACTGACTTTATCCAATTTCCCTCTTAGTGTATATACATATATATTTTTTCTTTCCTCCTGTCAAGGAAAATAAAATGTCAGGCACAGGGTAGTATTTATTGGCAAGAGGAGGACAGTATTCTATTCATGAAAACCATAAACAATCCATGTGAAAATACTACTACATTGTTGTTAGTCCAAAATGAAAGCTTTTAGTATGCATTAACTCTTTTTAAAAAAATCACTTTATATCTAAGTGTTTGCAGCAGAATGCTGTCATCAAAAGTATATCTCACTTTAAAAGCTTAGAGTATTTTAAAATATGGCATTCGCTCTCTAAAATACTTTACCAACTCTTAAGATGATTTACAGATCAAAGCTATATTTATTTTTAATTCATCTGGCAAGCCATGGAAATCTTTAAGACTCTATACTTGCAATCACACTTCAAATGATGACAGCAAGTGTCCTAATTTCATGATGATGAGGACATTTCAAATTCCTTGAGTATGCAATATTTTAACTTTTCATTAAGGCAAAGGAACTTTTTTTACATGTAAAATTTAGAGAAACATCCACAAAGAAGTTTATTTGACTTGATTTTGTTTTTCTCGTCTTCATTTTTTGCTTCATTTCCATTTCTGTTTCTGGTGCCTTTGTCTGCCAAAGTAAGTTGCTTGTTGAACATTCTGGTATAGTTTAGTATTATGTTGTCAGTAACTTTTTCCATATGCTTGTTTTGCCTCTATGAGGTCTCTTTCTTTCAACTTTCTTCACTTCCCACTCCCAAATTAAAGAAAAAAAAATTCTTAAGCTTTCCTTGTTGTGTTTGGCTGATGTGTAAAAATCAGTCATACCCAGCTCTCTCCTGTAAGTTTAAAATTTTAATTAGCTTCCTATAAAATTTTCCTCCTGATTCCATTGCTCAGTTAAAACAAGTTTCAACGTCTTCAACTCCCATGAAGTGCAATGTGCAGGAAGACAGTGATTAAAGGATTAAAAGGAAGCCTCTGGAAACCCAACTCTTTTTTGAAGAAAATTAGGTCAGGTTTTGCCATGTTTCCTGGTTGACTTCATAGTTCATGGCTGGTCATCAATATTTGATGATTTAAAATGGGGTTTTGGCTCTTTCTTTTTAAAACAATAATAGTAACGTATGCCATATAAACTCCTGCATTTGTGGTAGCACACACTACAATTAAGATTGTTGCTCTCTTTTTTTCCATTACTGTAGGCATCTTTACTTAAAACTTTCTCAGGAATGTTTCCTCTTGGATTGGAAGTTTGCTTGGTCTAAGATGCTGCCCAATTATTGTTCATCTGAACATTTTCAAATCTTGAAAGGCAGAATCACAACTCTGTGATTACACCAAATACCATTGATTGTATACTTTGGATGAATTGTATGCTTTATTAATATGTACCAATAAAATTGATTTGTTTTTAAAAAAGTAACTATTGGAGCATGATAGAGACAAGAATATTAATCCCCTTTAAATAAAAATAAAATTGATAGCATCTGTATAATTAAGGCAGAATAATGTATAACTAAAAGATATAGTCATTTCAGTTTTCCAAATTTTTTCACCATTGTTCTATTAGAAGGAGAGATTAGGAAAATGATGTGGTCAGAGTGGTGGATAATCCATTGAGAATATAATTTATCTATTCTGCTCTTTTTTCTCTGTTCTGGAAATAAATTCAAATCAATGTAAATTGCATTTAGGTATGTATTTTATTTTATTGTAGAAGTATTAATTGAATCTTACTAAATGGTGCAAATTTTAATTATGAAATCAATTTATTGAACTGTTTCAGAATTGGAAAACGTTTAGTGGCTATTCAGTACACATTTGTAACCTGGGAATGAATCTCAAACCATAATACTTCTATTTAAATACTTCGATGGCATGCAAGGAAGTGGTTACCTCAGGAGCTAGCTGGCTTCCTCTTTTAAAATATCTTTTTGTATGATTTTTGGATAAATTTAAAATGGATTTTTTTTTTACTTTAATAAGTTCTATCTCCCTGTAACTCGATTTATTGTTTTCCTCTGGAGTCAAACAGTATAAGCTGGATCCCTTTACTTTGATGTTACACCCATTAAATTCCAAGGCACACATCATATATATCTTCTTTGCCTTCTGTTTTCCATTCTTCAGCCATTCCTCACAGGTCTTCACTTCCATATACATCACCATCTGAGTGGTTCTTCTCTGGATATACTATCTCATAGTTTTTTTGAGGTCATTTTTCAAATGAAAGTATGTAAAACCAAATGCAATGCTCAAAATGTATTCTTATAGCAGAAAATAGAATTGCCTATACCATCTTTTATTTTGGAAGGGCTATTCATATTCATGCAACTTAAAATTTTAGTTAGATTTTTTGAGATCATCTTTATAATATTAACTAATATAATATGCACTGATATAATACACACTGATTGAAAACCCCTAACTCATTCCCACCACATTCTCCTCATCCTGTACTATTCTTGTGAAACTTTTAAACAGGATCTTAGATTCATCAACAAATTAAATATCACCTTGTTAGCTTCTGTTCATTATTCTTGTATGTCTCAGATTTTGGTATCTTTGAATATAATACATATTGCTGTCTCTCTGTTTGTTTTTGATAAAATAAAACAAAACAAAATAATAACATAAACACAATAATGGACAGTATGGGTTTTGTGATGGTTAGGTTTTTGTGTCAACTTGGCCAGGTGATAGTGTCCAGTTGTTTGGCCAAGCAACCACTGGCTTGATTGTTACTTGATTGTTATTGTGAGGACATTTTGTGGACTTAAATCATCAGTAAGTTGATTGCATCTATGGCTAATTACATCTACAATCAATTGAGGAAATTACCTTCAACAATGAGAGACATCTCATCTAATCAGTGGAAAGCTTTAAAAGGAGAAGTGATTATTTCAGCGGTCAGAAGTGAGAATTTGCTTCTCTACTTCAGCCAGCCAGCTTCACCTGGGAATTCAATGAAAATGGAATTCATCTGAGTTCCCAGCTTACAGCCTGCCCTATGGAATTTGGACTTGTGCATCTCTACAATGGCATTAAATGATTTTTTTTAAAAAAGTCTCATTATATATCAAATATCTCCTGTTGGTTTTGTTTCCTTAGAGGTCCTTGACTAATGCAGGTTTGAAGACAGATCCCAGATCCCAGAACAAGAGGGTTCTAAGTTGTTACACTTCTATCAAACATCCTATTTGGGATAGGAGAGTCACACGAATTACAAATCTGCCTAATTTCACATATTTTCCTATGGTGTTCACAAGGACATTATGAGACTTTTTAAAATAATTTATTAATTACAGGAAATTATGTTTGACATTATACCGGTCTAACAACATAACACTTTTAAAATAATAATGTATGATTTCAGTCACACAGAAATATTTCCCAAACTCATATGGACTTTAATTATCATCTTTTTTCTCAGGGTAATTACGAATTAACTTTTGGATATTGTTTTAGACTTTGGCAAGAAGTGGCTTAGGGCTTGGTATATCAATGTAATGCCAACTGTAGACATTCTACCTTCTATCTGATCCTCTTGTCTCCATAATTTAAAATGGATGTTTTCTCTCTTATTCATTTCCTGACACTAATTATATTCGCCAAGATCTCTAGAAGACCACAGATTGTAATTCAGAGATGTCAACTCTAATATCTGCAGAGTCCTTGGGTAATCAGTATTATGCTGGAGCTAGCTGATTCTGGCTCAAGAAAGACTATTGTTAAATTTTCTGGAATTACTGAGCTGGTTGTCATATACAGCTACAGTAGATAATTAATATACAGACTTAAATATCTTAAAATAAGCTATATTTAATAACAAACCTCATTTTTTCCATAATAATAAGTATGTATGTTTTTCAGTTTATTTGCATCTATTGTAGCTGTCAGGTGGGAATACTGCATAAGGGTGTGCTACTATACACCTCTTCCTAACTCTGTATGCACTTGTTACATCATGTTGCTAGATTGAAATTAGCCATACTGGGAGTATTTACACTATGTAAATTGGCAAACTTTACAAACCAGGAAGTACCACAACAAATTTCTCTTCAGAGAGCCAGTTGTTAAGCTTTTACTAACCCAACACTGGATTCAATATGTATAAAAATTGAATCTAGAACTCATTAAGAGTCTTAAAATTGTATGTCTCACTCAAAAGCTAAATGCATGTTGAATGAGCTTGTGTTTTTCCTTCCTCTATCATTATTACAATAATGGCCTTCAAATCTGCCTAGAAGATCCAAGGGAATCAACTAATGCACTTGGAATAAGAAGTCAGGAAGAAATTTATTATATATTATATATTATATAATCAGCATGGCATTTGAATTCACTGGGAAAATGTTAGAAGATAAAAAAATTTGGGATAATTTATATTTATTTGTGTATTAGTCAGGGTTTCTCCATATATGTGTGTGTGTGTGTGTATGTGTGTGTATAGACAATTTGCTGTAAGGAGTTGGCCTATGTTACTGTGGGAGATGGCAAGTCTGAATTCTGCAGGGCAGGCCACAAAGTGGAAACTCAATAAAGATGGTGCTTAAGTCCTTACTCCGAATTTCCCAGGGGAAGCTGGTGGGCAAGAAATTCCAGTAAAAGCCAATGCTAAAGTTAAGGCAGAAGTTCTTCTGATCTCTGAAATCCTCAGTTCTGGTTTTAAGACTTCCACCCAATTGTATGAGGAAACTCACCACATACTGAGGGCAGTCTCCTTCATTGAGGTAATCAATTGTAGATGCAACTAACTGATTATAGATGCAAAACTCTTGAACAAACAACTGGACACCCTAACCTAACCATGGTGACCTGAAATTAGCCATCACAATTTGTGAAAAATAAAGTTAGATTCCAAACTCACAAAAATTTTGAATGATTGCATTTTACTATACTTATAAACTGTCAGACTAGCCTGCGACAGTTACATGGATGTTAGTCAAAGACATGAAACTTTAAAGTTGGACATGAAGGACATTTATTACTCATCACAATATCAGTATCCAAAGCTTCATAATTTGTGGCCAACTTCTCTGAGGCCCAATTCCAATGGGTTTTTACAGAAAGGGTCGTGGGAGTCCTGTGGGTCTTGGGGCCTGACTTCCCCTCCCTAAGGGAAACTCAGCCCACAGTACGCAGCCATCTGCATGCCCCAGGAGTCGATAAACCTCCTCACAGGGAAACAATGTAGAGAAAGTATCATAGATTAATTTTCTCCAGGCAGTACAATTCCTTCCTACAATAACATCACAAGGCCCCATTTATGTAACTCTGTTATGAAATGTCTTTGTTCTGAGACTATATATATTGCTCCTCATTTTCCCACCTCTTTGCAGAGTGCTGTCTTCTTTCTCTGGACTGCTGTCACCAGAGAGTATCTCTCCTGTAGTTAAGTCCCAATAAATAAAACTGACACTGTCTGAAACTGCAACAAGTGCATTCTTTGGTCTTTCAGCTGCACCAACCCATGACCTTCAGGAATTGGATTGGAATAACTGGTGAGTGCCAACCAGGAGACCAAAGGACCACTGGCAGAAGCAGGCATTTGCTCAGAGAAAGGAGAATCTGTGAGGGATATCCCATGTTGGCCTATAATGTCCATATGGGGAGCAATGGCTGACCCTCAGGACAAGTGAGGACTGCCTTCTGAGAGAGTACGGGAACACCCAAAAACTCCAGCAGTTATATTGATAGTGCTACAGTGGGTAGCAGAGAAGCTGCACTTAAATTAGAAAAAGACAGACTGTCAGATATCAGTGGCTATAAAACGGCCCATGTTCGGAGTCTTGCAGGTGGCTACTGAGGCAGAACAAGTGGCAGAGGCCTCTGTGAACCACTTAGAAAAGGAGTTAAAGTTAGAAAATGACATATGCCTGGCACAGGCATAGACGAAAGATTCTTTAACTGATCACCTGCACAAAGTTAATGAGTAGTTAGAAACCATGGCTTATAGATATGCTTGGGCTATGGGCTGCAGGCTGCTTGAAGTTCAGGTCTGGAGGACATTAATCATCCCTCGGTGGGACCCTAAGGCATGGGACCCTATGGACTCCTCTTCAGATAAGGAAAAAGAGGAAGAAAGAGAACAGGGCTAGATGTGACAAAATAGGAAAATGTAGGCTGGGGAATTAAAAATTATAGTTTGTCCTGTAGTACCCCAATTTAAACCATTTAATGGCCTTAAAATCAGAGTAATTAATCCAATTACCAAATTTTAGTAAGTAAAGAAAAAATCCTTAAAAGCTAAATTATAATTCTAAAAATTAAACAATTGTAACATTCCAGAACCTAGCAGTCAGTATGCTTTTAAGGTTATTCACAATTTTTAAAAAAGAGAAAAACATTTTTTGCATAAAAAATAATTGTTCCAATTTTATTTGGCTTGGGTGTAATCTACCCAGGTTTATAGGATACTAATAAAATAAACTGGCATTGTATATATTAAATCTTTAAGGTGATAAAAATTTTAAGTTAGTGTTTAATGAAATATAGATCTGTCCTAAAGTGAAATGTCTAGTTTTCACAGAACAGAATGAAGAATGTAAGGTAAGATTTAAAAGAATAACAGTAAATTCCATTAGTTTCTAATTGTAATGTAATAGGCTTATTTAAAGGTAAAAGTAACTTATGTTTATAGGAGGTTTGCAAAAGGATTTCCTAACTGAAATATTTAAATAGCTAATTCCATGAAGCCATTATTAAATAGAAACCTGAATGAATATTAATAACAAAACATAACTTCATAACAGAAAACTTGTCAGAAGCCAACTAAATCTGCATATTAAGATGGTGGTAGGAAAAAGTAATCTTAATTATGTTAGGAATCTTAGGCTTTCATATAATAATAGAGAAAGTAATTTTTTCCTGCACTGCTAAAATAAAATGGCTGCTAATTAATGTAATCATGGTAAAGGTATAAAAGTAAGAAGTAAAGTACTGAAAATAGGTAATTTAATTTAATCTGTTATAAACTGCTTTGGAAGTATTTAGGAAAAAAATAAAAGCTTAAAGAGACAGACTTCAGTATTGTCAAACTCTCTTGTACATTCAAAGCAGGCCTCCAGTACCCTACATGCTGCCTCTCCATTTAAGTTATTGACTAGGTTGGTCACTACAACTTCTAAAACAATAAAAGTATCTACCAAAACTCTTGACATGCTCCTGAAGTGGATGGAAATAATGTTGCTGTTTTGGACTCCTGTAGCAATGGCAATGATTTGATAACATTGCCTCCAGACTGGCTATGTTTCTTAGTGCCAAAGGGTGCTGTGCACCAGGCCAGTGGAATGCTGGAGCCTTTCTAGGACCAACAGTGTTGCAGCATGCTGACTGTGTGAAAAACATACAAAGTAGAGCAAGAATTACCAGAGTAATGTGAGTGGAACATAAGCAAACACAATTGGGATTATGGCCTGCTCCCATGGAGGGACAACATGTATTGTATTGCAAACCTGAAGCTTAGATCTATCAACTACAGCTCAAGAGGACCTTGTGCATTAATTAGTATTAAGTGCTATACCCATACACCTGATGAATATAATAATATCTCCTCTGTTCTAGATCATATGCAGAAGAATATTGAACATGTTAAAAGTCTTTGTAAACTTAATTCGTTTCTTAAGTTGATTTCTTCCAGAATCAATACCTTCCAGAATAAGGTATTAGGCATGTGGGGATTTCATCCAGTTCCAACCATGGTGCCAGACCCATCTTTCCTCAACCTCGATGGAATAGCTAGAGAGTTTCACACCCTGTCAGGCAGGGAAAATACTATTGCCCCTAACCAGCAGGAAGTAGCTACAGAATAATGACCATCACCCTTCAGCTCTCCCCTAAGAACAAGGGTGTAAACACTCTGAGGGGATGATAAGGCATGTTAGTATAAAAAACTGGGAAGGCAGCTGGTTAGAATAAAGCACACCAAAGACCTTAGTCACAAAGTCCAGTGTGAAAGTCCCAGGCTCAAAAGAAGTCCTAGATAACTCCAAATAAAAAGGCCTCCCCCTTGGTTCCCTGAAAGTTGACAAGTCAAGGTAAAAAGGCAAACAATCAGAATAGAAAATAGCTGAGGCCTTATGTGTGCCTATATGGGCTCTTCTTATGCCTAAATTAGTTTTTGAATGCACCACAGAAAACTCAGAAAATTTAGAAGAGAAAAATATATGGTATTGGAAGCCTTCTCATAGGACTCCCGTACCTAGTACTTTGTTATCTACTAATGCAAATGTTGCTTGTATACTGTTAGACCAACACAATCTTCCTTGGACTGTCATTCCTGTATATTGGACAGCGTGAAACACCTTGCTGACATGGCAGAATATGACCCCTCTACAAGTTTGGAACAAGACCTTCTCATTAAATAATGTTCAATGTTGTGTATATATTCCTAACAACTCTCATAAAGTCTGACAAGTTTTAAATCATATTCAAGAGCACATAAGTCATATTGATAAATTAGCTATTGGTCCCCTGTCTAACTGATTTAACTCCCTATTTTGGCCTTAGCGACATGTCTTTATAGGTTTACTAGCTTTTGGTAAAGGACTCTTAGTATTCTGCTGTATGCCATACTGGTCTGAATTGTGAATGCAATGTGTGTCCTATGGGCAATGCAGGCTGCTGTGCAGGGGTGGATTGTGGGGATTCAGTAGGTCCCCAGCCCTGGCTTCCCCTCCCTAAGGGAAATTCTGCCTGCAGTACACAGCCACCTACATGCCTCAGGACTCAAGTTAAAATGTAACAAACCTCCTCACAGGAAAACAATGTTGAGATGGTATCATAGACTGTAATTTTTCCTAGGCTGTACAATTCCTTCCTACAATAACATCACCAGACCCCATTTATGTAACTCTGTTATGAAATATCTTTGTTCTGCGACCCTATATATGGCCCACCATTTTCCTGCATCTTTGTATCATGCTATCTTTATTCTCTGGACTACCGGCACCAGAGAGAATCTCTCCTGTCCATAAGTCTCAATAAATAAAGCTTATGTCTGACACTGTACTGATGAGTCCTTTGGTCTTGCAGCTTCCCTGACCCACGAGCTGGGTTATAACAAAGGTAGAGGACACTTGCTCACACAGTTGGTGGCATTACAGAGAGGAATCCTGCTCTTAGGGCACTCAATTCTTATATAATGAGAAATAAGCATGCTTGCCCTTTGCTCTCAAAGAAGGCATTATATTCATATTCCAAAGCTATAGATATATTAAAATGCTTGAAAAGATAGGTTTGAAAATGAGGGAGTTATTGCCTTGCTTGCAAAACATGCAGCTGTGAAAGATCCAGGGAGAATTTTCATCTAATAACTCCCTTATATCATTTGCAAAAAACCGAAATCATAAACAAAAAACTCCCAAACTTTAGATAAATAAATTAAAGATATAAATGTATAAATACATACATAAACAAATAAGTTAATAACTACATAATGTAAACAATTTGAAGAAAATAAGTAGAAAATACTGGTTAAGAGAAGGTTTTAACCAAATGATACATATCCTTCTTAACAAAAGTATTCATAAGTACAATTATAAAGTCATTTTAGAATTTTAGAATAAATTACACTCTAAATAAATTTAAAATAATAAAACAAATGATAAACACAGAGAAGTTATGTACATTATGCATTACATGTAAAAGTTACCATCCAGAATATATACAAATTTCCTCCAAATCAATATTTTTAAAAAGCAAGCTGAGGATATGAACGGGCAATTCATAGAAGAAATACAAAACACCAATAACAAACAAAAAGATGCACAGTCTCTTTGGAAATTTTAAAATTTTTTAAATTTTAAAATCATATTTTATAATTTTAAACTTTAGTTTAGAAAACAAATATCAGATATTGCTGAGAACATGGGGAGGCAAGCAATTCCATATGCTGTTGGAAGAGATGTGATTTGGTGTATCCACTCTGGAGTGCAGTTTGGCTCTATCTCTTAAAAATTTAATATTTTCATACATGAAGATCCAGTAATACTCTACATGTCTGCTCTAGAGAAACATTTCATTTGTCTCCAATAAGCTATGTGCCACAAAATTTATCAAAATATTGTCACAGGGTAAAATAGGAATAATGAAAATAGTCAAAAGAAGAATGGTTAATAAAATGTAATATGCTATTAGCAGTTAAAGACTTCAAAACATATTATTGAGTTAAAATTGGAAACTGTAGCTAATATCCACAACATGATTACCTTTATGTGATTAAAACAAAGCAGAACAAAAAGGTAAAACAACATACAGGCATGTATAAATGATCTAGAAGTATACATAGTAGTAAATTGATAAACATACTTCTGGGAGAAAATTTTGGGTTGGTGTTTGTTAGTCAAGGAGGACTTTTTCTTTTATCTGTAGGGCTTATTTTCATTTATTTTGTATTTTTATATATTACCTGAGTAAGGAAAATTAGTGAAATATTTAAAAGAAAATCAGTTACTTTATGGCAATTTAATATTTTATCATACATAGAGATTATATATAAATATATTCCCTTATTTTGTTTTATGACTTCAACATTGAATTTGATTAATACATAGGACAGTTCAGGTTTTAAAATAATAGCATTCTTTGTACTCTCACAGGTAGCTAGTTGGCTTTCTGATAGGATGTATTGTACTCTTTATCATTTAATGCTTATATCTTTGTCTTCCTTGTTAGACTATGAGATTTTTGAAGAAAAGGAATTCCTTTATTCTATGTATTTACAATGAAAAACACAATATCTGTTCAATAGGAAACAGCAAATAATTATTTCTTAAGTGAATGAATAAAAGAATGACTTTTTCCCAAATGAAAGAACAAATTAAAAACTGTATTGGGAGAAGAATAGTGGAAAATATGGTAGAATAGGATTCAATCCTTCCACCAAAACAACTATTAAGCAGGCAGGAACTGCTTGAAACAACATTTTGAAACTCCAGAGGTCAGGAGAACATTGCACAGCATCCAGGGAAGAATGGGAGGAAGAGACTGATAAATTATTGTAAAGAACAGTAAATTGCTCCCTCCATGTCACAGCTAATGGTGTCTATCCCCAACTTTCATGGCAGGCCACCGTGGGGTCCAGCCTCTGACTAGTTTGCTGGTGGCAGAAATAGCCATTAAAAATCCTCTTTCCCAAGATAAGGAGTCAGCATGGCTGATCACTGATCACAGCTCTGATTAGCAAATTTGTATTGTGGGGGCCCAGCTCTGAGGCAGCCATTGTTTCAACCCACACTGGACAAAGGTGGCAGCAGCCATTGTTTCAACTTGGCTTGAAGGGTGGCAGCAGTGGAGACTTAAGGATGTTGTGCTTCCTCAGAGTTGAGGGGGACCATTAATTGAAAGGTTACATTTGCTGGGCATTCCAGGAACGTTCAGCCCTGGGGAGCCATTGGAGAAGTTCATGGTGCCATACCTGACCCCCTCCCCTGGGAACTTTGGAGCTCGTCTACACCCTCCTTTGTGAGTCCCAGGCCCTGCTTCAGCAGTGAAAGGCTGACTTGGAAAAGTCATCTCCACTGTGATGATTAGGCTAATGTGTCAACTCGGCCAGGTAACTGTGTCCAGTTGTTTGGTCAAGCAAGCAGTAGGCTGATAGTAATACAAGGACATTTGTAGACTTTAGTCATCAGTGAGTTTACTGCATAGATGGCTGATTACATCTATCAGCAATGAGTGATGTTTTATCCAATCAGTTGAATGCCTTTAAAGGAGAAGTGATTTCAGCATTCAGAGAGAATTTCCCAGCTTGTCTTTGGGCAGCCAGCTTCTCCCAGGAACTCATAAAGGACCTTCATCGGATCTTCCTAGGGCCTTCATTGGAGCCCCTGGTTTGCAGCCTGCCTGCAGAATCTGGACTTGAGCATCCCTATGATCATGTAGAGAATTTTATAAAATCTAATACTATTTATAGACATGTCCTGTTGATTCTGTTTCTCTAGAAAACCCCGACTGATACATCCACCATGACCCTATTCCCAGAATTTGTCCTCCAAGGCAAAATCAGCCTGAGAGGGCAAAAAATAAATAAATAAATAAATAAAAGAGTATAATAGTATAGAGGTGAACTGTCTGGGGCAGCATCTGGGAAAAGGAGGTCTGTCTCCTGGGAAACAGAGGAGAAAGTCAAATTTGTATAAACAGGTGAACTCCAAAATAAGTAGAAAGAAAAAGCCCAAGCCCAGACAGATAGGAAAAACCCTGCATACTACATTAGCCTTGGGCAGATGCACTGTATGATTTCAATCTTCTTAAATTTATTGAGAGCTGCTTTGTGGCCCAACATATGGTCTATCCTGGAGAAAGATCCATGAACACTGAAAAAAAATGTATAACCTACTGATCTAGGATGCAATTTTCTGTATATGTCTGTCAGGTCCAGCTTATTTATCATATTGTTCAAGTTCTCTGTTTCATTACTGATCTTCTGTCTAGTTGTTCTATCTATTGATGTGAGTGGCATGTTGAAGTCTCCAACTGCTATGTAGAGATGCTGTTTCTCCTTTCAGTTTTGCCAGAATTTGCCTCATGTATTTTGGGGCACACTGGTTAGGTACATAGATACTTATGACTGTTACTCCTTCCTGGTATATTGTCCTTTTATTAATTTATAATGGTCTTCTGCATTTCTTATCGTTTTCACATTTAAAGTATGTTTTGTCTGACACTAGGATAGCTACCCCTGCTCTCTTTTGGTAACTATTTGAATCAAATTTCTTTTTCCAACCTTTCACTTTCTGCCTATATTATCCACCTGTCAGCCTAAGTCTTTTGATTGGGGAGATTAATCCATTAACATTCAAAGGTATTACTTCAACCTTTTTATCCTTTGGCTTTCACATGTCATATTTTATTTTTGTCCAACTTTACACCCTTTTGGTTACCTTATCTGATAGTCTTCACTTCTATACTCTTCTCCAAGCCTCTTTCTCTTCTCTGTTCTTTTCTGGCTGCAGAACTCCCTTCAGTGTTTCCTGCAGAACTGGATTCTTGTTTACCAACTCTCTTAGTTTCTGCTTTTCTGTGAATATTTTAAGCTCATCATCATATTTGAAGGACAGTTTTGTTGGTAAAGAATTCTTGGCTGGCAGTTTTTATCTTTCAGTACCTTAATTATATTATACCACTGCCTTCTTGCCTCCATGGTTTCTGAAGAGAATCTGTACCAAGTCTTATTGGATATCCCTTGTATGTGATGTTTTACTTCTCCCTGGCTGCATTCTGAATTTCCTGAATTATTTTTGGTGTTTGGCATTCTGAAAATTATATGTTTTAGGGTAGGTCTTTTTGGATTTATTCTAATTGGAGTATGCTATGCTTCCTGGACACATATATTCAAGTCTTTCATGAGAGTTGAGAAATTTTCAGCCATTAAATTCCTCAAATACTTTCTGCCCTTTTCCCCTTCCCTTCTTCTTCTGGAACTCCCAAAATCATATGTTGGTGCACTTCATGCTATGATTCAACTTCCTGAACCCCTGCTCAATTTTTTTCCCGTTCTTTTCTCTCACTGTTCTCTCTACAATTTCAGCTGTTCTGTATTCTGTATCACTGATTCTTTCTTCCATGATTTCATATCTGCTGTTGTGTGCTTCTAGTGTATTTTTAATCTCACTTGTTATGTCTTTCATTCCCATAATCTCTCTTATTTTTCTATCCAAGGTTTCAAAATTTTTTTGTGCTGACCCAGTGTCTTCTTAATATCTTTTATGTGGTCCTTCAACTCCATGATTGGATTTAGGAGATTTGTGTGAACCACATTGATTAATTGTTTCAGTCCTGTGTCTCATCTGGAGCCTTGATTTTTTTCCTTTGCCTGAGTCATAATTTCCTTTTTCTTAGTATGGCTTGTAATTTTTTGCAGATGTCTAGGCATCTGATTATGATGCTGATTTTACTCTGATTTTCAGTTTCTCTTGGGATTTTTTTTAGCCAGTTGAGACCCTCTCCCTTTGCACCTTTCTCTTCTAGGTGGTGAAGAGATTATCTCTGCCTGTTCTCTAGCTATTTTCTTCCTGGGAGAAAAGTGATCCCTCTGACTTTCTAATCCTCCATCTTCCAGCCAATTGATTTCTGACAAGGTTGCCAAGTCCACTCAACTGGGATTGACTAGTCTCCTCAGCAAATGGTTTGGGGAGAATTGAATATCCATATGCAAAAGAATGAAAGAGAACCCCTATCTCACACACCTTACAAAAAATTAACTCAGAGTGGATCAAAGACGTAAATAAAAGTGCTAGAGCTCTTTTAGAATTTGTCTATCAGGATTTCTGGCTCTACCCAGAAGACAACCCCTTCCCCTCTAAAAAAAAAAAAAAAAAAAAAAAAGGTGTAAATAAGAACCAGGACTGTAAAACTCCTAGAAGAAAGTGTAAGTAAGGATCTTCAAGATCTTTTGGTAGCCAGTGGTTTCTTAGATTTTACACACAAAGCACAAGCTACGAAAAAAAAAAAAAAAAAAAGATAAATGGGACCTCCTCAATTAAAAACTGTGGTGCATCAATAGACTTTGTCAAGAAAGTGAAAAGACAAAGTACTCAATGGTTGAAAATTTTTAACAACTACATATCTGATAAGTGTTTAATATCCAGAATAAAGAAATCCTTCAACTAAATAATAAAAAGACACACACACAAAAAAAGCAATTTAAAAATGTTCAAAAAATTTGAATAAACTTTTTCCCAAAGAGGAAATACAAATGTTTAAAAAGCACATGAAAAGATGCACATCACTAGCTATTAGGGAAATGCAAATCAAAACCACAATGATATAGCATTTCACTCCTACTAGAATGGGAAATTAAAAAGAAAAAAACAGAAAACTACATGTGTTGGAGATGATGTGGAGAAATTACAAACACTTATTCATTGCTGGTGGCAATGTAAAATGGTGCAGCTGCTGTGGAAGGCAATTTGGCATCTCCTCAGAAAGCTAATTATAGAATTATCTCATGATCTGGCAATCCTGCTACTAGGTATAAACCCAGAAGAACTGAAAGCAGGGACTGGAACAGACATTTGTGCTCTGATGTTCATAGCAGCTTTATTCACAATTGCCAAAGGATGGAAGTCACCCAAGTGTCCATCAACAAATGAATGGATAAAGAAAATATGGTATATACATATGATGGACTATTATTCAGACTTCTTGGGGCTTCATGCTTAAGTGATCCTCTAGTCCTCTCTCAGATGGCAGGGTCAACAATGGTGGTTTCATTTTTTCTGTCTGTCTTACTCTCTCTCTCTCTCTGTCTCCATTTTTATGAGACCCAGTAAGAAGGAAGAGACTCAATATGAATCATGCCCCCACTGACATTGTCCTATCAAAAGCCCCCAAAAGGCTGGACCCATGGAGCAGCTCAAGAAAGTAGAAGCCCCAAGAGGCTCAAAGAGCTGAGGTCCAGAGAGAGATGAGCCAAACGTCCAATAGCTTGCAGTTGAACTTGGGAAGAATGCAGAGCAGCCGAGACTGATAGAGGAGGCCTGTAAAGAGACAAGCCCAGTGTCTGGTTGCACTCAGCTGAGCTCAAACCTCAGTAGAGACTGGTGGCCATCATGCTTCAAAACTTGGCAGCTGACTTTGTCAGAAAGTGCTTCTTGTGGTGCCTTGAGTTGGACTTTTCACAACCTTGCTACTGTAAGCTCTTACCCCAAATAAATCCCCTTTATAAAAGCCAAACCCTTTCTGGTACTTTGTATCAGCAGCCCTTTGGCAAACTAAAACAAGCAGCATATTTATTTTTGGAAAAAAAAATAGTCCTTTAATTATATCATCTTCAAAGACTTCCTTGATTTTATCAGCACTTTTGATTTTCATATAATATAAAAATATACAGGATGATGATAATTCTGGAACTCCCCCTCTTCCTTTAATGAGACTATTTCATCCCCATGAGGATAACTTGAGTGAGCAGCATGAACAGATAAACAATTTTTGCCTTAGAAACAACTGGATGGCAATGTTTAATTTATTTGCCATAGAAGTCATAGTTGTACTTTCCTTTAGGTTATAATTACTCCAGAGTTAATGACTTCATAAGTTATAGTAAAGATTTTTATGCTTAGAAAAAGTGGAACCAGAAACAGATATCATGTATTTTTGGTTAGACAAAACCTTTATATGAAGCAACACTGGGCCTTGGGAAAAATAGTATTTACATTCTAGTCTCAATTTTAGTGTTGATCTCTTTATTAGACTGATTAAAAAGAAATGCAAAGTCTCTCAGAAGCTAGAAAAGAATGGCTCATTTAGCTTACGTTATTCCTGATGAAAACCTGACAAAGCTTAAATGTGAACCTCAGTTTTTGCTCTTCTTTCTAATGTTAAAAAATTAAGCAAATGAAAAAGTATAGAAACTAGTATGTGTACCCATATATCCACTATCTAGGTTGGTGACAACTGAATATTTTTCAATATTTTCTTTTGTTAAGGAATAAACAATTATTTTTTATGGTTGAAACCACCTTTGTGCTTCTCCCTATTCAACTCTTCATCCAGTCCAGTGGGAAACACTGTCTTGAATTTTGCATTTATCTTCCCACATATGTTTCATACTTGCACATATGTATATTTCATGAAGAATTTATCTATATAATATATATGCGTTCTATTATAATCTTTCTCTCTCTATATATGTATGTATACAATGCCTTGAAAATTTATAGCTTCACACAATGATATCATACCCCATGCATTCTTTTAAAACTTGCTTATTTCTTTTAACATAACATTGCTTTTGAAATTTAGCCAAGTTGGAAAAAGCAGCTGTTAGCCTTGCATCTTCTTGGGTGAATTAAAAAAAAACATTACATACAAAGTGGAAGCCCTTTAAATTTCTACCCTACAAGCAACATCCCCTTCTGTTCCTTCTGGAGAAAAAACTATCATAAATATGGGCATGATCAGCCAAACCTTTTGCACTTCTACTATGTATAAATGTATTTATAAATAAGTTGGATTTTTTGTATTCCTAGCATGTTATTATTACATGTATTTTACCTTTTTCATTCCATTTCATGCTGTTTAGTTCTATATGTGGTGATGCATAGTATATTATTTAAACTGGCACCTGAATTTTCTTTTGTGCTATTACAAATTCTATAGCATTAAACAGACTTTTGAACATTTCTCTGGACACATGTGAGATCTTGTCTATGTTATATTGACAAGAAGTGGAATTGCTGTATGTTAGGGTTGGTGCATTTTTAAAGTTACTAGATTTTGAAAACTACTTTCCACTTTGGTTGTAACAATTCCCTTTCTCATGAGCGGAGTTTAAGAGTATCCATTGCTCTACATCACATCTAATATCTATACTGTCAACTTTTTAGATTTTTGCCAACATAATGAGTGAGGAATAGTATCTCATTATTATTGAAATTTTCTCTTACTGTATAACCACTTAGACTGACATATTTTCATAAATTTAATGGTTCTATTAGAGAAGCACTAGAACTTGGAGTGATATAAAGGACTTTAAAACATGGGGATTTGACCATATACACTTGCAGTAGCTGATAAGATAGTCACATGGGTTGTTTCTTCTATATCTGGGGCTGTGCCTAAAATCACAGGACAGGTGGTCAATAAGAAAAGATGGATGCAAAGTGGGGGAGAGAAGAACTTTTGTCTCTTACGGCTGAGCTGCAGAAAAGATCTGTACTCTGGCCACAAAGCCACTCTAACATCTATCCTAGTATTTGAAGAAGTTAAAGAGATTGTAGGAGGGCTGGAGCAGTGAGTTAGCACTTCCACATCACATAATACATCAGCGGCAACAGGCCTGACCTCCATCACCTTCGAATAGGGCTTCTGCTTCCTTCTGCCTTCCAAACCTCATGCACATTTCTTTTGTAGCCAAACACAAAGAGAGGGAAGGGAATTCTAGGAAAAAATACTTCAGCTTAGATAAGTGGACAACTTACAAAGCTACCAAATTGGGTATTTCTGTATATTCTTCTGTGAATTCTGGGGGTAAAAAAAAAATCTATGCATAAGTTTTGCCCATTTATCATTAGGTTGTTCATCCATTTTATTTAATTTGTTAGTTATTTATAAATTCTGGACATGACAAACATTCTTCCATCCTGTTGCTTGTCATTTTAGCTTTGTTTTATGATATCTTTTGCTATACAGAAATAAATAATTTTAATAGTCTTAAACTTATTGCATTTATTTATTGTTTTTGTTTTTGTAACCTGTTTTAGAAATTGTTCTCTGCCTCCAAATTGTAAAGATAGTTTACCATATTTTCTCCTAATTATTTAAGATTTTTTACACTTTGATCTTTAATATATTTGTAATTCATTTTTGTGTATGGTATGAGATAAAGATGTACTTTTTCTTTTATCCTTGAATAACTAACAGCCTCAGTGAAAAATAAATCCAACATATTCTCACTGATTTAAAATGTTACCTTAGTCATATATGAAAATTTCAAACATGTTTAGTCCAATTGCATAACTATTCTTGTTAAACATCCATGTTGTCTTAATTACAAGAGCTTGATAGTAAATTTTGATATATGATAAAGCAGTATACCCATTATTTTTATTATTATTTTTTCTCTAGTTTTCAGTATAAAATTTAAAATCAGGTTGTGAAATTTCAGGAAGGGGTGGGGTGTGCAGAAACCGCTGAGATCTAGACTGAGCTCTCTTTGAATTTTAGTTAAATTATATGAGAATTAACCTCTTTATTCTGGTGAATTTTCTAATATACACACATGTTATTCCTATTCATTTGTTTAATCTTCTTTTGTTTTTTTTCAATAAAGTGTTATACATAGATTGCATATATATATTTTTTACAATGGACTTGAACAGCTTTTGAAAGATTTATTCCTAGGAACCTTATGTGTTTTCATGCTGTGGTAAATAATACCATTTTAAAATTCCATTTTCCAGTTGTTGCTGGGAAAAGAGATTCATTTGATGTTTATATTGATTTTATGTTAAGCAACATTGCTTGATAATTCTAATAAACTTATGTGTAGTTTCTTTTGGATTTTCTACATGATTGAGCATACCGTCTGTAAATATTGACAATCTTGTTTTTCCTTTTGCAATTTTTTATACATTTATTTGCTTTTCTTGTCATTTATTTGCTTCCATGTATAGGAATTACAATAAGAACAAATAGAAGGAATAATAACAGGAGTTCCTTTGTAGTTTGTTGTCATAAAGGGAACATATTCAATGTTTCACCATTAAATGTATTGATTGCTGTAGGGCTTTTGAATTTAGCCCTTATTGTGTTAAGGAATGATTTTTTCTTTTTTTTTTTTTTTTTTTTTTTAAAGATTTTATTTATTTATTCATTTATCCCCCCCTTGCTGCTTGTGCTCGCTGGGTCAGCTAACCACGCCGTGCGGGCGGGCTTGCCTTCACCAGGAGGCCCTGGGAACCGAACCCGGGGCCTCACATATGGTAAACGGGAGCCCTACTGATTGAGCCACAGCCGCTTCCCTGGAATGACTTTTTCTTACGTGAGTTTTTATTTCATATATTTTGAAACTGAGCTATTAGACCCATATTCATTTAGGATTCTTATGTCTTCTGACGTATTAGTGACCATTTTATCATTATGAAATATCCTGCATCTCTGGCAATACTCCTTATCTTGAAGTCTGTTTGGTTTATATAACCACACTGGCTTTCTTAGGTTTACTATTTGCATTAGTTTATCTTATCTTTATCTATTCTTTTACTTTCAACCTATCTGTGCTTTTATATTGAAAGTGTGACACTTGTAGACAGCATAAGAGTTGGGCCTTGCTTTTTAACTAACTCTGGCAATCTGCTTTTTATTTGAAGTACTCAGGCCATTTATATTTAATGTAGTTACTGATTTTATTGACACAGGCCTATCGTTTACATTTTATTTGTTCTCTATTTGTCCTCTCTAATTTTTTGTTCCACTGATCCTCATTTCCTACCTTTATTTATGTGAATTAAATATTTTTAGTATTGCACTTCACTTTCTCTATTTTAAATCTTGTTTTTGCTTTTATTGTTAAGTGTTTTCTCTAGAAATTACAAAATGCATCCTTGAGTTATTACAGTCTAATTATGATTTTTAATTTACTACATCATATAAAATGTAAGAAACCTGTATTGGCATAATTCCATTTAACAGCTGTATTAGTCAGCCAAAGGGGTGCTGATGCAAAATACTAGAAATCAGTTGGTTTTTATAAAGGGTATTTTTTTGGTGTAGAAACTTACAGTTACCAGGCCATAAATCATAAGTTTCTTCCTTCACCAAAGTCTGGTGCCACGTATTGGAGCAAGACAGCTGCCAACATTTGCCAGGGTTCAGGCTTCTTGGGTTCACTTCTCTCTGGCTCAGCTCCTCTGTTTCCTCCATAAGGTCAGCTGTAGAATATGAGGCTCTCTAGGCTTTGCCTCTCCACAAGGCCAGCTGTGAACTGTAAGGTAAATGGCTCATCTCTTTTCCCAGGGCCTTCTCTCCTGCCTCATCAGAACTCGAACATCAAAACTACTCTAAAACAAACAAACAAATAAACAACAACAACAAAAACAAACAAAACAAAACAAAAAAACTTACTCAAACTTTGTCCTTTGCCATGTCTTTTCATCTTTGAGACCCCACCCACTAAGGGGTGGGGCTCAATGCCATACTGACTGGCCCAGTCAACGTCCTAATCATGACTTAATCATGCCCAGATTAACAGACCAGTTTACAAGCATAATCCAATATCTATTTTTGGAATTCATAACTATATCAAACTGCCAAACTGCTACAACAGCTATCCCCTCCTTTGCAGTACTGTTGCTGTATATATATGTATACATATGTTACAAATTCAATAGTACAGCATTATAATTTTTCTTCAGATTTGTCTTTTTTAAAAATTAAGAAAAGGGAAAATATGTATGCTTCGAGGGGGAACAAGTCAGTCAGGACGTGGTGTGTGGCATCTACATGGACAAGGTGTGGGACAAGCTGGAGGCTGAGCTAGTCTTCGGCATCCATCCCAACTGTCCCCACACCCACTGCCTGGGCTATCTTTGCACCTGGTGGAAGAATCGACAGGACTTCTCCAAGGCTGTCATCAAGGCCTGTCCCCAGTGCTGCATCCATCCAGCTACATCATCATCCATAAATTCTGGGTGAGCAAAGGGGCTGAGAAACAACAGCTCATCAAGAACTTCAGAGCACGGACCAGCCAGATACAATGCCGGTTCTTCGTGCGAGGGAATGGCTGCTGCCCCTTCAAGTCTGACTGTATCCACTTGCACCAGCTCCCTGCTGAGGCCCCAATCTATGGCCCTACCTGGCCCAAGAGTATACAGCTGGCCTCTGGGAGTCAGGGGGTTCTGAGCACTGCAAGGTTCCTAGGGGGCTCGGAGCCGGACGACAATGTGGTCTTCACAGACTATGCCCTGGCCATAGCCTTCTGGGGCTCAGAACTCTTCCTCCATCGCAGCATTTCTTACCACAGCCTCCTGTAACCAGGCTCACCTTCAGGGGGGGAGGAGGAGAAGGGGGTGAGGGACAGAGTTGCTAGGTGGTAGGTCTTTCCCTTAGCAGGTATGGGGGTGGGCCGCAAAAGAAGTGAGCCCTCTACCCCACGAACTGTAGCAGTGACACAGCTGGGGTACATGGGTGGGGTGGAGCAAGGACGTGTTCTCACCCTCTCTCCAGGGCCTTGGTTTTTAACTTTGCTCTTTTGTAGAAGGATTCTGAAAGGCAACCAATAAAACTGCACCTAAGCCATCAAAATCCTGTAGATTTACATTTCTATCTGTGTCATATCCATTCAGCTTGATGCACTTTCTTCAGTGTAGGTTGTAGTGCAGGTCTGCTGGAAATGCACTTATTTCAGTATTTGTTATTCTGAAATTTTCTTTATTTCTCCATTTGTAAAGGGTATTTCTGCTGTATTTAGTGTGTATTTTTTCTCTTATATTTTCAGATTATCTCTCTCTCTTTTTTTTACAGTATATTCCCATTTATTCTCTCTCCCCACCTAAAGAGTCTCTGCTATTATTAATATCTTAAATCAGTATGGCATGTTTTTTACAATTGGTGAAACAATATGATACATTACTATTAAAGTGCATATTTTACGTAAGTGTTCACTCTTCATGTTATAGAGGTTTTTTTGGTCCAATGTTGAATTTTATTAACAGCATTTTGTAATATGTACTTAAAATTTCATTAATACATTCAATTTTTTTTTTCCAGTTCTGTAGTCCTGGCCCCTTATGACCATTCTACATCTTTAATCTTTTTTTAATTTCTTTTTATTTAATATTTTAAAAGGTGCTTAGATCACATAAATGTTACACAAAAATTACAGGGATTCCCATGTTCCCCACCTCCCACAACCTCCCACATAAACATCTTTCATTAGTGTGGCACATCACCTGCAATGGTTAAGATTATTTCTTTAGCTTTGCTCTTCAGAAATTCAGATATATTCTTCTTGATTTTCCTGATTGAGGTTCAGTGGGCATATTAAATCTAAAATTTGATATTTTTCAACAGATTTGTAAATTTTTCAGTGGCTACTCTTTTAAAATAATAAATTTTAAAGGAGTTTTAGGTTTGCAGAAAAATTGCACAGAAAGTACAGAGTTCTCATATTACCACACACACACACACACACACACACAGCTTTTCTTATTATTAACATCTTGTATTTGTGTGGTACATTTTTTATTATTGATGCCCCAACATTGATATATTTTTAGTAACTAAAGCCAATAGTTTACATTAGGGTACACTATTTGTGTATAAAGTTCTACAGGCATTGACAAATCCATTATTTTTAAAAATATTTTTTCTGCTTTAGTCTTTCTGTCCTCTCCATCTGGGACTCCAAATACACAAAGGAGTTGATTGATTTTATCATAAAGGTGGCTGAGGTTTGTTCTTTTAAAAAAATCTTTTTATGTCTTTTCTGTAGATCAGGTAACTTCTATTGATTTATCTACAAATTCAACAACTCTCTTTATGACATCTTTAGTCATTTGTATTGCTTACACAGTAATATTTTCACTTTCATTTTTCCCATGGAAACTGTGTAGTAATAAAAGTGTGTTATAGTAAGCTGATAAATTTGTGGTAATTTGTTATGCATCAATAGATAACTCTTGTACTTTTTTGGTATATCTGCCACTGTTTTTGTTTTTTCTTCTGCTTCAATGGCATGTTTTATTTCTCACAATCCCAGCAAAAGCACATAAATCCCATGATATCCATCCCAATCCAGTTTCTAGTAGGCTAAGATTATAGGAACCCTTCTCTAAGTAACTGATGCTGGGGGTTCCCAACCCATGAACACAAATGCATCTGCCAAGCAGATGGAAGGAAATAGTGCACTGGACCAAATCTCCAAGAGTCATTTGATTTTGCAAATGCAATTTGTATCTTTGAAAGTGATCGTCTGAAAGGAGAGAGCTAATGTGAAGGAGTGAAGTTGAAACTGCCTCCTATTAACTCACGCTTTAAACATTAAACAGAGACCAGGAGAGAAATGATTCCAACATTTCACCACAGATATTTTTTTCAAATGCAGTCTAAACTGACAATGCCATGTAAATGGGTTTCTGTGAAATGCAGCAATATGATTTTTCTCCAATCAAAATAAGAAACAAACTAGTATGATTGCACTTCTATTAAGTTTAGAAGGTTTACAGCAGCTAAAGTATTTTTGCTTCTGTGTATGAAGGTTAAGAAATCTTTTTTACCCCCATAAAATACAAGAGCAACTAATTTCACCATTGAATAAAAGTAAAACTGGGCTTCTTTTTTAAAATTAGTCCCAAATGGCATTTAGGAATTTAGTTGTAGCCTGCTGCACTGACTTTATGACAAACCAGTGTAGGGTTGGGTGTAGTTTTGTTTTGGTTTTCTTTTCACTATCAAATGCACATGGATTAAATTCTGGAAATGTTGTAAGGCAAGGATCTTTATGAATTCCATAACGGGTGTGCTCCTTGGGTTGGATGCTGGGAGGTGAGGCACAGTTTGCCAGACCCATATCAACTACCTAGTAGTCATCAAGATTAAAAATGTCACTATCTCTTCCTTGGTATTCCATTCCCTGGAAATCTATTTGGTACCTCCAGTTCCATGAAATCCGTCACAAATGGAGATACTTCTTATGACTTATCTATGCCAATTTCTAACGTAGCTCTGAATTTTTTTATAGTTGTTAGCAAGCCATTCCAGCAGGAGCATACTTCATTCACCTCATGTTTCTGTCCTGTCTCTTTGTCTGTGAAATGAGATTTAACTTTCTCTTGTTCTGGAGTTAGATAGAGAATTTTCTCTTCTTCTGTGCCTTGGTAATGAAGAATATATCTCATAGATTTTTATAGACTATTAGAATCTCTATAGGGTCCACTTCCAAAGCCTTTAGTGTATCATACTTGCCTGTGTCTTGGCTGATTTCATCAAAATATCCTCCTATTAATTTTTTCTCTTGAATAAATTTCATGTTGGAGAGAACTTCAGTAGATAATTCAATACCTTGGTTGAATTCATTTTCACTGCCAAAGGAGAAATCAACTAATTTTAAAACTTTTGATTGCAACGTCTGATGAAACATATCAGGTTGAATTAGTTCAGTTTTATATTCAGCTGATCCAGCTAAAATGAGACCAGACTCATTCACTTTGTTGCCAGAACTAAACAGCTGCACAACTAATTTCCAAACATAGTTATACTGTTTTTCCATTCTTAAGCAGGCAAAACTCAGGGCAGACTGACCTCTTCTACTGTGTTTCTTTGGGAGATCCACAGTGAACCTGTGTAGCATTTCTCCTGTGTTTCCTTGCAGAGTGCCAAAAAGTGCACCACTACCATCTATTACAATGAAGCCATAGTTGGTGTCATCCAGAAGTAGTGCTGTAGAGCCTCAATGGAATTTGTTGTCACGCAAATACAATGACATAATAACTGATTTGAAAGGCTCAAAGTTAATGTTGACTTTATTTTCCTTTCCTTCTTCTGTTATAATTGTTCCACAGTAAACAACCAGACCATATAGAGTTACTTTATTACAAAGTTTGAGTCTTTGTTATACAGATGTAATGGCTCCCAAGATTAAAAGGTGGTTTACTAGTGACTTAATGTTAGATGCAGTTCCAAACTCAGCTGTTAACATTTTTGCAACTCCTGAAATCTAGTCTTTGGGAGAAATGATGAACAAAATCATGCTTGTGCCATTGTTCCAAGTGGGTGGAGGATCCCTATTTCCAGTCAACCACACAAAGTCTCCACCCTGAGTCAGGAGCTACTACCAGAGGTCCAGAAGGCAGGAGTTGGCTAGTGCCTGGGTCTCCTTAAGTGGCCATGCTGCAAGGGGGTGGGGATCCTGAGGTTTGGGAACCAGGAAGACAGGGTGGGGAGCAGGAAGTGGGGAGCGGGGAGCAGGGAACAGGGTGGGGGTGGGGGTGGGGGTGGGGGTGGGAAGCAGATAGGGTGCTCACCCACAGGTGGTCTCCAAGCTCTTGATGAGCTTCTTGATCTTCCAGATTTCCATGTTCGTGTCAGCAGCACTGAGATCATCCACCATCTTCTCACTGCCTCCTGTAACTGCTTTTTAAACAAGTGGTGCTAGTTTATTTCATTTATTGTATGGATCTGGATTTTTCTACCATTGTAATTTGTTGTTTTTATTTGCTTCTATTTCTATGTTCATGTTTCTTTTCTTCTTGAATTTATAATTTTCACAATTATTCTTTCTATTCTTAATGTTTCCAGAAATTTTACATTCCATTTATATTTTATTTTAGTGGTTATTCTTAAAATTTTAAGGTTCATTTGACATAAACATCTTAAGTTAAATAGTATCTGTATTGATATCCAAGTAATACTAAAACTTTTTGTAACACTTAAAGGCAATGCCTGTCTTCTCATTTTACATTCTATTTTTGTCTACTCTTTTATCTCTTGATTATTTAGTCATTACTCTTATTTTATAGTCTTTTAAAAAGATATTTCCTATTTTTACCATTTTCTTCATTTCCCATTCATTTTTAATCTCATTCTGTCCTCATGAATTCAATTCCTTCTTTTCTTATTTTACATACTTTTATAAGATTAGAAGTCCATTTCATCTGATAAAGTCTCAATCATTGTTTCCATAGAATACTTGAATTTTACCATGACTGATGAGTGATCATTTACTGGAGTAAAGTTTTATTTATGTAGGCTTTCCTTACTCTTTCAGTAAATTTTTATATGTACAAGTCAAAGTTTTAGCAGATTTATTCCTAGTCCATTAGTTTCCTGGCTTCTCAGTCTTTCCTGTGATTCTCTCTTCATACAGACTCCAGTAATATGGATTAAGGCCCACTTTTACTCAATTGGACCACACCTTAACTAAAAATAATGTCTTCTGAAGGTCCTATTTACAATGGGTTCACATGCACAGGAATAGATTAAGATTAAAAACGTGTTTTTTTTTTTTTTTTCTGGGATGCATAATACAACCTACAACATTTAGGTAATTTAAATGCTTTGCTGCCATTGCAAATGATGTCTGTAACTGACAGCACTGTCAGTGCTCTATCCACATCCTTTCATCAGTCACCATTTCTGCACACTGCCCTCTCTTGTAACTGCCAGCATCTAAGCTTCTGCCTAAAGCCTTTCTCTAGTCTCTGGATCAAGGCAGGCTGGATGCTCTGGGAAGTTAGTCTCCCACCCCACAACAGCCTTCAGACAACTGATGGCAAATTGATGGGTATACAGATGCTCCTTAGGTCTTTGGGTGCAGATGTAACTCATATATGTTCTACACTGTTCCCTACAATTCCCCACTGGACTCCATTTATCCATTGTGGTGACTTGCTCAATGTATTAATTTTTCTCTTGCTTCTGTAACAAATTACCATAAATATAATGGCTCAAAATGACATCTATTTATTATCTTCCAGCTCTGTACTTCTGAAGCTTGACCAAAATATCATTGTGTTAAAATCAGGTGTCGGGGCAGGGAGAAAGAGGGCATCAGTTTAGGAGGGCTCTCACTAACTCACTCTCTGAGGATGGCTGATTGGGGACAAGATCTTGCCCGAGGGGTCTGTGCTGGGGGCGCACAGAGAGAGAACCTTAGGGACATCCATCTGGAGGGAGCTGGATGGTGAGGTGGATTGCTCAGGAAATATTCGTGAGTTTTTCCCCTGCCTGTGGTAGTCGATGCAGACGGCTGAGCCCCACCCTCAGGGAAAAAGGCTGGTTTCAGCCACAACTCTTGCTGGCAACCTGGTGAGAGGGAGCGTTCTCTGAGAGTGGGAGAGTTCTGGCAGAGGGTTGAGAGGGGTTTCCTCCCTGTGGATTTGGCTGCCTGGAACCCCTTGCAGCTTTGGGAAACAAAATAGCTGGTTTGAAGCGGCACCAGGCTGAAGGGAGTGGTGAATCTGCTGAGGAAGTTTGATTTACTTAGCTGTCCAGGGATACGCCCTGACTCCCATTGGCAACTTGGTGAGAGGGAGCATTCTCCGAGAGTGGGAGGGTTCTGACAGAAGGTAGAGAGGGTTTTACTTTCTGTTGGTTTGGTTGTCTGGACCCCCTCATAGCTTTAGGGAGCAAATAAGCCAGCTTGAAGTGGCACCAGGCTGAGGAGAGAGGTGAATCTGCTGAGGAAGCCTGATTTACCTAACAGCACTAATAAGCATCAGAGCTTTAGCTCCACTGGGGAGGCTAGGAAGTGGGAAGTGTTTGATTAGTTATGGTCCCCTTGGTGATGGGGGTGGTCTAGAAGAAGCCTTCTTTTGGGTCCCTTATTTTGCAAAAAAAAAAAAAAAAAAAAAAAAAAAAAAAAAAGAAGATAGTCACTTTAAAAAATAATTTTTTTAAAAAACTTAGTTTAATAGCTAAAATCTGCTTCAAAACCTGCTGATAGAACCTTGCAGGGCAATTGATTGATGAACCCAAGCAGGCTGAGAGATTCCACAAGGGCCCAAGAAGGAACACTGTTCTTCCTTACCTTTGTTTGACTGCTTGCTTGTGTGGTTGTTTGGTTTTTCTTTGTTTATCTGTTGTCTCTTGCTTTTATTTCCTCCTTCCTTCCCCTCTTATTTTTTCTTTTTTTAAAAAATTGGGTGCTACTAGCTTGTCTCTTCTTTGCTGTAGTTATTCTTCCATGATTTCCCATTCTCTATCTATATTGATTTTGTCTCCCAACACTATCTCTTTTCCTTCCCTCATCTTTCTGCCTTCTGCTTTCTGTTGTGGTTCTTACATACCACCTTTTTTCATTAGCCCAAAACTTAAGGGTGTCAATTTCTATTCTATCTATTCTGTTTTCTTCTTTTTTTATTATTAAATTTTTCCTTTCAGCCCTTTCTTTACTCTTTCTCTCTCTCTTCATCATTCTGGCCTTCTAAATCATTATATATTTTTTCCTCTATTTGGTTTCCCAGCCCATTGTACATACTCCACTTTTTTTCCTATTATACTACATTGCCTACATGAGTTAAATATTCATTTTACTAAGTCTTATATGGACCCTCTTCTAACTTTTATCAGTATTACTATAATCCTTCTTCCTTTCTCATCTTCGATTCCTCCAACCATAATCTTTTGCCTTCAAGGGAACATAGAAAGAAGGAAGGAAATAAAATAAAAAGAACAAAGTCTCAAAAGAGAAAACTTAAAAAAAAAACCACAGAAACACTAGCTAAATAAAGTTCTAGAGAAGAGAGAGAAGCTAATCAACTGAATAAACCCATCAAGAAAAATGATGACTAGAGGGCAGCAAAAAATTACAAACCACACTGAGAAATAGGAAGACATGGACCAGTCCAATGAACAAACTAAAAACCAGGAAGAGATGCAGAACATCGAACACCTAATCAAAGCTTTCCAAAAAAATATCATGGACCAACTTAATGAACTGAAGGAAGAAATTAAGGATATTAAGAAGACACCAGGAGAACATACTGAAGAAATTGTAAACATACATAAAAAGGTAATGGATTGATGGTGATCAATGGCAGAATCCAAGAAATCAAAAAGATGCTGGATTCACATAACAGCAGATTTGAACAAGCAGAAGAAAGAATTAGTGATGTGGAAGACAATACATCTGAAATCAAACAGATAGTAGAACAGATAGATTAAAATGATGGAAAAAATACAGCAGGGACTCGGGAATTTAACCGACAAAACAAAATGCACAAACATACACATTATAGGTATCCCAGAAGGAGAAGAGAAGGGAAAGGGAACAGAAGGAGTGTTGAAGGAAATTATGGCTGAAAACTTCCCAACTCTATTGAGAGAGATGGATTTACATGTCCAGGAAGCACAGCACACCCCAAACAGTATCAATCCCAACAGGCCAACTCCAAGACATATACTTGTCAAAATGTCCAATGCTCAAGACAAAGAGAAAATACTTAAGGCAGCAAGAGAAAAGAGAACCATCACATACAAGGGAAGCACAATAAGATTAAGTGCTGATTTCTCAGCTGAAACCATGGAGGCAAGAAGACAGTGGTATGACATAGTCAATATACTAAAAGAAAAAAACTTCCAGTCAAGAATTCTCTACCCAGCAAAACTGGCATTCAAAAATGATGGAGAGTTCAAAATATTCACAGATAAACAGAAATTAAGGGAGTATGCCAATAAGAAACCTGCACTTCAAGAAATACTAGAGGAAGTTCTTCAAGTTGAAAGGAAAAAATAGGAAAGAGAGAGTTGGAGGAGAGTGTAAGAACAACTAAAAAGACAAAAAGAGAAATAAAAACAACATATGACAAAGAAAATATGGCTGAAGTAAGAAATTCGTTGTGAGTAATAACACTGAATGTTAATGGATTAAACTCACCACTCATGAGACACAGATTGGCAGAATGGATAAGAAATACGATCCATCTATATGCTGCCTACAAGAAACCCACCTTTGACCCAGGCATTCAAGGAGGCTGAAAGTGAATGGCTGGAAAACCATTTTACAAGCAAACAATAAGCAAAAAAGGGCAGGAGTAGCTATCCTAATATGAGACAAAATAGACTTTAAATGCAAAACTATTGTAAGAGACAAAGATGGATACTATATATTAGTAAAAGGGGTAATCTCTCAAGAAGAGAGAACAATCATAAACATTTATGCACCTAATCGGGGTGCCTCAAAATACATGAGACAAACTCTGGAAAAACTAAGTGGAGAAATAAATGTCTCTACAATTATAGTGGGGAACTTTAATACACCATTATCACCATTATACAGAACATCTAAACAGATAATCAATAAAGAAACAAAGACTTTGAATAATACATTAGAGGACCTGGACCTAATAGACATATAGAGAACACTACACCCAAATAAAGCAGGATTTACATTCTTCTCGAGTGCACATGGATCATACTCCAAGATAGACCACATGCTAGGCCACAGAAGAAATCTCAATGAATTCAGAAAGATTGAGATTAGACAAAGTAATTTCTATGACCACAATGGAGTGAAATTGGAAATCACTAAGGGCCAGAGAAACAGATTAGGCACAAAGATATGGAAGTTAAACAACACACTCTTAGACAATGGGTCAAGAAGAAAATCTCAAAAGAAATCAGTAACTACCTTGAAACTAATGAAAATGACAGCACAATATATCAAAATGTATGGGATACAGCCAAAGCTGTCCTGAGGAGGAAGGATATAGTCATAAATACATACATTAAAAAAGAAGAAAGAGCTAAAATTGAAGACCTAACTGTACACTTGGAGGAAATGGAAAAACAACAACAAACTAAACCTAAAGGAAGTAGAAAGAAGGAAATAACAAAGATTAGAGCAGAACTAAATGAAATAGAAAATAAGAAAGCACTAGAAAAAATAAACAATATCAAAAGCTGGTTCTTTGAGAAGATCAATAAAATTGACAAACCCTTAGCCAGACTAACAAAGAAAAAGAGAGAGCAGATGCAAATACACAAAATAAGGAATGAGCAAGGGGATATCACTACTGATCCCACAGAAATAAAGAGTATCATAAGAGGATATTTTGAAAAATTATATGCCAACAAGAATGATAATTTAGAGGAAATGAGCAAAATTCTAGAAACTCACAAACAGCCTACATTTATGAAAGAAGAAATTGATGAACTCAACAGTCCAATTACAAATAATGAGATAGACTCAGTCATCAAAAACCTCCCAACTAAGAAGAGCCCAGCACCAGATGGCCTCACAGCTTTCTGGAAAGAGCTCACAAAACTCTGTTTAAGCTATCCCAAAAAATAGAAGTAGAAGGAATATTGCCTAACAAATTCTATAATGCCAACATTAATCTAATACCAAAGTCAAAGAAAGATACCACAAGAAAGGAAAATTACAGACCAATTTCTCTAATTTAACTATATGCTAAAATCTTCAACAAAATACTTGCTAATCGCATTTCAACAACATATCAAAAGAATTATACACCAAGACCAAGTTGGTTTCATCCCAGGTATGCAAGGATGGTTCAATATAAGGAAATCAATCAATGTAATACACTGCATAAACAGATTGAAAGAAAAAAATCACATGATCATCTCTATAGATGCAGAAAAAGCATTTGACAAAATACAGCACTCTTTCCTCATAAAAACACTGCAAAAGATAGGAATAGAAGGAAACTTTCTGAATATGATAAAGAGTTTATATGAAAAACTCAAAGCTAACATCATCTTCAGTGGTGAAATCCTAAAAGCCTTCCCTCTGAGATTGGGAACAAGAAAAGGATGCCCACTATCACCACTCTTATTTAACATTGTCTTAGAAGTACTTGCTCGAGCAGTGAGACAAGAAAAAGATATAAAAGGCATCCAAATTGGAAAAGAAGGAGTAAAAATTTCATTATTTGTGGACGACATGATATGCCTATATGTAGAAAGCCCTGAGAAATCTACAGCAAAGCTTCTAGAACTTATAAAGGAGTTCAGTAATGTCACAGGCTATAAGATCAATGCTCAAAAATTAGTAGCATTGGGGGCAGATGTGGCTCAAATGGCTGGGCGTCCGTCTCCCATATGGAGGGACCTGGGTTCAATCCCTAGGCCCTCCTGCTAAAATTAAAAAAGAAAAAAAAAATGGTAGCATTTCTGTACACCAATAATGAGCAATCTGAGGAAGAAATCAAGAAAAAAATACTATTTACAATAGTAACTAAAAGAATCAAATACCTAGGAATAAATTTATCTAAAGATACAAAGGGCTTATATACAGAAAACTGCACAACACTGTGTAAGGAAATCAAAGACGACTTAAATAAATGGAAGAATATTCCCTGTCCATGGATAGGAAGACTAAACATCATCAAGATGTCTATCCTACCCAAACTAATCTACAGATTTAATGCAATCTCAATAAAAATAAGCACTGCATATATAAGGATCTGGAAAAACTAACTACAAAATATATTTTGAAAGGTAAGAGGCCCTGAATCACCAAAGACGTATTGAAAAAGAAAAATGAAGTTGGAGGTATCCATTACCTGACTTTAAAACATACTACAAAGCTACTGTACTCAAAGCTGCATGGTATTGGCACAAGGATAGACATACTGACCAATGGAACCAAATTGAGAGTTCTGATATATATCCTTGCATATACAGTCATCTGATATTTGACAAGCCACCAAGCCCACTCAGTTGGGAGAGAATGGCTTCTTTAACAAGTGGTGCTTGGAGAACTGGATATCCATATCCAAAAGAATGAGAGAGGAACACCATCTCACACCTTATACAGAAATCAACTCATGATGGGTTAAAGACCTAAATATAAGAGCCAAAAACATAAAGACCTTGGAAGATAATGTAAAGAAGCATCTACAGGAACTTGTAATAGGAAATGGTTTCATGAACTTCACACCCAAAGCACGAGCAGCACAAAGAAAAATAGATAAATGGGTTCTCTTCAAAATTACAAACTTGTGCACCTCGAAGTACGTTATTAAGAAAATAAAAAGGCAGCCTACCCAGTGGGAGAACATATTTGGCAGGCGTATATTTGATAGAAGCCCAATATCCTTCATATATAAAGAAATCCTACACCTTGAAAATAAAAAGACAAACCACCCATTTAAAAAATGGACAAGTGACCTGAAAAGACACTTCTCCAAGGAAGAAATACAAGTGGCTAAAAAGCACATGAAAAAATGCTCGACATCATTAGCAATTAAGGAAATGCAAATCAAAACTACAATGAGATACCATCTTACACCCATCAGAATGGTGGCTATTAAAAAAAACAGCAGACTGTAAGTGTTGGAGAGGATTTGGAGGAATAGGAACCCTCATCCACTGCTGGTGGGATTGTAGAATGGTCCAGCCACTGTGGAGGACAGTTTGGCGGTTCCTCTGAAAACGAACAATAGAACTTCCATATGATCCAGCGATTCCACGGCTTGGAATATACCCAGAAGAATTGAAAGCAAAGACACAGACAGATATATGTACACCAATGTTCATAGCAGCATTGTGAATTGCCAAAAGTTAGAAGCAGCCCCAGTGCCCATCAACAGATGAATGGATAAACAAAATGTGGTACATACATACAATGAAATATTACTCAGCTGTTAGAAGGAATAAAGTGCTAACATATGGAATAACATGGGTGAATCTTGAAGAACTTATGTTGAGTGAAGCAGGCCAGGCATTGAAGGATGAATTGTACATGACCTCACTGATTTGATTTGAGGAAAGTGAGCAGTCTCCGAGAACCATTGTCTGAAAGATAGGTTAACAAGAGAGAGAAAGAGAAGAGAAGTTTGTGAGCCATCACCCATATGGACATAATCTATGGTAAAGAGTATAGTTGCATATTGAAGGATAGGACAGGTGGGTAGTGATATTACTGGGTTTGGTGGTGCAGGGTTGACATGTGGGTAGATTAGGGAGGGTGGGTTAGAATACCCAGGATACTGGGGGGAGAGATGGGAGAGGGGCCATGTGAACAAGGGATTTGTAGGTATGAGGTTGAAAGTGTAGGAGTGGGAATGCCCTTATGGCAATATGACAAGGTAGTGCCACTGGTTTAGGGTGTAGGTTGGGAGGCAATTCACGGCGGGGTGCTTCTGGAGTAGGCTTCTGGGGAGTGTGTGAGTGTTCATCCTGTCATAATGTGTTGTGTCGGGGAGTGGAGACTCACTTGGTGAGTGGGAAGGAGATAGGTCCCCATCTTTAGGAGGACCAATTCACCCAGAAACAGACAGGTGGGTGTCACTTATGAGCAAGGGTGGATTTTAATAGGGGAAAACAATCAGCCTGTCAAGACCTCTTGTTGCATGTAACTATGAATCTTGTCATCCAATGACTCAAGACAGGGGAGAGTCATGTGCCCCAGGGATACGGGGAGTAAGGAAAAGAATAGATCAAACGGGGTATTTAGTGATCAGGGGAAATGTTTTTCATTACCTTACATTGATGGACACAGGACATGGTAAATATCATAAAAAATTATTAAAATGTACCATCTAAATTGTAAACTATACTGTAAACCATTGACAATGTTTAGTAGCCATGTTTCACTATCTGTGTAACAGTTATAACAATGCTACCATCCACATACAAAAAGGTTTTAATATGGGGTGAGGAAAGGGTATATGAGAGTCTATAGTATTCTGTGTGTGACTTTGCTGTGACCTAAAACTTCTTTGAAAATTAAATGAAAATTTGGGAGACACTGGGGAGTGAGCGGGGGAAGGTGCCACAGTATAGACTGGACAACCTGATAATGCAGTGATAAAAGGAAAAATGTTAAAAAAAATTTTTTTAAATTTTTTCCCCCATTTTTTGAATATCCCAATCATTTAATTTTATTTTATTTTTAGTTTTTTTTTTTTTAAGTTTTCATGTATTTTATCTCTAACATTTAAAGTTATCATTATTATTTCATTTTCCTATTAATTGTATTTGGCTATTATATGGGCTTCATCTTTAAGGAAGGTTTGGATCACAGAAGGGTTACAACAGGGACAGGAGAGGATCATTGGTGGGGGGTGTCTGGGATGGGGGTTTCATGGGAGGAAGTTCACCTGAATATACATAAAAGATATATAAAATTGTTCAAATGATCAAGGGGTGGGGCATGGTCACAGTGGGTGGAGAATCACTCAATAAATGAGAGAATACTGAATTCCCAGCCTGGAGAGCTATGCCACATTCTCCAAGGGAGCAGTAACAGTCCCCCAAGTGCAGGGGCAGTGTGTGAAAAAGGAGGATGGTCCACTAATAGGTTCTTATTATTGATGACTAGCCTTATGAGTCTTTGCTCTTGTAATTGAAACTTAGCCTACTGTTATGGAGTGCCTAAGGGTTTCCACCTGAGCGCCTCTTTGTTGCTCAAATGTGGCCTCTCTCTAAGTCAAACTCAGCATATGAATGCATTACCTTCCCCTCAGCATGGGACATGACTCCCGGGGATGAGCCTCCCTGGCAATGAGGGTTTAATACCAAGTGCCAACTGGCAATACGACTGGAAAAAGACCTTGAATAAATGGGGGTAAAGGTAAACACAAATGAGTTCATATGGCTAAGAGACTTCAAAGACAGTTGGGAGGTCATAGCAGAGGTAATGCTTACGCATACCTCAGTAGGATCTCATAGAACACCAAAGTGGATATCACCCCAAACAGAGGGGCTTCTGAGGGCTCTGGAGACACCCAGGCCCTATATAAGGGGGGTTAGCTCCAGAGATTGGTGCCTTATCATTGAGCTATACTTTGGAATCTGTGCTCCTGAGAGTGACAGAATTGGACTCAAATAAGTCCTCCCTGCACTTGGTCCATCAGTCCCTTCTATTCAAACCTATATGTGGTGCTGGAGTTTGTAGGTGTACTTTCAGAGACCGGAGCCTTTGGCCTGCCCATGTGCCAGCTGTGCCTGGAATCTCGGTGAAGCTGCAACTCCTACTCTACAGCTCAATGGACTCACCCAAGTCACCTGGCGAGGAGATGATGATGGACAATGGCCATCCCAGGGAATCGAGAGAGTCTGCTGCTGCAGGCAGGATAATTCCATCCATCTTATCCATGAGATATAAGCCCCCTCTCACATGAAGGTGGAGTGGACATCACCATCCCAGACTCCTCAGGATTGGGGGAAGAGCTATGGACTAGAGTGGATTTACTGGTATTATGTTGTAGACATATTGTGATTCAAGCAATGGAAAAAAATTACAACATTGAGATGGAGCCAGTGGCCACTGGACACTTCCTGGGCAGGGATAGGGAAAAGCAGCTATAATACAGGGGCTTTTTTGGGACTTGGGAATTATCCTGAGTGACATTACAATGACAGATATAGGCCATTTTACACCTGCATATAACAAGCAGAACTGTGTGGGAGAGAGTGTGGTCTACAATGTGAACTATGGTCCATGCTTAGTGGCAAAGCCCTAGGGTGTGTATATCCATTGCAGGTGATGTGCCACACTAATGAAAGATGTCTATGTGGGAGGTTGTGTGAGGTGTGGGATGTGGGGAACATGGAAATCCCTGTAATTTTTGTGTCACATATATGTAATCTAAGCATCTTTTAAAATATTAAAAAAATAATAATAATAAAAGACACACTATGATCAAGTGGGAATTATCCCAGGTAGACAAAGGTGGTTCAATGTAAGAAAATGTATTAATATAATAAATAACATTCATACAACAAAATAAAATAAAATAAAATAAAAAGCAGGTACCCCCCCCCCCCCAAAATCAGGTATCATTAGGGCTGTATTCTTTCTGGACGTTCCTGGGGAATCCCTTTCTTTTCCTTTTCACTTTCTAGAGCCTGTCCACATTCCTAGGCTCAGAGTGTTCTCCTTCATTTTTAAGCCAGCAATGGCTGGTTGAGTCCTTCACACACTGCATCACTCTGACCCTGATTGTCTTTCTCTGATTCTGACTCCCTCTTCCACTTGTAAAGACCTGTGATTACATTAGGCCCACCAGATAATCTAGGAAAATTTCTCTATTTTAAGGTCGGTTGATTGGCAACCTTAAATCTGTCTGAAATCTTAATTTCCCTTTTCTATATACTTGAACATATCCACAAGTCTGAGGATTAGGTTTTGGACATGTTTGGGGACAAATGTTTGGCCTACCATATTCAGTAAAGTTTGCCTTTATTGATTATCGTCCTTTCTCTCTTGTTTCAATTTTCCACTCCTCTACCAGTACTTCCTGCAATGAACTTTACTCAGTATCTTTTTTTAAAAAAAAATCTTTATGTCTTCAATTTCTTTGTGATTAGTGAATTTTGTGCAGTGATTATGTATCAGCCATTTTGCTAATTTTCATATTTAGTTTATAAATTGAGTTTCTATATTTTAGTCATATTACCTGTAAATAATTACTGCATAATTTATGTGTATATGACTGCTTATTATATTTTATGAATTATTTTAATATAATTGTTTTGGTTTCTATTTCCTTTTTTTAATGATTATTATTATTAGAGAAGTTGTGCGTTTACAGACCAATCATGCATGAAATACAGGATTCATATATGCCACTCTATTATTAACACCTTGCATTGGTGCAGTACATTTCTTATTGGTTGATTAAAGCACATTTTATAATTGTACTATTAACTATAGTTCATGTTTTAACTTAGGGTTCTCTGTGTTGTGCAGTTGCATGGATTTTTATTTTAATTTTTATTCTAGTAACATATACAAAACCTAAAATTTCCCCTTTTAACCACAATTCAAATATATAATTCTGTGATGTTGATTACATTCACAATTTTGTGCTACCATCACCACCATCCATTAACAAATTATTTCCATTGTCTCAGATAGAAACTCTGAGTTTTCTTACTCTAATTGTTTCAAATCAGTGAGATCATACAATATTTGTACTTTTGTTTCTGCCTTATTTCACTCAACATGATGTCTTTGAGGTTCATCCACCTTGTCACATGAATCAGAACTTCATTCTTTTTTACATCTGAATAATATTAACTATTTTAAATATATTTATTTTTATTGTTTCATCTGATAAGATTATGAACTGAAGCTCTTGATCATCTAATCCTGCTGGTGTTGTGTCTGCTGAATTTTGCTTCCAGTATTGTATAATTTTGGAATTGTGAGCTCCTTTTCAGCATTTCTTTAGTTGTATTTCACAGCTGTGGTGGCTGGAAGTCTGAAATCTGGTTGGCAGGGTCATGCTCCCTCTGAAGTCGTTAGGGAAGAATCTTTCCTTAACTCTTCCAGCTTCTGATGATGCCAGGCATTCCTTGGTTTATTGCAGCATAACGCCAATCTTTGCCTCTGTGTACACAAGGCTGTCCTTCCGTTGTGCTTCTCTGTCTCTGTGTCCAAATGTCCCTCTTGTTAGAAGGACACCAGTCATTTTGAATTTAAGACCCAACCAAATTCAGTAAGAACTCATCTTAATTTTATTAAACCTTATTTCCAAATGAGGGCACAAGCAAATATGCCAGAGGTTAGCATTTGAATATATCTTTGAATGTGATTTGGACACAAGTAAACCCAGAACACCATTCCAAACAAATAAGATAAATATTTAATACCTATTATATTTAATCAGGGTAGACCCATGATTAAACATTTTCTCTACCCTATACTCTATTGTTTTATAGTAAATTTGCCTAGAAGTGTGTGTGGGGGGGTGGGGTGGGCGGGGTGGAGGCAGGGCAATACCGATAAATTGTAAAAATTGCACATTGTTTGTTTTTTTTTTGGGTGGGGCCTACTTTTTTACTGGATTGGTTATATGAGAATTTTGGATGATAAATTCAAAAAAGAAGACTTGAAAAGGTTAAAGTACTATAACTATTCACTTACCAGCCTGAAATGTTCATTAAGAAATTTATTTAAAAATTGTGTGTTGTGCAATTTATAAGGCAAATCTCAGCAAAATAACTATAGTATTAGGAAGCCAATTTAAATTATTTGTGGCTCCAGGTGCTAAAATTTGAAAATTCAATTAGCATTTGAAGTGTGTAAGTACAAGTGTTTATATTAATATAAACTTTTTAATACATTATTAGTGAGTGTGATAATAAAATAATAATTTATATTTATTGAGTATTTAGAAGTTCACAGAGTGCTTCCATCTAAGCATTTTATTTGATCCTCAGAAATGTCCTAAAGCAGTTATTATTATACTCATATTACGTATAGGCAAAGTAAGCCCTAGCTTACTTATTAGGCATTAGTCACTTTCTTTCTAATATTTAGAGGTGGGATTTGATTCTAGGTTTTCTGATACTAAACTCACTGTTCTTGTAATCACACCTCTATATTAAAGATACCAGAAATAATTTATAACAAATTCAAATTGTTTATCACCCTCTGAGTTTTAGTATGAGTAACTCCTTTGATTAAGTTGAAAAGTTTTAGAATCTGATTAAAAAAAAAAAAAAAGCCACCTCAAACAACAGCAAAGTTGTTATCCACATTTTTGTTGAACTAATTTTCCTTTTGGTGGGAGTTATGTAATTATAATTGCAGCTTTTTAAGGATCCTGATGTGCTAACTGTTAGGTCTCTGGGCACCAGATTTATCATGTAACAAATAATAAAATGATATTCTCCTTTAATTACTTAATTCAGTGAAGACAAATTATGTAACAGACCTCAAATAAACCTTGTCACAGTGCAGATTTTCCCTGTTCAAATATAACAATAACAAATTATTGGATGGAACTGGAGGATTTCTATTTTTGGTATATTTCTATCTAGTTGAATATAGCACAATTTTAGCATCTGAGATTTTATTAAGAAAGTGTGTATGAGTTAAGCCTTGGTTAAGTGCCATAATTATCCTGTGTCTCTTTCCACAATTTTCTTCCATAGATATGGGATACACATATATCTCATTTATATCCTAACTTTTAAAATAATGATATGGTCTAAGGAAGAGATTGTAGATGATGGTATAATTTTCTGTTAATAACCTTTTTGGTTTTTGTTTTCGTTTTGTATATTTTGCTATTACTTTATGAGTTCCTGCCACATGGGCAATCTGAGCTTACACTATTATACTTTGTATATACTTTACAAATTGTAGTTAAAGAATAAATGTTTATTGGTAAAGTAAATTATTGCATAATAGTTGCTTAGCATATTGTTTAGATATACATATTTTCCTTGATGATAACCATATGTTTATAACTGCCAGTACCTTTGAAAAAAAATTTATGTCTGGATCAAGCTATAAATATGTGCTTGGCTATTCATTTACATGAAATTGTTCATTACAGATTATTGAACTCCATGAGTTCTAGCATTTATATTTTTATTATAAATGAATTCTAAAAATTCAGTTAATTTCATGGGCTCAATATAATTTTGTATAGTGTTTCAAAATAAAAAAATTGTTTAGAAACATAGGAAGTTTATACTTTTTTAAGGTAATGCTTTAAGGATGTTTATATGTATTATCATGAATAAGTTTTATGAGATTGACTACCATTCTAGAGTTTTTGTTGGCTTGTTTGTTGTTTGGCTTGAAATCCAAATTTTCCCTGTATTCTGATTTGCATTGTCTTAATTTATGAGACCCCATCTTTTTTCACTAAAGTTATTTATTTAGTCTTTCAAACTACTTTGATTATAGTGAGTTTCTTAAAATATGTAGAATGTGTCATGAAAATTTGGTGACCTAGAACATAAATAATACAGTCTATCCAATATCCAATTTAGGAAATTATTGAATTTGAACCTGACTTATTGGCTATGAAAACTAGAATTAGTTGAAAAATAAGCATGGTCTTTTATCAAAACTGGCATATGTAATAATCCAGTTTTATATTTATATTATTTTAACTTAATTAAAAAGATATGGCAGAAAGAATCACATCCTGTTAAATCTATAGCAACTTAAACAGATTCCACTTACTAACTACATAAATATACAAGTGCTTATAAACTTGTTACAATGATATTAAAACTCTTTACAGTGATAATAAGGGGTTAGAAACCCCAATAAAAATAAATCAAGCAAGCAAATTAATTCCTCCCCAACCCCTGCCAATTAATCTCACAGTTTGAACTTTTTTCCAAAGATAACCGTGACTCTAACCTTGGTTGGAAATAATGTTACCAGCCACACACACAAGATGTGTCACTGAAATAATAGGTAAGAAATAGGGCAAGAGAGAGTCAAGAAAAATATCTTCCCTAGAAAGTTTATTTTTCCCCATGACATAATTTACTAAAGGTTTTCTCAGGTCAGTATTCCCTCAAGGACAAGATCATTTGAAAATTCTCAGCATTTTCTCACAACGGGCTTTTGACACAATTTAAGATTTACAGTGATTAAATTTATCAAGCCAATGCAGAACACACTATCATGAACTCAGCACAACAGTGATAAACAGTTATCTCCTGATACTTCGTGTCACAGCTGATGGACTCCTGCTGATGGAGTCCATTTCTTTTATCAATGGCATAACACTCTTTTATATAGCAGAGCCTCAGGGTACAGTAAAAGGTTGGGAACCCTATGGATGCTGAATACTTTTTCCCACTGAGCATCTGTCCTTGAGACTGTTGTGCATGTGTTGTTAACTTTTCTCTGTGGCATATCCTCAGGCATGCAGAGAGGCATGGAATATGGCTTCAGAGTCAGTAAATTCTATGATTTTGTGAGGCTATATCCAGCCATATCATCTAGCATGTGTGAAACTGAGTAGTAAACATTTCCAAAGGAAATATAAACAGAAAGTTTTCATCAAAAGGTACTGCACAGCAGCACACTAATTTTTGATAAACAAAATCAGAGAAAGAAGCCAAAATAAGAATCAAGAAATTCAGGAGGTATTTTTTTAAAAATTTAAAATACCACTGCAACATATATAAAATTATCCCTGCCCCTTTCTTCCTCATCCTGCCAATATCCTTCTCACTGAAATTCCTCTCATGTATCTATCTCTTTCATTATTTTCTGTGCTTATCCCTTGCCAGTTTAGAGCAGGGTTCTTAACCAGAGGTCTGTGTGCTTGAATTGAAATTCAAAAAAAACGTTATTCTTTTGGGGACATGTTGTCGTGGGTGTGATATATTTAGCAAATAATACACAGTATAGTGTAGACTTAGTAAGGGGTCATGGTTTTTGCCTGATGGGTACATGGAACAAAAAAGGTTAAGAAACCCTGCTTTAGAGGACTACTAGAGTCAGTGTGTTTCTAGTAAAAGAATGAAATGGACCCTCTCTCTTTTCTAAATTTTACATTACATTTAGTAATTCCAAAGTGCTGACTGTTAATCAAATAATGTGACATGACAAAAAAATAATAGTTAGAGACATTTAGACTTTCCATGAAATGGTTGCAATAATTCTGTGATTAGGTTTTGCTTAGGGGATAGGCAGAATATACTAAATACAGCTGGAGTAGAAATACAATTATGGATATTCACAAATGTCAAATATTAGTTGAGCACCTACTATGTGTCAAATACTATTTTCTGTGATGGATAATGAGCACAAATTAAATGGAACAAGACAAACATGACACTTGTTCTCTCAGATAATACATTCTGGAGGGAGATGGCAGATAATATACAACAAAACCTATGATTGAGATGGTTAAGATAGTGAAAAATGCTCAAAATGCATTAAATATGAGTGACTGATACCAACTGACTAGTGGTATGTGCAGATAGCTATTTTAGAATGAATGTTCAGTTTAAGATAATCTGAAATGGTGATATACTAGCTTATGGACTGCACAGGCCAAAGGAGAGAATTAGGGGGTAATGCAAAAATCCGGAAGCAACATATTGGTGGCTTATATGAGGATGGTGGTTAGAAGTGGTCAGTTTCTTAGTATATTCTGATGGTAGGGTAAGAGAAATTGCTGATGGATTGGAAGTTGGGTTTTAAAAAAAGTAGAATTAAGAACAATGTCAAATATTCACTGAGAGTAGAATTCCAGGAGGAACAGGTATTGAAAGAAAACCAGGGGAAGCGGCTGTGGCTCAATCAGTAGGGCTCCCGTTTACCATATGGGAGGCCCCGGGTTCGGTTCCCGGGGCCTCCTGGTGAAGGCAGGCCCGCCCGTACGGCGTGGTTGGCTGACCCAGTGAGCACAAGCAGCAAGGGGGGGATAAATGAATAAATAAATAAAATCTTTTAAAAAAAAAAAAAAAAAGAAAGAAAGAAAACCAGGAGATAGATTTTGGAATTTGTTAGTTTTGATATACCTATTAGACATATAAGGAGATGTTAAGTATACAGTTGGATATAAGGGTCTGGAGTCCTAGGGTGAGATTTATATTGTGGTGGTTGTTGGAAAAAAAATTGAGCCAAGTTAAATAGACATTTTTAACATAGGAGAAATACACAAGAAAATGGCAGGGGTGCCAGGGACTGGGAATTAATAAAAACACTTGTCCATTCAAAAAATAAATACAATTAAAGCCACTATATTTTAAAAGATGCTAAGATAACATAAAATTCTCCTTCTTGTGGGATCTTAGTAATTTTAAAAATTCAAACACAATATAAATGTTTTTTTGTGCTTTAGGGTAGAAATCTTTGAAACAGGAAGAAATTAAAAGTGAAATAAGAGTAAAGAAGTAAATCAACACATTTAATTAATCCTAGGAACACTGGATGTACTTTTCCAAAGGTTGGTGATTCCCTTTAAATATTGTACAATAGAAAATTCTTGTTAATTCTCAAAATAAAAAACAATCCTGATGAGAATAATACAATTGAAAGGTAAAAATTAATAATGCTAGAGAGAGTGGAAGGGCTGCTGGAGTGGTGAACTCAGTACACAAGAGGTGATGTGAGGAAGTACATAAGACATGAAGTTGAACTTTGACAAGAGCAGAGGTAGTTTCACCATAATAACAAAGGGGAAGAAAGACTATTTGGGAAAAAAAGTTCTTGTAAATGGTCAAATGTGCTCATGAGAACTTAATGAAGATGACTTCCAATTGCTTTTGTTATTCTCTGTGAAATATTAAGTAAAGGCATCACTTGAGTCAACTGTGGGAGGTGATGGTGATGATCTGATGGGAGAGAAAAAATTATGAGAGATTTCTAGGCAACTGAAAATTCTGAGTGAATATATTAAGAGCCTTCATTTAGCGCCTACATGAGATTAGTAGTTATAAGTTTAATTAATGTGAAATAAAATGGAATGTTTATATAATCTTCATGTAAAATTAGAAAAGGAGCAAAATTGGCATTGTTTGGAGATATGTTTATATAATTATAAATCCCAATAGATTCATCACACAAATATTTTAACTTGTCGAAGACTCAAGCCAGATTGCATGATGTAAGTTTAACTTAGAGAAGTCAACCACATTCTTTATACCACTGAGAAAATACACATAAAACAAAATAATATATATTTATATGTATATGTGTATATATATAAGCATGTATATAGGTAAATATGAATATATGTGTATATATGTGTGAGAGGTTGACATAAATGCCCATTCCCCCCTTCGTTCCTGTTGATTAGAACTGAGGGAAGGGATGGGCTGAACTTGCCAGCAGCCTGCTCCTTGACTATAAGAGCAAGGATGTGGGAAGAATGTTTTGAGAAACTCATGCACAAGCATATTTCTGTAGCTGTTCTGGGCACTGTTTCCTTCCCCCTCTGCTGTAATGGCTTTCTAAGCCCATAACCCCCAAGGGGTAGTACGGTACCTCCTGACCAACCACTGTTGGGTCCTGTAAGTGTTAAAGGCATATCTACTCCTGATGGCCCTCCATGTGGTTTCTTTGGAATATCTAAACATTCAGTCAACCTTCCTGGGCTTGACCTCTTTTGTTATGATGTATGTATATTAATCACAATAGCAACTAAAATATGAAATCTAGGGATTATGCTAAATGATACACAAGGAATTTAGAGAAAAAGGTAAACTCCATAAAATGGCTTTGAAAAAAATAAAAATAGAGAGAGATAAACTTTTGGTAACAGTGACCTAGAAATTTTGAACTAACCTCCAGCAGAGTATAGCTAGAAAAGCTAGGTAAAGCATTAAAAAAAATCTGTTTGTATGTGTCACAATGCCAGTAACACAATTAAAAGTCACTGGAACAAGATCCAGTAAAAGAAGGAATCCAGAAAAGTAAATCAGATTCGGTGTTTTCTTTGTGGAAGAGGTGTCTAAGAATCTGAGAAGTTAAGTAAAGTTTTTGATAGACTTATGAGGCTAGGAAGGCAAAAAAATGGAGTTTAGGGCCTCAGGGAGGGAGTCCTGATTACCTCACACAAATTTGGTGATGACACTGAAGGTTTATACCTTACAAGTAATGATGAAGTGGAAATACATCAGGGGTCATGAAGACTGAAACCCAGCTTCAAGCTATCTCAGACTCTGATTGAATTAATAATCACTAATTGATAATGCCTCTACCATCCTGTAAAAAGCATGTGTAAATTTCCTCTGGATAAAGATAACATCATCCTACATTTCAAGTTAACTTTAGATAATTTAGAATATTTAGCCATGTATTGTCTAGGAAACATTAAATAATGTCATATATGATAATACTGAGAATTTATAGCACAGACCTAGATACTACTTATTAAAACCAAAAGGCAAACGGACATTCTAGAACTGAAAAATTATAAAAACCAATATTAAGTATGCAGTGGATTGGGTTTAACAGAAAATTTGATTTGGAAGAGGAGAGAATGTAGAATTGGAAAACACTAGAGAAGAAATATCCAGAAAAAGCATAGAGAGACAAAAGGTTGTAAAATATAGAACATAAGGTAAGAAAGATAAAGGGAGAGTGAGAAAGTCTAATGTGTGTAATGAATGTCCCAGAAGTAAATGAACTATAGAGTGGAGAAGAAGCAAAACTTAAAGAGAACTTTGACCAATTTGTCTTACAATAATTTTTGTGTATGGTATGAGGTAGGATCATCCTTCATTCTTTTGCAGTTGATATCCAATTTTCCCAGCACCATTTGTTGAAGAGAGTATTTTTTATCATTGAGTATGTTTGGCACCATTATCAATTAGACATAGATGTGAGAGTTTATCCCCAAATTCTCAATTCTTTTCCATTGGCTTATATATCTGTCCTTGTGCCAGTACCATGCAAAATTTTGATACATGTTAAGATCAGGTAGTGTGAATCCTTTAACTTCATTCTTCTTTTTCAGGATGGTTTCGGCTGCTCAGGGACCCTTACTCTTCCATATAAATTTGATGATTGGCTTAACTATTTCTGCAAAGAAGGCTGTTGGAATTTTGATTGAGATTGTATTGAATCTGTAAATTGATTTGAGTAAAATTGACATGCTAACCATACTTAATCTTCCAAAAGCAGGATACCTTCTTATTTATTTAGGTCTTCTGTGATATCTTTTAGCAATGTTTTATAGTTTTCTCTATTTTTTTCTTGATTTCTTCTTCAAATTGTTAATTGCTAGTCTACAGAAACACCTAATTTTTACACGTTGATCGTGTACCCTGTCACTTTGCTGAATTCGTTTATTACTCTAGTAGCCTTGTTGTGGATTTTTTAAGGGTTTTCTATATATAGGATCATGTCATCTGCAAATAGGGAAATTTTTACTGCTTTCTTTCCAATTTGGATACCTTTTATTTCTTTTACTTGCCTAATTGCTCTGGCTAGAATTTATAATACAATTTTAGCAGTGGTAACAATGCTTATAACCTTGAGTGTCCTTGTCATGTTCCTGATCTTAAGGGGGAAGCTTTCAGTCCTTCATCACTGAGTATATTAGCTGTAGGTTTTTCATATATCCCATTTATCATGTTGAGGAAGTTTCCTTCTATGCCTAGTTTTCTAAGTGTTTTTATCAGGGAGGATGCTGGATTTTTTCAAATGTTTTTTCTGCACCAATTGACATGATCATGCCTATTTATTTTTCTTTTTGTTTTATTCATGTCGTGTACCACATTAACTGATTTTCTATGTTGACTACCCTTGTATAAGTATTTTAATATTCTTATGGATTTTGTTTTCTAGCATTTTCTTGAGGATTTATGCATCTACATTGATGAAGGGTACTGGTCTGTGCTGTTCTTTTCTTGTAGTATCTTTATCTGGGTTTGGTATTAGTATGATGCTGGCCTCATAGAATGTTAGGAAGTATTCCCTCTTCTTAAATTTTTAGAAGAGTTTGAGCATTAGTCATGATAATTCTTCTTTGACTGTTAGATACAATTCATCATTGAAGGCATCTGGTCTTGTTCTTTTCTTTGTTGGGAGGTTTTTGATTACTGACTCAATTTCTTTACCTGTTAATGGTCTATTTAGATCTATTTCATCTTGATTCAGTTTAGGTATTTATTCACTGAGCTGTACTCATGTTTTGTGCACTTTTCTGTATGTTTGTGACATTTCAATAAAATAATAAGTGAAACAGTGTGGGGATAAAACAGGAACAGACAAATAGAACAATAGGACATAATACAGGGTTTTCACATTGAGTAATATGTTTATAAGAAATTTATATATGAGAAAGATAGCATCACAAATAAACTGGCAAAATGAGTTGTTTAATTATCGTGGGAAACATGGGTTATTACATTAAGAAACTATAAGTAAAGTTTGAGCCTTACCTCAGAGCACATACAAGCGTAGACTTTTAAGGCTTAAATGTGAAAAGTAATACAGTAAAACACATAAGTGTATGTGTTGTCTATATTCATTCAGAATAACATCCATACATATGGGAGAGTGTCTGTAAAAATGGATTGGGTAAAGACTTCCTAAAGCATGCAATTTTCTAATCATAAAGTAAAAGAAAACTGTTGGACTTGACCACATTAAAAGTTTATTCATTAAACGGTGATTGTTGAGCAAGTGTTCATATGATTTTTTGTGGGAACACAGATTCAGGCACTTCAGACATTCTCAACAAATGACCACTTTATTAGTTACACAAGACAAAGGGTCCAGTAGAGCAAGGGAAGAAATATCACCATGGCTGGTCCTTGGGGGAAGCCAGCTGTTCTGTTCAGGGCCAGTAGATAGCAAGTCCACAGGCCCTGCTTTGTGTCAGAGATGAAAGATCAGGCTCTGTTTGAGTGCTAGATTTTTTATACACTCCATGGAGAGGGGGTCCTGCCATTAAGGGAAAAGCAAACATTTTGCCGAGTTCCCACCCTGGTAATCCACTGGGGCTACTTGTTCCAGGTTTCAGGTTTAAGGTATGGTCTGGCTGTTCCAATTTTGGGTAGCTTGCTTTTCAAGGTTGAGACCTAATGTTGTCCCTGTGGCTGTGAAATGGAAACATATCAAAACATCTATACACAAACAGACAAGAGGGAGAAAGAAGAGGGTAGATGAGAGATGGGCTACGTCTGGGAACTTCTTGGTGCAAAAATTCAGGGGGTTACATATTCCTTTTTGTCCCTCCTCCTGCAAGAGGGACCATTTGGTGTGTGTCTAGGTGACAGAAATCTGTAGCTCTAGCAGAAATCTGGGTTCTAAAGATCCAAGAGGCAAGGCAGCTGAAATGGCTGTTTTTATCTCCTGCAGGGCCTGCTCCTCCTCTGTTACCCAATGGAAAGTAGTGGGTTGAAGAAAAAGGCATTCACTAGGTCAATGACCACATAGTAAACAACTGATGGAGGCCATAATGGCTTCTATGAGAATCACAATGTCTGGCACCACAGGCACCAAAGTGCCAATAGTCTAGTTGGCCACCACACTCCTCTCACCTTCTTCACTGACCACACTGAGCCATTATAGACAGAGATAGTGGAGAGGAGGGCACTCTTAGGTAGAAGATCTTTTATAAGTTCAGTAATGTCCTTTTCCCCACAAGGGATGCAATTTTGCTGCTATTGCACAATGTAGTAGGGGATGGGAGCACTGGGTGTGTACAGTTCATCCCACACCCAACATGATGGTCAAAATTTACAAGGAGGGGACAGCATATCCCTGTAACTGTCACTAGAATGTGCAGTGATGAAGGATATTAATCCCTATAATGTATTTCCCATTGGGAAACACTACCACAGAGGAGTCCAATGAGCCAAAAGAATCAACCCACGGGTAGCAATAACCTCCTATTCCCATACCTTTGTGGAATGCCTGAAATCTCCCAACAGTATATTTATAGACCTACCCCCTCTATGTTTCCTGTAAGATGGTGATCTGGGTGCCACAAAGCTTTTTTACTGCCTCCAAATTATACATACACTGGAGTGTATGGCCTTTTATCCCCAGGTGATTAGTCCTTGGCCCCAACCCTAGGTCATTTTCAATTTAGTCAAGTCTAGGTAAAGAAAGTCTCCTTGGGGACCAAGTCCCTAAGTTGGTGCCAAAGGGAAGTGGAAGATTTTTCAAGATCCTTCTCCCCTTCTAATGCCCATAATTGGGGATTGTGGGGTAAGGGGTGGGGGTGGCAAGGGCAGATTGTCCCTGTTGAGCCTGTGGTCCTTTTTCTAGTTTATATTTTTACTAAAGTTCTCCATTGGATATCCTGTCTATACGGTTCTTTGGGACCCTTTGCTCTAATAGCCACAAGAACATAGTTTGGAAAGTGGGAGCCCTGAAAGGAAGGGGTGGCTACAGACCCAACTTTGCTGGTTTGCAGGATTTGCTGGGTTAACAAGCAGGTGACTCCCTGTAGTCTGGTTTCTCTGTCCGTTACCATGGCTGCCACCCACCTAATATGGGAGTCCTTAGCCCAAAGAGGGAGGGTAAGATAATCCAGCTCAATCATGTCTCCCAGAGAAAGCCTTGAGGTGAGAAGGGGAATTAGTTTATTACCCTCTTCAAGAGGTTCCTTTCTAATAAAATCATCAATGTACTGTCATTAAATGGGAATCTAGTGAGTGGCTAAATCCCTCTGGGGTGGTGTTGGAATATCCACTTTGCCAACACCCATTTGTCGCAGCATGAACATGGCTTCTTCCTTTGTACAACAAGGTTAAGTTGGATTTTGGAGGTGGTCACCCAGAGTGGGATATGCTCATCTGACACCCTGAAGCACCCAAACAGAGGCTGCATAGCAGAAGTGACTACACCCTCAGCTGCTCATTCTCCATCTTCCACCTTTTCCTCCCTTAACTCCAACTGACAAAAGTTTATTGGAGGACAGAGTTGGATGGGAGGCAGCCAAGACTCTACATTCATCCTGGCTGATTAGGGTGCTACTGGTGATTCATTATCAAGTTGGGTTCATACTTTTGTTTTCACCTCTGGGTCCCCATCTACAGTTCTAATTGTCTCCTGAGTAATGATCAGGACTTGAATAGACATTTCACTAAAAAAGATGTACAAATGGCTAACAAGCCCGTGAAAAGATGCTTACCATCATAAGTCATTAGGGAAATGCAAATCAAGGCCACAATGAGATAGCACTTCACACCCACTAAAAAGGCTATAATAATAATAATAAAGGAAAATAACAATTATTGGAGAGGATGCGGAGAAATACGAACCCTCATACATTGCTGATGAGAATGTAACGTGATATAGCTGCTGTGGAAAATAATTTGGCAGTTCTTCAAAAAGTTAAACATAAAATTACCATATGACCATAATTACACTCCTAGTTATGTGCTCCCCCAAATTTAAACCAGTTACTCAAATGCATGTATATAGATGTTCATAACAGCACTATTTACAATAGCCTAAAGATGGAAACAAGTCAAACTTAACAGATGAATGGATAAACAAGTTGTAGTATATACATATTATGCAATACTATTCAGCCATAAAAAGGAAAAAAGTACTGATACAAGGTATAACATAGATGAACTTTGAAAACATGGTAAGTGAAAGATGCCAGACAAAAATGGGCACTTATTGTATGATTCCATTCTAATCAATTTGTATGAAATATCCTTATTACATAAATACATAGACAGAAAGCAAATTGATGGGTTGCTAGGGGCTCAAGTGATTGGAGAATGAGCAGTAATTTCTTAATAGGTGCAGGTTTTCTTTAGAGCGATGAAAATATTTGAAACTAGATAGAGGTGGTGGTTTCACAACATTGTGAATGTACTAAATTACACTGAATTGTTTGGTCACTTGAAAATTGCTAATTTTATGTTATATGAATTTTACCTTAATAAAAACAATACTATCAGCCATTAAATGCAACAGAAAACAACTGATTATCAAAAGATAGGAAAATGTTTAAAATTTATTTTGGGGTATAAACATTAAAAATACCAGTATAACTATAACAAATTGTCATTTCTGTATATTAAAACACACACACAGTAAAAATATATTTTATAAGAGTTCACAGATAGGAAAGTAAATGGGATGGAAGCAGATAAAAATTGTGATCAAAAATGAAGGAAAAACAAAACAAAACAGAACAAAAGAAGGTGTTTTGGTTTCCTTGGCTGTCAAGCAAATGCCACACTGGTTTGGCTTAAATAATGGGAATTTATTTGCTTAGGTTTTGAGGCAAAGAGAAAGGCATCATCAAGGTGATGCTCTTTCCCCAGAAACTTGGCGTTTGGAGGGCTGACTGCCAGCCACTCTTGTCCTTAGCTTGTCATGTGGCAGGCACATGGCAGGATCGCCAGGTCTTTCCCTTGTTTCCAGGTCCTGATGTTGTTCAGCTTCTGGCTGCTCCATCTGTGACTTTCTCTCTGTCGGTCTGTATTTCCTCTGCTTATAAAGGAGTCCGGTAATAGGATTAAAACCCATCCTAATCGAGGTGGCCACACCATAACTGCAGTAACCTCATCAAAAGGTCCTACTTACAATGGGTTCACACCAACAGGAATGGATTAAATGTAAGAATATGTTTTTCTGGGGTAAATTAAATTTTCTTTAAACCACAGAGGGATCCTGGAAAGACTGTTCCTTGAAGAGATAAGTTATGATTAATTCAATTATTACCAACTAGGATCAAAAAAAAAAAAATCATATATATGCAAAAGGAAAAATTGCATTTAGATAAATTATCTGCTGCCATTTTTACATTGTGGAATGTCAGGCATTTATTTTTGGATGATTTCCCTTACCTCACTTTTTTCTTTTTTTACATAGATGCAAAAGTGAAATTGAGCTGAGTAAAACAGAGGAAATTCTTGGTTGGAGTTCCTTGCCAGAATGAAATTTTTAAGTCATGTAAAAATTCTATTGAAATTTGAACTTTAAAATGAGAAATATACTGTGACTGAATACTAGATTATTAAAAATTTACTATTCCTTTGTTCCACTTGCAGAGTTCTTAACACTAATTCCTTTTAACAAGGATATCATAAGAGCTCAACAGGGTATATTAAAGAGGGATTGACTTCTCAAATTTTTCTTTTACAAATTGTTCATTGCTAACCTTACTTAAAATGCAAGTTATGTGAATGCTCTTTTAGAAGCAATAATTTTAGCCTCAACAAGATCAGATCCTTTTTTCCCTTCTGTGAAATTCTTATATAAAAATTGGTATGCTGAGCCTGTTTGTATTGTAATGCCATCTGTGTAAATGTAGCGTGTGACATTGTGCAAGCAAGTGAAAGATTAAAATGCTCTTAAACATATAAGCTGCACAAAAGTAAGCTCATAAGCACATTGCCATCTGTTTCGGGGCTAAATTAATGAGAGTACTTGTTCAATTGCATATCGCCTCAATGTGAAAATAATAAAACCAAGATTTCTGTGAGTTAAGAAACATGCCCCTTTAGCTTTCCTTTCCCAACTTCTAGTTCCATTTATTGAAAAACAAGGAAAACAAATAGACATTTGGCCACCCACATGGTTGTGTAAGTTGGAAAAAAAAGTGAAAATAACGTGTGACAGAATGCCTGAAGGTTTCCCTCAGTCCTTTACACATGGATTTAATAGCTTTGGCATATTTTCCCTCTCTCCCTCTCTCCCATATGAACTTTATAGACCATTTTCAAATTAAAAGTGCCCTCTTTTCTTTCAAGTTTTAATAACTAGTGGCTGAAGAAAAGCCTGGGAAGTGATTTGGGAGCAAATGTATCATCAACTAGGGTTTTTACTGCTTTCATTAATTCACTAGAAATATACAGATAATGTAAGATGTTAAAAATTTTGGAGGAGCTTCTTGGTATGTATGATGATGACAATGATGATGTTGGTGTGTGTTTGTGCACGTGCACACTTGCTATCTAAATTTAAATCCTCTCTTAAGCTGGAAATATTTAAATTCTATTTGATACATGCACTGCATTAGGGCCAATTAATATTTTGTGAAGCTATCAACTTCAGAGTTACATGAATGTGTAAATTAATGACTTGAAGCGATGAAAGAAACCTTATTGTATTAATGATGGAGAATGACGTAATTCTAATGCTACTTGAAAAAAATTGGGGTGAGACCTTTATCCTTTAAATTTGTAAAGGATGTGATTTGACCTTTGACTTCTATTCTTCCTCTTCCTTACTTTGCTTCAAATATTTTTGTTCCATGAATCCCATTCTTCTAGACCCTTTTCCTATCCATAAACTAACCTATGGCAAATGATTTCTCATGCATCAAAACACCTTTACGTCACTTTCCTATATTTGTCAATCAACTATTTCAGAAGTCAACAAACATTTTTTGTAAAGAGCCACATAGTCAGTATTTTAAGCTTTTTGGGCAAGACAGTGTTTCGTGCAGCTATTTAACTATGCTATGCATTGTGAAAAAAAGCCACAGACATTACATGAAAGAGTGAGCATGGCTGGGTTCCAATAAAACTTTACTGACAAAACAGGCAGCTATTGGGATTTGGCCCATGGGCTGTAGTTTGCTGATGCTTGATTAAACAAGTGTGTCACAGGAAGGAAACCATAAGACTGTTATGCTTCACTTAAGAGTTCCTCTGCTTCACTTAAGAGTTAGTAGGACTGAATAACACAGTTCTTGCACTCATATAAACTTCACAAAGGATGTTTTTTTTTCTTCCATATATCATAATGGGGAAGAACACAGGCCTGGTGACGGTCAGACCCAAGTTTTACACCCAGCTCTACACTTACAAGCTCTGTGGTCTTGGAAAATGACAAGCATTTAAATCTTTATTTTTCTTATCTATAAAGTGGGTTAATCATAATATGCCTTAAAGATTTGTTATGAGGATATAATGAGAAAAAGTATATAAAAGGGCAGTATAATTATGCCATATCTCAGCATTTTGTTTTAAGAAAGTGAACTCTCAATACAGTAAATAAACCACATTAATATATATTCTGTTGTAAAATCTTCTATAACCAAGGCCTAGCTGGACATTAAGAGACATCTGCTTAAACTTTTATTAACATTTTATAACATTTTAGATATCTGTTTACCACGAATACTCTCTCATGTCTCCTTAAATTTTCACATCATGGTTGCACTTCTCCATGACTGTTTGGTAAATTCAACTCATCTTTCAAAATGTGTTGCAAGAATTAGGTTGTCTGTGAAGTCTTTCCTGATTTTGCCATTTGATAGGTACTTGCATAGCTATTTATGTAAACCTCTGAAACAGCACTTAACCATATTTTGTTATTTTTCTTTGTTAACTTTACTTTGTAAATACATCATAAGGATAGATGTTCTCCTATTTGTTCCTAAAATAGTGATGAATAGGCTAAGAAAAAGTGCTTTATAATGACTGTCTGGATTTTACTCTTGATTCAGTCACTCATAAATTAACTTGTTTCCAGTAAATTACTTAAATTCTCTATGCCTCAGGTTTTTCATTTATAAAGAGAGGATTAAAGGGCTTACTTCAAGGACTGTCATGCAAATTGTGTGAGATAATCTATATGAATGTGTATTAGTCAGCCAAAAGGGGTGCTGATGGAAAGTACCACAAATCTGTTGGCTTTTATAAAAGGTATAAAAGCTTTGGGGTAAAAGCTTACAGTTACAAGGCCTTAAAGGGTCCAATTCAATGTTGATTTCTTACCAAAGTCAGTTGCCATGTGTTGAAGCAAGATGGTTACCAATTTCTGTGAGGGTTCGGCCTTTCCCTCTCTCAGTTCCAGGTGGCATAGGACTTGTTTCTTTCTGGGTTTTCTCAGTGCTGCAAACTACCAGGTTAATGGCTCATCTCTCTTCCCAGGGCTGCAGGATCAGAGTTCTCTTCTCTGCTGTGTATGGAGCTCTCTGTCTTCCCGTATCTTCTTCTGTGTGTCTTCTTGAGTGAGTGTTCATTTATATAGCTCACCAAGGGGACTAGGAATCAACCCTGAGTCATGCTCTACTGAAGCGGTCGAATCAAAGTCTTAATCTTAAAATCAGTTAGTCAAAGACATTTCAGCTGAATCTAATACAGTCCAAAGGGTATCACACCCAGAGGAATAGATTAGTTTACAAATATAATCCTTCTCTTTTTGGAATTCATAAATAATATCAAATTACTACAGAATGTCTTTGTAGTACCTGACAGATAAGCCCTTGATAATTATTTATTGTTCATGTTATTATTACCATGATTTTAGTATATAAGGTTGTATACGATGCATAAATGGTACTTAGTGTATGTTTTTTCAATGAATGAAATGTCAAACAAATCTAATGAATATATTGTATGTGGTATTGCGAAATACAAGGTGCCATTTTAATAATGTCTAATCCTTTAAAAGTTCTTTTATGGTATACAATAAACTCAGGAATAACTCATTTGTTTCTTATATGAGTTTACATTACAACAGTAAATTTGCTCTGAAACACATCTATTATTTCAAAACATATGCCTCTAAATAAAATTTTGAGTGTTCTTTCAAAAACACAAAATAGAATTCTTAGAAATAGCAGAACTGGGGATTCCTTTTTCTCTTTGTTTGATCATCTTTGTATTTTTGCTGTTCAACAATTGTAAGATTTTGTTTGAATCTGCATACATTAAACAAGAGAAAACTATCTGGCTTAAATAAAATGCACAAATTTGCAACCTATATATTTAATTCTTGATTTTGATATTTCTGGTAAAGACTACTTTCAATGTATACATTGATCAGAATTACCAGGAAGAACAAAATAAGAATAGTAGAACACAAGTATTAATAGAGACATGAAATTAAATATGTTTGTATCTCTTGTTTTAATATTTATTGAACTGCAATGTTGCAAAAATAGAAGGTTTGAACTACATGAGTAGCTATTAGAAATATAAATTTATAAAATGAATATAATGGAATATTTATAAATTTATTTTATTGTTCTTTGGATAGAATACTGTCCCAGGGATCACTTTGAAAATTGTAAAATACTATACAAATGGAAGTTATTATTACTGATAATGATAATATATTTTGGCACTAAAATAAGAATAAGAACAAGGAAGCAAAATGGATAAGGAACAAACCAACAGCTCTTAGCTTGAAAGATTCAAAGGACTTCATCCATTCTATTTTTTGTTTAATCCCTTCTTGTGTTAATGTTAATTGTGTTAACATTCTAATGAAAACTATGAATACTTGATGACTTTTCATGCCCTCACATTCTATGAATAAGGAATGAAATATCTATTAAGAAGAGGGTGTTTGAACTGGCTCTCCACCTTACCTGGAGGTGATTCACTTAGTCTGAATGATAATTACCTAAGTTAGTACACTGAAACTGGTTTTCTGGCAAATTGTGTGTGTTTCCTCTTCACTGCTTTATTCCCAGCACAGCTGGGGCACATGTTTTCCAGTTTCTAAACTTAAAGCTAGTGGTGTTCATCTCAGCAGTTCAATTGGAAATTTTCACATTCCCTGAAGGAAACAAATTAAGGACAAATCCTATTATTGTGTATGAACCCAAATTGAAATGGTGCAAACCATGAAGTTATTTAACAAATAGTTATATTCAAAGTTGGTTGACTTAAATAATATGTATTAAATTAAAACTATTTCCTGACTCCTGTTTTAGGAAATGTGTAACATGTTAAATTCAGTAAGTATTTTTGAAATTCTCTACCTGTGCCATAGCTGTTTTACAGATAAACCTTGATAGAAAGGATTTGATTATAGTGCCAGATGGAATGTCTGAGATGATTCCACTGGAACACTAAACCATGGTTAGTGCCAGACAGGCCTCGCAGAGGCCAGAACAGCAGTCCTCTGCTTTGTGTAAATTTGAGGACTTAATTCATATTTGTCAATTCAATTTTATTCCTATAGTAGATGAATCAGAGTGTATGTATATTTGCTGTATTGCTTTTAAAGTTAGAATTCTTTACAGTGTGTTAAAGACCTCCCAATTTTTCCTGAAAAATGATTAAAGATTTACAATGATATGCAATAAAATTGGGTGGTGATGCTATCTAAGAATTCTGAAGAGTGTTCAGCAAATGTTAAAAAAAAATCGACACCCTTGTTTATACCTTCTTAAGGTTTTGAAGAAAGGCATGTTTTCCTTTGAAAACAAATTTCTAGATTAGTGAGATTACATAAGAGACTTTTAATGTAATTCAAATGTACTTTAGAAGAATTATGGGAAGGTAGCATTGGACTAGGAAGGCAGGGGTCAATTCTCTCACAAAAACAATAAAGAGACAAAAGCTGTCTGCAGGACCTACTTTGGGGGTCAGAAGACCAGAAGAGTGTTACACAACTACCAAGAAGGGGAGGGACAGAGAAACAAAGAACTTGAAACAACAAACATGAGTTATCAACTCTCCACAGCAGCCAGAAAGGGCTCCCCTTCCCCACTCTTAAGATATTAAGCCCAGGCTCACTACAGCTGACTGAAAGGGGGACAAACATCTTCATCACTGTCAACTATTACAAGAGAAAAGGGAAGGGAAGTTGGGGGTGTTTTCTTCAGTGAATTTGGCCAGCAGAGCCTGCTGTGAATCCTGGCTCTGGCCAGACCAAAACACAGGAAAACAGATCGAAAACACCTATGTAGAAAGGTGTGCTGATGAGCGCCATCTGCTGGATGGTGTGAAAATTGTATGGACAAAAACTGCTTTTGGTTCTCCCTGTATTCTAACTCCTGGGAGAAAATCTGTGCCCCATTAGTGAATCCCTGGCCTGATTTTGATAACTTAAGCTGGACAATTTTAAAGAATTAGCATAAGTTGAACCAAATATCAAAGAAGTGCTGTGAAAAAAAATAGACAAGAGAGAGAAATTGGCCTTCAGAATAAATTCATCAACATATTCAGATGTTCAGAAATCAGCAAAAAATCACAAGCCATACTAGAAAATAAAAGAGATGGCCCATCCAACGGAACAAACCAAATACCTTGAAGAGATACAGGAGTTAAGACAATTAATCAATGATAATCACATAATGTTCCTAAATCAATTCAAAGAATTGAAAGAAAATATGACTAAAGAGGTAAAGGATATTACCTGGGAGAGCATAAAGAACAATTTGAAAGCAAATAAAAGTAACAGACCTCGTGGGAATGAAAGACACAATGGATGAGATTAAAAATACATCTGAGGCACATAAAAGTAGATTTGAATTGCATGAAGACAGAATTAGTGATTTTGAAGACAGAACATTTGAATTGGTAAAGAGAGGAGAACAGAAAGAAAAGAATGGAAAAAGTAAAACAGAGTCTGAGGAAACTGAATGACAATGCAACACACACAAACATATACATCGGTGTCCCAGAAGAAGAAGAGAAGGGGAAAAGGGCAGAAAAAATATTTGAGGAAATATTTGAGGAAATTCCCAACTCTTATGAAAGACATATGTCAACATCCAAGCAGGACAATGAACCCCAAACAGAATAAATCCAAATAGACCCTGAGACACTTACTATTCAGAATGACAAATATTGGAGATAAAGAAAGTGTTCTGAAAGCAGTAAGAAAAAAGCAAAGCATCACTTACAAGGGAACCTCAAAAGATTAAGTGCTGAACTCTCATCAGAAACAATCAAGGTGAGATGAAAGTGGTGTGACGAATTTAAGATGCTGAAAGAGAAAAACTGCCAGCCAAAGTTTCTGTAACTGGAAACATTGTCTTTCAAAAATGAGGGTGAATTCAAAGTCTTCACAGACAAATAAAAATTGATAGAATATATTACCAAAAGACTAGAATTACAAGAGATACTAAAGGGAGTAATGCAGCCTGACAGGAAAAAACAAGGGCAAGAGACTTGGAGAAGAGTGTAGAAATGAAGACTATTAGGAAGGGTAAACTTAAGGGTAAAAAGACAGACAATAGGGAAGCGGCTGTGGCTCAATCAGTGGGGCTCCCGTTTGCCATATGGGAGGCCCCGGGTTCGGTTCCCGGGGCCTCCTGGTGAGGGCAGGGCCCGCCTGCACGGCGTGGTTGGCTGGCCCAGAGAGCATAGGCAGCAAGGGGGGGGGGGAATGAATAAATAAATAAAATCTTAAAAAAAAAAAAAAAAAGACAGACAATAGTAAAATATGACAACAGAAAGCTAAAGGACAAAATGGATGAAGTAAGGAATGTCTTTACAATAATAACATTGAATGTTAATGGCTTGCACTACCCAATCAAAAGAAATATACTGAGAGAATGGATAAAATATATGAGCCATCTGTATGCTATCTACAAGAGACTCACCTCAGACAGAAGGACCCAAGTAGGTTTAAAGTGAAAGGTTGGAAAAAGATATTCAATGCAAATAGTAACCAAAAAAGAGCTGGAGTAGTGATACTAATATTGGATGAAATAGATTTTAAATGCAAAACGGTTACAAGGGATGAAGGAGACCATTGTATATTAACATAGGAGAAATTCACCAAGAAGAAATAAATATACTAAATATTAATGCTCCTAATCTGAGTGCCTCAAGATACATGAGTTACGCACTGGCAAAGCTGAAGGGAGAAATGGATGTCTCTATAATAATAGTTGAAGAATTCAACATATCACATTCAGTATTGGATAGAACATCTTGGACAGAGGATAAATAAAGAAATAGAGAGCTTGAATAAGATGATAAATGAACTCGACTTAACAGATATCTATAGAGCATTACATCCCAAAACAGTAGGATATATATTCTTTTCAAGTGCTCATGGATCCTTCTCCAAGATAGACCAGATATTGGGTCACAAGACAAGTCACAATAAATTTAAAAAGGTTGGAATTATACAAAACACTTTCTCTGATCAGAAGAGAATGAAGTTGGAATACAATAATGGAAGGAAAAGGGAAAATTCTTAAGTGTATCAAATCTAAACAACACACTCTTAAATAATCAGTAGGTAAAAGAAGAAATTATAAGAGAATTCTGAAATTATCTTGAGATGAATGAAAATGAGAACACAATATATCAAAATCTATGAGAGATTGAGGTGATGAGTTTTGCTTATTTATTATTATTATTATTATTATTATTGGAATAATGAAAAGCTCTAAAAATCATTGAAGTGATGAATGCACAACTATATGATTATACCAAATGCCATTGATTGTACACTTTGGTTGGATTTATGCTTTATTAATATGTATCAATAAAATTGATATGTTAAAAAAAAGGACATAAAAAATAAAAAAATAAAAAAAAAATTTTTAAATGTTGTTTTATGTGAAGATGTGATTCTAATAGTGCCACTTAAAAGGGGTAGGGGAGGAAACCAACAGTATTACTTACCTTCCTACTGTGCAAGAATGTTTACCAATATTATTCCATGAATTGTCATTAACCTTTTCTTTTCCTGTGATAGTAAGATAAAGGTTAAGTAGAAAATAAGAAATTGTTAGATTAAGCTGCATATTTCAAAGTATTTGGTAATATCTAAATAAGTCTGTTGCAACATTTTGGCAAGACTTGAAAAAAAATGCTCTTTTATGTATTGATTCATACCTATATAATAGCTTCCTCAAAATTAACAGGTTGGGGAAAATGGCCTAATGAGACTCTGAAAAACAATTAAGTACCTGAAATTAAGAATTAGTCAGGAGGCACAGAAGTCGACAAAAGGTCACTTCTTTCAATGGATCATAACCACAAAAGTTCTTGAGAATTTCAGCTTATTTTCTAGGCTTTTTATTATTAACATTTTCTTTTCCTGTAACAGAGAGATAAAGGTTAAATAGAAAATTAAAAAAAATAGAAAATTAAAAAAAATAGAAAATAAGAAATATGTAGGTATGTAGTGGACATTTCATATTCCTGGCGTGTTTACTGGTATGGACATTTACTGTTGTCATTTTTAACTTTTTTTTTTTTGTATTTTTGCTTCAATTCAATTCAAATGATAATTGTGTGGTTAAGGCAGTGGCTTTATTATATTGTATTTGCATGTCTGCCTCTAACCTGTGTGTAGAGAGTAAGGAGACTATGTTTTCATCTGTGGGTCACTAGCACCATATCTGGTATGCTGTAAATACTGTTTTACTTTGTATTTTTTAATGAGTGATGAGCTTCTGCTGGAAAAAAAAAAGTACTTTATATGTATTTCCCTTTGATTCATTATAAGTGTGCTCTTGAAAATATTTTCTTTTAATGAGTTTTCTATAATAGCTTAAGTCCCATGAATGAAATTATCTAGTCTCTTTTATCAGTAATATTGTAGCAATAGGCAAAACTTGAAATGTAAATGAAAAAACAGAAAAGATATTGTTTATTCACATATTGCATGCGATCTGCATTTTGATTGAACACTAGCATTAAAACTGAATACTCCTGCAGAATTTATTCAGAATAAATACTGAAATCATTCAGAATTTATTCTAGCTGTCAATTTTCTTTAGATAATTAAAACTTACAAAAGAGTTAAGGCATATTTTGTTATAGTTTGGGAAAGGGTGGTGGCTTTTGTCTGTTGTTAAATTAATGAAAAAGGAAAAATAAGTAATTCAAATGGGGTTTAAATGCTGTAATAATTGTATTTATGGGGGCAATATGATGTCTAGACAATTTTTTTTCTAGATGTATGATATGTTTTTACTTTTTAACTTTTTAATTGAAGTTTATCATTCATATGTGAACATCCATAAACAGTGTATAGTGTAAGTTATGAACCTATAAAACAAACATTCATATCATTATATAGGGCTCCCATACACTACCCCATCACCAACACTTTGCATTGTTGTGAAATAATTTTTACTATATCAACTATGAAAGAGCATCATCAAAACATTACTACTAAACATAGCCAATATCTTACATTTGGTGTATTTTACCCCCAACCCACCTGGTTAATGACACCCTGTACTGGTATTATATACTTGTTATAGTTCATGAGAGAATGTTCTCATATTTGTTGCTTTAACCAGAGTCCATCTTCCACCATAGGATTTATTGTACTATACAGTCCCATGCTGTACACAATCCAGTTAAAGTGTACACTCAGTGGCTCTCATATTCATCACAGAGTTGTGCTGTCATCTCCTCAGTCAATTTTAGAATATTTTAGTTGAAAGGAAGCTGGAGAATAATGGACTGTATAACATAGTGATTTTTTGGTAGTGGATGAAGATTGTGGTTAATAGTATAAGTATGTTCTTCCTCTACAAAGTATTAAGTATATGGTTATACAGGGGGAAATTACAATAATATAACTTATGGATTATAGTTAGCCATAATAATGTAATATTTCTTCAGCAATGGCAAAGAAAATAGTATACCAATCTAAGGGACAATAGTGTGTGGGGGGGTAATTATTGGATTTTTCCTTTTGGAGTAATGAAAACGTTCTAATATCTGTTTTTATTTTTAACTATATTTAGCTTTTAAAAATTTCTTTCAGTACATTTGAATAATGCCAAAAGGTTTAATTGTAAATTGCAGAATTTAAAAAATCTCGGTAAAACAACATTGTTACTCTTTTACTCTTCCTATGCTGCTCATTCTGATGGCATTTTTTTCTCTGTTTTCATTATCCCTCAAGCCTTCTTGGAAGTGAACAGTAAAACTACTCTCCTTGGGTATATGTGAGAAAACAGTCACTTTTCCTGTGTGTGCAGACCGCCCTAGGATAATGCTGTTTTTGTTTCTCCGTAGTGTTCCTATATGCTTTTTCCCAAAGCTGTCCCTTGAGAGGGAAAAGCAAAGTGTTAAAAAGTATGTACTCTCCCCATCTTTTTTGAGGGATGATGTAGGGCAAGAATTCTCTCTACACAGGTTTCCTCAAAGAGTGGCTCTCCTTGAGCACTGATTGGATGGCAAGTTGCAGAGAGCTCCAGATTCCTAAACTTCTCACAGGATGCTAGAAATAGATAAACATGACCAAGGTTTCAAAATTCTCAGCCAGCCAATCAGAGGATGGGACCACAAAACAATGCTTACAGTATGTTTTGCACATTATTTTTAAAGCCATAGACAAGTGGACTAGAGTTCTTGATATGAAGTTATTTTGCATTAAAAAGATCAAACAACGTTTGATTGCCTGGTGCCTCAGAATGCTGGGATCAATTATTATTTGGAGATCAGCTTTGGTTCTGATAGGAAACACTGTGATGGAAAGAATTGTTATATTGTCACATTGTTTTAAAAGATAAGTTCCAGGCAACATTTGCTCATCGCTGGTTTATTCAGTCTGATTGGGACTGATGGGAAATCAACTTCTGGTTCTCGACATAAACCTTGTGTCTCATTAGCTGGGACGATGTTACTGCAAGCCATTATTTCATATTTTTGAGAGTTTATGATAATTTTAGCTGGCTTAGTGAATTCAACAATAAATTAAAAATTAAAAGCCTCCATATTTTATGGTTTTAAAGGGAAATACTTTCAGCATGACAGCATAGCTTCATGGAATTTGAGGGGTAGGTTTGGCACAAGAATATTAAAGCTTCAATACCAAATATTGAAGCATTAACTTCATGAACCAAAGGTCTTTGGCTTTTAGAATTTAGTCTTCTAGCTAGAAATGGACTGATACTGAAGGGTTTCTCTCTTTAGGTCCTTCATTAGCAAAATGAAATGTACAGGTGTATCAGTTTTCTGATAATTCTAATAAAAACACGTTTACATTAATCTTGTGTTCTTTTACTTTGTATAGGGGCTTAAAATTTTCATTTCTTCTCTTCACTCAAGCAAATAAAATATGACAATAAAGTGAGGAATTTATTTGCCTTATTTTAATATCTTCACCTTAGAATAAATGTAAATCTCACCTATTAAGTGTGAATAATTGGAAACGAGAGGATGGCCTTTCCCAATTCTTGCTGTCAAAGCATGTGCCTCTATATGAAACACATCTCACAAAATATTTACTCATAATATATATGTTTATAGGATTTTGTAAGACTCTATAGTTTATAAGTTGTTCATAAATTAATATGTCTTTATAACTGCCAGAGATATGTGTGTAGTATATACAAAAATTGCATGTAGTTAACTATAGGTTTATGAATTTTTCTCAGGCATTAATTGGGCCATTTAATTTTTTTTCTAGGTAACGTCTACATTTGTAGTTCAATAAATTTTGTTGTCTTACTAAGTACATACCAAATATTGGAAGTTTGGTTAAAATTAATACAAGAATAATACTTACTTTAGTGAAGATCACTCAAGCACTGCATTAGCTATTTCAAATAGATTATTTCTTATATCATATATCAACAATAAGAGGCAAGGACTATAATTGTATCAAGATTACAAGCCCTAACACTGATGCAGGGGAATGGTAAAGACTCACCCGAAGCTGCATATTGGGTAGAGTGGTGGAATCAAGACAGGAACCCAGTGTGAATGGCTTCAAGGGTAGACTCCACTACTTCCCACAAAGAGTTTTAGAAAGCCATGATATGTCTTGATATTAAAATGTCATTTTGAACAATTAGTGGCAAATATAAACATCTGTAACTAGAAAAAAAGATTTAAAATATGGAACAATATATCACAGGTGATGCTATGAATGAAATCCTGAATAGATAGGAAAATATTAAATTATGCTGCATATGCTTTCTTTAATAAAATGGAGAGGACTTTTATCCTTTTGCTAAAAATTCAAAAGTGATTAGAATAGAAAGAACCAGTGATCAACATAATAAACTTCTCTTTGTGAAAAATTTACTTTTGTTATGTATATTCCAATATTGCTGATGATACTGGAATATATTTTCTGAGTTATTTTGTGTGTTAATTTTAAATGTACAAATACTACAATGCTTATCTGTCTTGAATGTTCAGGCAAATTTGAATATTCAGGCACTGTCCTATTGAATGCAACTTATCTAGTATTGAAAAGTAATTAAGATAATAATACAATTGGAGATTTGTTTTTCCAGGGTTTGCCTGAATAGTTTTCATTACTATAGGGTTTAGTTACTTAAAGAAAGTGTTTTGATTTAATTTGAAAAATTAATTATGAAATCTCAATTTTTTTTGCAAATGGAACATAAATAATTCAACTAAGTATATCCTGGCTTTTTCTGATCTACATCAAAATTACCCTTTCAGTTGCTGCTAATGATATAATACATTAATTGGCTCTTTTGATGTTGAACATGGCACCTCAGGGCAATTTTTTAAGAATAAGAATAGCTTTATTATATCTTCATGATTCATATATATTTAATTTCTTTATCTCATTTTAATATATTGACAAGGCCCTCCAGGACAGCTTTAAAGAAAGGATGGGCATTTTTGTATCAATCCTAATTTTAAATGACATGACTCTAACACTACATTATTATGTACTATGGAGGCTTTGTAGTGATAGCTTTCATAAATGCAATAAATTTTTTATATTTTTAGTTACCAGTATTTTTAAAATTAATAAACTTTTAATTTTAGAATATTTTTAGATTTACAGAAAAAAAATGTGAAACTAATACGCATACCCCACAGCCATTTTCCCTTATTAACAATTTACATTAGTATGGTACATTTGTCATAATTAATGAACCAATATTGATACATTATTATTAATGAAAGTCCATACTTTATTCAGATTGCATTACTTTTTACCTCATGTTCTTTTTCTATTTCAGGATCTCAATTAAGATATCACTATACATTTTCTCATCATATCTCCTTAGGTTTCTATTGGCTGTGACACTTTCTCAGGCTTTCTTTATATATATAATTTTTTTATTTTTAAAGAAACTTTAGATTACTTAGATGTTGCATCAAAAATATAAGGGGTTCCCATATACCCCACCCCTCCCTCTCCCACACTTTCCTCCATTAACAACATCTTTCATTAGTGTGTTACATTTGTTACAATTGATGAACACTTGCTGAAACATTGCTACGAACCATGGACTATAGTTTACATTATAGTTTACACTTTGCCCTGCACAATTTTCTAGGTTTTGAAAAAATGTGTAATGGTTTGTATCTGTCATTGCAATGTCAGGCAGGACAATTCTAATGTCCCCAAAATGCCCCATGTTACACCTATTCTTCCTTCTCCTTTCCCTCAGAACCTCTGTTGGTCACTGCTTTTATATCAATGATACAAGTTCTTCCATTGTTAGAATAATAATAAGTCTATAACAGAATAATAATAGAATAGTAATGTCTACTTTTGTCCATTGTTCATTTCCCAATCTTGAAGAAATGGGGATGGTGATGCTCACTCTGTTTCCGAATGAGAGGACACTAAGATCCCATGGGTAGATGCATGTAACTGTCTTGCTGGCAGTGGTAGATACTCTCTGTTTTTAAGGATGGGTGTTGTCCATCACCATCCTTTTGTTAATTGTTCTGGATGAGTCCAATGGACTGGAGAGTAGGTGCTGCAATCCTGCTGAGTCAGGGCTCAATAAGCATATGAATAGATAGAAGATTTAAGTCTCTGGGACATATATTTAATGGTTATAGTGTTAATTATAAGTTCAAATGCAAATATTCTCGATGTCCTGATTTTGTGATTATCAGGGTAGGCTAAATATTCACTATATTAGAAACCATGCATGTGTCCCCAGACCTAATTTTTCTCCCTAGGTCTGGTTTTTAAATTGCTGGTGATAAAGTAAGCCTTGATTATTATTTGACCATCCTGTATGGGAAAAGACTGTAACTTTGTGTATCTTTGGTCAACCTTAAGAGATAAAGCAAGGGGACGGATGTGGTTCCGGTGTTTGGGCGTACGTCTCCTATATGGAGGGACCTGGGTTCGATCCCTGGAACCTCCCGGTAAAAATTAAAAAAAAAAAAAACTCTAGAAGGTGTGTGGGCCATCAAGCCCCATCCGCGAGTGTGCTGACAGGCCCCATGAGCGGGTGAGCCACTAAGCCATGTGCGTGGGTGTACTGCCAGGCCCTGCAAGCCATGCAGAAATATGATGACATAACAGGAGAGTAACACAAGGGAGAGCCAGGATGAGATGCACCGAAAAACCAGGAACTAAGGTGGTGCAGGGGGTAGTAGGACGCCTTTCTCCCACATCGGAGGTTCTGAGGATCGAATCCTAGTGAAGACAGGAGGAGAAGGATGAGAAGAGAGGACAGGAAATGCACACAGAGAGTTACCCAGCAAATGGACACAGAAACAGAAAAAATGGGGGTGGGGGCTAAAAATGGATAAAAGTAAATAAATAAATAAATAAATAAATAAATAAATAAATCCTTTAAAAAATGTATAGGGGAGGAAGATTCAGACTATAGTTAGTAGTAATATTTTGACAATGCTCTTTCATGATTTGTTAACAAATGTTTCATAACAATGCAAAGTTTTTGTGTGGGGGTGATATGTGGGACCCCTGTATGATGTTATGCATGTTTGTTTTGTAAGATCACGATGTTTTCTGAACACTTATAGTTTCTGTATGTTCATGTATGAATGATATACTCAATAAATTGTTAAAAAAAATTATAGGTTCAGATTAAAAGGGCAGAAGACCCATGTGTAGGGAAATTATAAATGAGTCTAACTCTGTTACAATGGGGAGCATAAATTCCAAAGTAAGGCCAACTGACTGGGTGCCAAATTCCTGAGATTGCCTGCTTGCTTATAATATCTCTAGCTCCCTCAGGAACCCCACTGTTTGAGGCACTGTTTACTGTGGCAGTTAATGAGATCCTGCTGAGACACACATAAACGTAATCTCTGGAATGACCTCCCAACTCATTTTGAAATCTTTTAGCCATCAAAATTCATTTGTATTTAGGATTTCCCCCTTGTGGTCAAGGTCTTTTTCCAGATGCATTGCTAGTTGGTGCTTGGTAATAATCCCTTGATGTCACGGAAGCTCATCCCTGGGAGTCATGTCCCACACCACGGGGGTGGGGAGATGAGGGGGGTGGGATAGTGAATTTAGGTGCAGAGTTTTGCTTAGAGGGAGGCCACATTTGAGCAACAAGGAAGCTTTCAGTAGGTAACTCTTAGGCAATATGTAATACTAGGCTAAGTTTCAATTTCACAAGAAAAGGTTCATAAGTACAAGCATCAACATCAAGGTCTGGCATAATGGTCTGTCCTACTTTGCTAGGCACTGCCCATATACTTGGGGGATTCTTGCCACTTTATCCGATAATGTAGCAGGACTCCCCAGGATGGAAATTCAATATTCTTTCCATTATTATGTGGGTTTCCACCCACCAAGACAACGCCCCATGAACACTTGATATTCATATGCCTTAGAAGCATGCCCCAGGTGCATCCTTCCACACACATCCCCCCATTACCAACACCCTGCACCAATGATCCTTGATCCTCCTCTGCCACAGTTGTGGCCCTTCCACGATCCAATAATTCCCCCAAAACAAAGTAAAAAAAATAACCACATAAAATTAATAATAAAATAAAATAATAATAATTAACAAATAAAATACAAAAATAAAAAATAAAACAATAAAATAAAAATTATTTGCTGTGCTTTTCATCACTGTGAGATCTGTTATCTCTTATGTACAGTGACAATTTTTTCCATATGTTTCCCCAGTGTCTTATTTTTTTTGCTTTATCTTCAAAGAAGCTTTAGATTACAGAAAAGTCATGTACAGAATATAGGGGATTTCCATATACCCAATGCCATCTTCCTCTCCCATTCTCCCTTATTAATAACGTTTTACATGTGGATGGTACATTTGTTAAATTGATGTACAAATATTGAAGGATTGTTACTAACCATGGTCAGTGGTTTACATTATGGTTTGCATTTTGCATCATACACTTTTATAGGTTTTGACAAAATTTAAAATGACCTGTTTATTGCAAGAACAATTCCAATGCCCTAAAATTGCCCTGTGTTCCATCTATTCCATTCAAGGTAAGAATCAGACTTTCCTTGTTTTTGATGACCCTTATAGTTTTGAGGAGAACCATTAAGTATTTTGCAAAGTGCTTTTCATTTGGGATTTGTCTGATATTACTCTCATGCTTTGATTTGGATTATAGGTTTTGGGAAGGAAGACCACAGATTTGAAATGTTGTTCTCATGACATTATATCAAATATTATGAACACACTTATCTCTGCTGATGTTAATCTTGATAACCTGACTGAGATAGACTTTATCAAATTTCTCCCTGTAAAGTTACCCTTTTTTTCCCTCAGGGTACTTTTTGAAGGAAGTTGCTATGTGAAGTCCATACTTGAGTTGGAGCTGAGCTTTGCCCTTGAAGGTAAAGTATCTGCATAAATTATTTTGAATTGTTCTGCTTGGAATATTTGTTCTTTCTCCCCTGTGTATTTTTTTATGCAATTATTTTTATATCATCATGGACTCATGTATATTAGTTAGGGTTATAATCCAATAATATCTTATTTATTTGCAGTTCAAATAGTTCTAGCTTTTGTATGTCAGGCTTTTTCTCTAAGTTCCTGTGTCCTTTTGACATATTCCATTATTGTGATTTTGTTTGAGTACTTCTTTACTTTCTGGTACTGAATGAGACTCAAAGATATCTTGTATATTTCCTTCCCCATTTCTAGAATCAGCCATTTCTCCAAAGATCGCTGTTACCTTTGGAAAATGATATTAGAAACCAATATCTGGGCATTAGGTATACTCATTGCTACTGGGATGATGTGGCATCCAGGGTTTCTCAACTGACAAAGCAAGGAAATGTATGTGTGTAGACTAGTCCATGTACCTATGCATAGCTATAGATATTTCTATATGTAGCCCTCTGTATCTGTATTTGGCTAAACACGAGTTCATAATCATATCTCCAACTCTAATTCATCACCACATGGATCATTCTAGTTTCCCATTGCAACAGTGAGAAATCTGACTCCCACCAGCTACCATTCATTTATTGAATTGTCGTATTCCAGTATACATATATAGTAGCTTCAGTATTGATAACTAATACCTCAATGGGAAACAAGTTTATCACTTAGAATATAAAGTTAATATATTATTTCTTTTATCTTTAGTGTTATGGTCTCCACACACATATCCTTAGGTATTTAGATTAGCATATTTTGCCCCTGCCCTGTGAGATTGTTTTATATATTTACAATAAAGATTTTTTTGGTCACATTTTACAATCCAACGTGGTATCCCATGACCTCCTAAATTATATTTTATAAATTTGCATACCTGGAAGTTCATTTTTTTGTGCTTTTATGTCATGTATACACCATTATTGTATTGTACAGAATAGTTTCACCACCTTAAAGATTTCCCTGTGCTTTGCCTACTTAACAACTCCTTCCCCTCTCCCTCACAATCCATTTTAACAATAATAATTTACACAATAGATACTAAATCCAAATATGTTAGACTAAGTGGTACTATTTATTGTTTCCTTGATTCTTTTTGACTTATTTGTATTCTTATTTAATCAATCATTAGTTTCCTTATACTTCAGAAAGAAAAGTAAGACCAGACGGTTCTGGGATCAAAAATATAATTTCTCTGTTTTCGTTGAATATAGCCAAATTGAGATAAGTCTCTAGCCACATATTTTATATTTCTGGGCAAAACACTGTTTTCTGTCTTGTAAGCTCTGCCCAGAAACATCTTGGAACAGTAGCACCAAGAACTTTGCTCTTTCATGATACAAATAATAGGTTCCATATTACTTATTTGTATCTAATCAACTGTGCCACCATAATAAAAGTTTTCCCATATGTGTGCCTAATTTTAATTATATTAACCAGCTCTGCATCTGGCAAGCTCAATAAAACTTGAACTATACCATGTGATAAGTGGTTGTTTAGATAAGTCATGAAATTTGGTTTTCACAAAAAGAAGTTCAGCTATGTGAGATATATATATATATATATAGTGCATATTCTATTTGCCTTTTTGACATCCTTTCTGCCATTTCTTTTACACATAGTGCATATTCTAATTGTCTTTTTGACATGCTTTCTGCCATTTCTGTTATGTTTAGCAGCCATACAACACAGTAGTAATTGAATTTACTGGTTTATCTGAACCTAAGGGGTTAGTTCAACTAACAGACTTAAACTAATCAGCACTTGGCATTCCTCTGGCCATAAAAATTAGTGCAGTGATAGTCCAATCAGTACAACATAGAAAATTTTCAGATTGTTATGGGATAATATACCTTCTCTCTTTTCACACAAATTCACATGAATGAGGAAACCTGACCCCAGTTGTTGATGGCAGCCATATTGTGACCATGAGAGAAGCCAACCTAAAGAGTGAGTTCAGGTTGACTAGATGAGTAATCTGATGGACTGGCTCCCTCAGTCCTATTCTGTAGCATTTTTTGGATAAAATTGGGTTTTAACATACCTCGAGTCCAATGAAACTCACGAAACAAGTATTCTCTATTGGCCTGTCTAGTAGATTAACGGATCTGGTTGACCGTTTGCTGCGTCTAGGGGTGTTCTACGTAGTGCAAGCAGTTCGCAGCGATTACGCGGTGCTGTGCTGTTAGGTTGCGCAAGCGATGTTTGCTCTCGCGTTACAGGGACCTCAACTTAGGTGCGGTCCTTTCATATGAGGTTTCAGCTTCGGTCCCCTTTGGGGGACAGGGGCATTGTGAGAATGTAACCCATAGCCTGGCTTTATGACAAATGATTGGCAGAAAAACATTTTTCTCCTCAGTAGCATAATGAAGAACATTAGGGTGTAGAGCAGCACTTCCCAAAATGTGTTTCATGGTATTCTAGTAAAATGCGCAGTGAAAGAACCATTCCATGGTCAACTAAGTTTAGGGAATCTTGCATATACTATGGAAGGCTTAGGGAAGTCCCATAGTAAAGAAACCTGCTTCCTCTTTTCCTAGTTTGTTTGATCACCAAATCCTTTTTCCAGCGATACCTGTTAACACCTCATAAAACATACTTTAGGAAACCATAGGGGTGGGAAAACCTGGCCTTAGGTGGTACCCTCTAGCTATTGCGTAAAAACCTAACAAGAGCCCTTAAGTGTTCACATTAAGAGAATGGCCCAGCATAGTCTTAAGGCAACTGACTTTCCATATAAGTCCCAGTGGAAGGGTTGGTCATTGGTTGGCAGAACTGAACATGGCGGTTTGCACTTAGGTTCTGGTGACGCAGTCGCAGGAGCAGCCAGCTATGGCAGTGCATTAGTTTTGGCGCAAGTGAACCTGTGCTGCAGAGTTGCTTTTGGCTGGTCAGAGAAGGAATAATGACATCACATTCTTCCCCCCTCCCCCAATCTTTTTCTCCCCCCCTTTACAAATTTTCCCTTTTCCCTTTACCTCCTTCTCCTTCCATCTTCTTCTTTCATTAACCCGTCCCAAGAAAAAAAAGGAATGAGTTCATATATGAAGGCAGAGTTGAGAAAGGTCCAAAAGAAAGAGACCTAGATCCTCTATCTCAGTCCACCTGAAACCTACCTCAAGACTTTTCAGAAATGTGCTGCAGTAAATTTTCTCATTTGATTAAGTTGCTTTGAGTTAAGAGTTCTATTATCAGCAATCCAAAGCCATCAAATGGATATGTATAATTGGGAATATTTGTAGATTTATATTTTTTATAATTCAGTAAAATAACATTCTAGCACACATACTTTGATCCTGCTTTGTCAGTTCTTCTTTCTTTCTCAATTTTCTCTGATAACATATTAGTATAGATTATTTTTTATCAGCTACACATAGAAAAATCTGCTTAATATGGGAAAATATTTATGAATCATGATTTAAACTTTTCCAAGAGCTTTGCCATAATAAAGTTTAAGCATAAAATGAAATGACTATCCATAAGATAAATAAATATTTTAAATAATATAATTCTATGGTTCCTCTGATTTATCTTTATTATGATTATTTTGTATCTCCTGAAGATGACAATATTATATAAATATAAGAATAGTTATAGTCAACTCATACTTTATATAATAATTAAGAACTTCAAATATTTTATTTGACCTGTTAAGCAAACAATATGGGTGAGTTTAGTTTCATTGTAGGATGTTATGTCTTAATATTATAGTTAGTCTAATCTGGAGTTATTTTTATAAGTACCAAAATCGTTATCTTTTTTTACTCCCCCTTTCCCAAGATGCTTCTTTATATATGGCTATTAGTTGAAAATCGTGACCTGATTACAGTCTAAACTTTTCTAACAAATCTGAGTTGTGGATCCTAGTACATTTTGTAGATTGGAAGGGTGATTCAGATAGATTTGGTTATGTATCCAATATCACACACCTACTAAGTTGGCAGAGGGATATTTGAAACCCAGGCTTGTCTGATTCTAGAGTTATTTAACTTACTCATAATATTTTTAGGGCCATAATTTTAAGATCTTGTCTTTCTGACTCAGTGCTCACTCCCTTGTGTATAAAAACAGGGTTTTAGCAGCAGCTTAGAATACTGTTTGGGGGAAAGTAAAGAAAAGTGGGAAGGAAGTGAGGAGAAACAGAGCTTTTCCATGGCCAGAGTCATTGCTGGAGAAGATCAAGCCAACCCAGTAAAATCCAAAGAGGAGGACTGTGTGGATAGCAGAATGGATATGTTGAAGGTAGCTTCCCCTGTCTTTTCCTGTGAAAGCATATATTTTATATGATTTATATGTTTTGCAGTGACTGATAGTGTGGATTCTACTTAGAGAGGCATGATTCTAAAAGAAATCCACATGTTCTTTGGAGACTCACATTCATTTTCTTATTCTTTTTTACTCTAAAGTTGGAGGAGGAGGGAGGTGAGTGGCTCATCTTTTTTAGCCTTCCAGGACATAGCCCATATGGAACTCCTTACTCCTTTTGTTTGACATTTCTTTTGATGCTAAAATGGTAATGATTAATCTCTTTTAAATTAGATGTATTATTGCCTCTTGACTGCAAAACCTTTTATTTTACTTTTTGTTTCTGGCTTTTTTCACTTAAAAATTCTCACTGACTTTAACTTGTGAGAACAGACTCATGAGATGCTGGAATTTTGAAAACATTTTTAGAGTAAAAATTTGATAAAGAAAACTATTCTTTCAGTCCTGCTGAGACCAGAGAACATTTAAATGGAAACACTTTCAGTTAATATATACTTTGATTATCATGCCAAGCTTAGTGACTCTTGTGAAGATATGAGTAATATTTTATACAGGATAGAAAAGCATTGAATTATGTGGTAAGACATGAGGACAATTTATTTTTATCTAAAAGATGGAATGTATTGTGGAATAGATTAAATTATGTAAGGTAGTTGGACCCAGTGATACAATGCTTTATATGCTTAGAAAGCTTTGAGTAGCTTTGGGTATAAGTAGACATTTCCATAACCAGATAAAAGGGAAAAATCTGTGGATATTGAAGTGTTTGTGTTCATGCAAATCAAATAAATTTAGAAGTTTGATCACTCCAAACATCTAAATCAATGTAATCATAATATTATGCAGATATTTAAATAAAATATTTCCTCCCTTCTTTACCCTGATGTTCTTCATTGATTCAGGTAACTTAAAAATGGCTAACTCTCCCTTCCTATATATTTTGGTAGGTGTTGAATTTTTGCACAGTAAAGGCTTCAGAACAGCAGTCTGGTTGGATATGTGTGTGTTGGGACTGAGGTCACTGGGTAGGGGATTGTTTAGAAGATGCATTTGCTTTGCAAATTTATTTATTTTTCCTCATAGTTATTATGCAGGGCGGTTAAAGCTCTGCAAATCATCCCCATCTTACTTGTCTCTGTGTTGAGCAGCAAAGAGGAAAGAACTTCTTATCATTCTGTCCTTGGAAAATTTATAATTGCTATAGAAAGTGGTTGATTTTCTATATGAAAAGCTTGTTGATAACAGACATGTAGTCAAAGTGAAGTGGCCAATTAAAATACATATGAGTTTTAGGGCTTTGGTATGTATTTTGTTGCTTTCTTATTATTAAAGAATCCTGACTAACAAGGAAATGTAATTTAACTTTCTTTTAATTAACTAAAATAGGAGTAGAAGGTTATTATTCAGACAGAGAATTATTATTATTATTTTTTTGTGGGTTTACTGTGAGAAGTATTTGGGATTTTTATTTTGAATGAGATAGAAAAAAATAAGATATTTCTGAATTGCTAAATTTCACAGGAATAAAATGGAGGATTTTTTTCAGATTAATTGGGCCAATTCCTTTTTATATACATTTAGTCTAAATCTTTTATATAGATTTAGTCTTTCTGATGAACTCTATGTCAGCTTGGACCTAGTGTTAACCCAGAGCCTTTGTAAATTTTACTCCACTGAAATGTGTCCAAAAATCCTTCAGTAATTAATATGCTCTATAAATTTGTCATATGTTATTTGGAGTTTTTATGAGATATTTGTATTTACGTATATATAAGTATAATGTGTATTTGCAATTATATGTTTATATCACTTATGTGATCATAGTAACCATCATAGAAATATCAAGGTGTCATTCATTTTCTCCATGTAAAATTATTATATAATTAACTTTTATGGCAAATGCATTTTTTAGTGGAGACACATTTCTGTTTTAGCCTTGTACATCGAATACATAACATAAATTAAACAAGAAAAATCAAGCTTACTTATGAAATCTCAAAATTAATAAGAACAAAAGAATTTGTATACTTGATATCATTTTAAGTTCAACTTTAGAAACAGTTTAAGAATTCATAAGTTTGATGTCCTTACAATGTGGTTTTAGCCTAATATAGACACAAAATATGATAATATGTTATGGTAAAACGTGGATCAATTCTTTCCCATTAGTTCATGGTTCACAGATTGTTTATTTCCCAAATATAAAACATGTAAGTAAAGGAGAGTGGAGTGCAAAGACAGTCATCTGGATAATCCCAATAAAAACAGTTTGCTTCAATTATTTGTGTATTTTAGATCATGATTCTCCATTTTAGTTTGTAGAGACACAGTTACTGTTTCTTTATATAGAACTCTGACATTTACATAGCTTACAATTTACTGTGCTGTGAAGCATAATATCTCACCTGAACCTCAAAATAACCCCGTGCAGTGGGCAGAAGAGGTCCCTTGCCCACAGGTAAATGAAGGGCCAGAAATAATAAGAAATTTGCCCAAGTTCACAAGCCAGCTAACAGCAGAGACAAGAGTAGAAACAACCACTGCTAAGAATCTGTATTTTTTCCACTTTTATATGTCTGTTACAAAATTTATAATATGTAAATACTCAATTCAGAAATATATGAGAAAATCTTTCCTTCACAATAATAATGAGATATAAAATGAGCAGGACTTTTGGAAATAAATGGTCAAATTTTACTGAGGGGCACAAAAAAGTCTTCAGTAAGTAAGTGGCGAGAGATGTTTCTGGAGAGGAAGAAATCACCTCTTGCCAAATTAACCTATAAACTTAACACATTTCTAATCAAACTCCCAGTGGGAAATTTTTTGGAACTAGTCAAAATGATTCAAAGTTTTATCTGGGAAAAAATGTTAATGAATAGCAAGTAGTTTTTACTTTTTTTATTTTTAAAGAAGGCAATGTTCCCACCACCTTGTAAAATGTACTGTTAAACGATAAAATAATATGAAGTTGGGTTCATACTAAACTAGAAAGTAAGAGGTGTAAAACAGAAGAGCAATGCAGAAACAGAAAACTATATATGGAATTCCAGTAAATGATAAAGATGACATTTCAAACTGGTGAGGAAAGAATGGATAATTGAATAAATGGTTTTGGAACCAACTGGAAACAACCTCACACCTTATACCAAACTAGATTCCAGATGAGTTAAATATTTATATGGAAAAACTGAACTTATAAATCTACTGGAACAAAATATAAGTGGGTATTTATATACTCATATGCAGAAAGGGTTTTCTCTAAAGCCCGGTACCTAACGAAAAAAGATTTATAAATTTGAGTTCATAAAAATGTTGAAATTTTATATGGCTAACTGCCATAATTCAAATTTTAAAAAGTAATTGACACGTCCTAGTGGAGCTAGCAAGTCGAGCTGTATATGATCGTGTCTGGGAGACTGGTAGTGCTTGCAGATGGTTGACCAACTGACTGGAGAGCAGATTGCAGAATTCAAAGAAGCTTTTTCACTATTTGACAAGAATGGTGATGGACTATAACAACAAAAGAATTGGGAACTGTAATGAGGTCTCTTGTGCAGAATCCCAGAGAAGCAGAATTACAGGACATGATTAATGAAGTAGATGCTGATGGTAATGGCACAATTGACTTTCTGGAATATCTGAAAATGATGGCAAGGGAAAGGAAAGACATAGACAGTGAAGAAGAAATTAGAGAAGCATTCTGTGTGTTTGAAAAGGATGGCAATGGCATATTAGTGCAGCAGAGACTTGCCACATGATGACAAAACTTGGAGAGAAATTAACAGATGAAGAGGTTGATGAATAGATCAGGGAAGCAGATATTAATGGTGATGGTCAAGTAAACTACGAAGAGTTTGTACAAATGATGACAGCAAAGTGAAGATATTGTACAGAATGTGTTAAATTTCTTGAACAAAATAGTTTATTTAACTTTTCTTTGTAACTTATCTGTAAAAGGTTTCCCCCTACTGTCAAAAGAATACACATATATAGTAATTAGGACTTCATTCCTCCATGTTTTCTTCCCTTATTTTACTATCATTGTCCCAAAATAATTTAGAAAATTGATCAAGTAGCATGTTGCATGTGGCTTATTCTGGACTTATCAAAGCCCTTCTGCACATCTAAGCTTAGATGGAATTGGTCAAATGAGGGAACATCTGAGTTATGCTTTTTTTAAAAAAGTAGTTTCCATAGGAACTGTCAGCATGTTGTTGTTGAAGTGTGGAGTTGTAACTGTGTGAACTACGGAGAATGAACAATATGTACTTAAAATTGTGCTATTGTAAAACGGATGTGTTATCCAGGTACTCATACACTATTTTTTCTGTACTGCTGGTCCTGTACCAGAAACATTTTCTTTTATTGTTACTTGCTGTTTAAAATTTGTTTAGCCACTTAAAGAAACTCTGTTTATGGCAAAATTATTCTCAAATCCATCCTCAGTTGTACATTTGTTTCCCAATTAAAAATTACAATGAAAAAAAGTAATTGACAAACATAAGACTGATAATATTAAAAATTAGGAATCATATCCATTAATAAGTATGAACATGCTAATATAAAAATAAATTGAACAATATAAATAATTCATTAGACTACAAATGAACAAAACTTACATAAATATTTACTAGATTAAGAAAGCATGTAAATTAAAGCAAACTTTGGGTTTTGCCTCTTGATTTAGAAAGTTTAAGAACAGTAAGAGGCAGACTTGTTTGGAGTAAATGGAACTGAGTAGTTTCATTCAGTACTGATGAATGCAACTTTTTAGAGATACTGTTTGCAATTTGTATAAATAATCCTTGGAATATTCACACCCTTTAACCCATCAATTCCACTTCTAGGGAATTACTTAGTAAGAATAGACTTAGATAAGGATCTTATCAGAGAATTTGCTATAATAGAACATAGAAAGCAACCTTAATGTCTAATAAAAAATGAAGTAAATTACTTAAAATTCATACAATAAAATATCAAAAGTTATTTAAAATAATGATGTAGGTGTATGTTCACAACAAATTTTAAGTCAAAAGAAATGATGTTAAAATACAGTATACCACATAATTTTTTTGTGCATGTATTTAGAGAGAAAAGCCTGGGAGGTTTTTTGGGGTAATGGGTTCATGGGTAAATTTTATTGTTTTGTTGTTTTTATTGGCTAATTTTATCAAAATAAACAGATATTATATATGCAATAAAATAATACAATAAAAATACGCATACATTTTATTTCTCACAGAGTACTAGGTTACTTCTATTTGTCCTGTAAAGGAGAAACCATACAGTGATATTTATAAAGTATTGAGAACTCAAAATTATTTAAGATCTTCAAATAGCCAGTTTTGTAAGGGCCTATTACATATTGATCATAAGTCAGAATCTTGTGAACAGTTTCCTATTTAAAATATCTAACTTTTTATTTGACAGAATATGTGACAGGACTTTGATTTCCATAAATTTACTCCATTATAAATTTTGAGATGTCAAATTTTATGAGACCCCAACACAGTAAGGTGATTTTAATGCTAGTGATACTATTTTTAATTTTGTTGTTTTTAAACATGATGCTCATGTGTAACATATCACTGGTCCAAAGGACATTTCTTTGAGGTAGTGTCCTTATACCTTTAAGATAGGATTGGGACCAGATTGGGGTAAGTGTGGCACTCAGGCTCTCACCTTGGGTACAAAATTTTAGAGGACACCAAACAGTAATCAGGATAAGAAATATCTTAATGGAATGTTTTAAACATCAAAGTTAATGCAAAAATCCATGATGAACAAAATATTAAAATTTTAAATATAGACAGGTACAGTCTTAATGACTTTTCCTTTTGCTTCATGCTCCAATATGAGTCATCGTGGCATTGCTTTCAGAAACTTCTAGGCACAAGATCCATAGGACATTGATGAATGTCTTTAAGAATTTGAACTGTTTAAATTTTGGTCTCAAGTAATTTCATAGGGAACATATTAGAAAGGAAAATTTCTTTTGAACCTTCACCCTTGAGGTAAACAGTTCTAGATAGCCAAAGTCCTAGTTTCTAAACCCATTTCAGATATATTGAGAAAATATGGTGGAGTGTGGATTTAAATTATGTCATGTAGGTGGAAAAATGGACCTCTCCTCTTACTTCCTTCCCTTCAGTTCCTAAAGAGCGGGAGCCCTGTTATGTTATAATTAGGTCATGGTGCTAGGGAGTAGGGCTTTCAGAGGAAGGAGGTATGACTTGAATATTCTCCATTCTTAATTGAGGCTATTCTTGACACTTCTTCCTTTTAAATTATTTTGTACCCCTCCCTCCCTGCCCCCCAGTCATTTTGGCTTCCTTATCACCTTGAGAGAAACAATGGACTAAAATGGTTATGAGTAGAGTCTCTGTCAATTACAACATTGATGTGGAGCCAGTGGCCCCTGGAGGCTCTGGGGGCAGGGAGAGGGAAAAGCAGTTGCAATAAGGGGGCTTTTTAAGGACTTGGGAATTGTACTGAGTGACATTGCAACGACAGATATAGGCCATTTTATATCATCACATAACATGAAGAACTGTGTGGGAGAGAGTGTGGTCTACAATGTGAACTATGGTCCATGCTTAACGGCAAAGCCCCAGGATGTGTTTATCAATTGCAATTAATGTGCCACACTAATGAAGGATGTTTATGTGGGAGGTTGTGGGAGGTGTGGGAGGTGGGGCGTATGGGAATCCCTATATTTTTTGTCTAACATTTATGTAATCTAAGTATCTTTTTTAAAAATTTAAATTAAAAAAAAATAAAAGAGTAGAGTCTCTGGAACTAAATTGCCTGGATCCCAATCCCGGCTCCATCACACTAGCTACGTGATCTCAGGCAAGTTACTGCATTTCTCAGTGCCACAGTTTTATCATCTGCAAAGCAGGCATGATAAGAACAGGACCTGTCTCTTAAAGTTGTAGTGAAAATTAAATTAATACATGCATAAAGTTTAGATCAGCGTTTGACACATAGGAAATACTTATGACTCTTAGCTATTAGTATCTTATTATTATGTATGAAAAACATAGAGTATTCTCTCCAAGCTCATAAACTGGGCTGAATTTTTGAGGGGATATGTGTGGAAAAACATTTTTGGGGTCAAAGACCTAATATGATATTTGTGAATTTGATTGATGTGTCCTCTAAAATGTATGTGTGTCTCCTTTCTTTATCACCTAGGAACTGATGGCTAGAGAAGTGGGCTAGAAATTCAGACTTTTGAATCCTGGGTTTCCTTATCCTTGAGAAATGATATTTATTGCTGGTGATCTTCTAAACAGTTGAGCTTCATTATATTTGCTGTGATTATAATTTAAGATGAAGTAAATATATTTTCAAATAATGTAAGTTGGATTATAAACAAGAGTGTTATTTGTATTTTTGTAAATTAGCCTAATACTTAAAAACTACAGCATTTTCATAAGAATTCAGAATGTAAAGGCATTAAATGAAACAGAATCTTCAAAAGCATCAAGCTTAATTTTCATATTTTGGTCTTTATAGAATTATTTTCTTCCCCCACTTTGTATTGTTAATGTTGAAGTAGAAAATTGTTAAAATTCTGAAGTATGGTGATAGATTTTATATAGATGATTTTCATAAATAGTTTTATTTACCTTACAAAATAACTCAATATTCTGAAGTCATACTGAAAAATACTGTGGACAGTAAGAGATATCAGATGCTCATGATTTTAATGGGTGAACCACATGACAGCTGAAAAAATACCATAAAAACATTGCAGACTAAAATTAGAGGTGTGACTTCCAGAGTACTACATGAGTGAGCATATATATCAGCCCATATTACAAGTTTTTCAAAATCCAAATATACAAAAAAGGGGTATTTGAGAAATGAAAGGAAAAGAATGATGTAATAAATATTTTTTAAGTTATTTGGTATGAATTTTAGTTCCCTGGGCTGCTCAAGCAAATACCATGAAATGTATTGGGTTAACCAATAGGAATTTATTTGCTCACGGTTTTGAAGCTCAGTGGAAGTCTACATAAGGAGTCATTGAGGTAATATCTTTCCAAAGACTGGTGTTCTGGGGCTGGCTGCCAGCTATCCTTGGCTCCTCTGTCATATGGCAAGGCACATGGCACAGTCTTCTAGTCTTTGCCTTCTTTTCCATGTTCCTTTGATGTCCAGCCTCTTGCTTCCTGTGGCTTTTCCCTCACTGTCTGAATTTCATGGTGCTTATAAAGGAAACCAGTAAAATGATTAAGACCCATCCTGATTGAAGTAGGTCACACCTTAACTGAAATAGTCTCATCAAAGGGTCCTACTTAAAATGGGTTCGTACCCACAGGAATGGATTAACTTTAAGAACTTCAAGATTTTCTGGAGTACGTATAGCTCCAAACCACCACAGTATGCTTAAATCTATATACATTACATTTATAAGTATAAATATGTTTCTCAAAATTTACTTGAGATTTGGTCAAACAATTGCCATTACTACAAAAAACACCTGGTCACAGGGTTAAATTCTCCTGTGAATTTATACCCCAGTCAATGTAATGGGAAAAGAAAAGGTGAGTGACAACTCTGCAGAACTGGAGCATTATCTAATATTTGCTAAAGAACTTTAGAAACTATCTGTAGAAGTGAATTTCTTTTACTTTATCTTATTTCCTTCTCTTTTTAGATTTATTTAATTATTTATCCCCCTCCTCCATTGTTTGTGCTTTCTGTCTGCTCTTTGTGTCCATTTGCTTTGTGCTCTCTGTGTCTGCTCATTTTCTCTTTAGTAGGCTCTGGGAACTGAACCTGAGACCTCCCATGTGGGAAAGAGGCACTCAATAGCTCGAGCCACCTCAGCTCCCTGCTTTACTTGTGGCTCTCCTTGTCATTCCTCTTTGTGTTTCCTTGTTGTGTCATTTTGTTGCATCAGCTTGTTGTGCCAGCTCTTTGTCTTGCTTGTCTTTTCCAGGAGGCACCAGGAACTGAACCCGGGACCTCCCATGTGGTTGGCAGAAGCTCAGGTGCTTGAGCCACATCTGCTTCCCTATCATATTTCCTTTTAATACTTTGTGGTAAGAATTAATAATCACAGGAAATATTGTCTGTTTTATAATCCTGGTCTTCTTAGATATTTCAAAAAGCAAATATGTTGCAAGGAAATTTGGGGGTCTTTTACAAAATCCTGTTGGGGTTGAATGTATTTCTCATATATGCATGTTAAGGAGAATGATCTAATGCTTCTCTGTCCTCACCTCTCCCAACTGGGGCTTCTGGTTCAGTAGGTCTTGGATGGAGTAGAGGGGGATTCCCATGGTTTGTCAGTGAGTGAGTATTTTAAATATTTAAAATAAGCAAATGCTGAAGAACATTGTATATTTTAGGTTTGTTGTAGAGAAGTTTGAGAATATAAGAAAGTAATAACTAGATTGCAGTGACTGATTTTAGTACAGATTTCCAGCTCCATCATTATCTCAATGACAATTGATGGTTATTTTACTTACTCTTTCTTAGCCCTCCTCATTTCCCATAATTTCTGTCAAAAACCTCACCCATACTCAATTTGAGCCCTTTTGTCACCACAGTCCTAGGTCAAATTTTCTTGTTTCTGAAGCCATTAAGAAAATAGAATTTTGATTGAGTGTGAAGTCACTCTAACACCTCTACTTTCTTCTATCCTCTTACCTTCCTGTTGCAGAGGAAAAACGTTCTCTTCTCCTTCACAAAGAATTTCCTTCAGCTGTGCATTTGAAGCTATTTCCTCAGGAACTTTCTCCAACAATCCCCCTTGCCTTCCATTCCCTATATATTTCAATTCTCATTCTTTTCCTCTTTGCTAGCTCCTTCCTCATCAAATTTTCCTTTCTCTAAATAGATACTTTCCCACAAAATTCTTCACTAGCTACAGCATGTTTTTTCCTTTCCATTATTTTCCAAACTCTTATAAGAATCTGGTCCTGCCCACTCTTTTTTTTTTATCTTTAATCGATTTTTTTTTTAGGGGGTACCAGGGAATGAACCCAGGATGCCTTACATGGGAAGCAGGCGCTCAACCACTGAGCTACAACTGCTCCCCAATGAGAGTAGGTTTTTTGGTTTGTTCGTTTATTTTGTTTTTAAAAGGTACCAGGAATGGAACTTGGGACTTCATACATGGGAAGCAAGTGCTCAATCACTTGAGCTGCATCAGCTCCCTTCAATTGATTTCTTAATTCATTTATTTGTTTTAAACCTATTCGACTGACATTGGCCTCTGACTCTTCTTGCTAGTCATATTCCAGTTGTTCTTAGGAGTCTTCAACCTGCTTGTTATATTTACATGTTCGGAGTGTTAATACTTCTTGAAATTCTCCACTTGCTTCTAGGACACCATTCTCACCTGGGTTTCCTGATATTTCTATAGCTGCTTTTACTAAGACCCCTTTGTTAGTTTTTCTTATGTTAAAGTATACTTTTCAAAAAGGTGAAATCATAACTTTAATACAAATATAAAATAAAGATTTGGCAAGGATTTTATTGAAAACATTACTTTATAAGGAAACAAGTAAGATGTTAAAGCAGATTTAAAAAGCTTTTTAGAAATTAGGGATGTGTGTGTGTATAGTCAATTTAATTAATAAGTATTAGGATAAGGTTGCTTGGTTAGACACCAAAGTGTTTACTATCTTATAGGGCAATAAGCCATACTCTTTGTCTTTATTTGCTTATCTCACTCACAGTAAGTGAGTTATTTGCTTTTCTGCCTCTCCCACACCCATCTTCTTCCTCTGCTTATAAGATAAAGGAGAAGGAACAACTTTTTGATGAATTTATGGTGATTGGGCATTGCAAATTTTTCTATTGCTGCTATAACAATTTACCACAAATTTAGCATCTTAAAACAACAAAAATCAATTTCCTACAGTTCTGAAGGTCGTTAGTTCAAAGTGTATTTCACTGGACACAAATTGAGGTGTGTGCAGGATTGCTTTTCTTCTCAAAGCACTAGGTGAGAATCCTTTTCCTTGTTTTTCTTGCTACCAAAATTTGTCTGTATTCCTTGTAGTCCCCTTCCTCCATCTTCAAAACCAGCAACCAAACTCTCATGGATTTCACAACTTGGGCATTTACAATTCCAGCATAAACTTATCCTTTGATTTCCAGGTGCTTTTATTTTACTGCCTTCCTGAAGTTTCTCATTTAGGTTTTCTCATGAGCATGTTAATTTTACCATGCCAAAACTTTAACATTGATTTTTCTACCTCAGATATGCTTCTCCTTCAACATCCCCTATCTTAATAAATGACACTGTCATTCATACTAGGATGGGAGTTGTCCTTGGCTCCATTTTTCTATCTTCCCTCATGTCTATTAAATTAGCAAGTCCTGACAAGTTTACCTCTATATTGTGTCTTTGATTCCTTCCTTCTGCTGACACTCCTAGCCATCATTACTTATTGCTTGAGAACTGCAGAAACTTGCTAATTAGTCTCAGATCTTCATCTCACTGTCACCAGAGCAAACCAAATGGTTTATTTCAAATGCAAATCTCATCATTCCCTGTTAAAATCTGTCAGTAGTTACTCTTGACTCTTAGAATAACATTCAAAATCTCTAACAAGTCCTACAGAGTTCTGAATAATTTGATGCCTTTTTTTCTTCTCCAGGTTCATTTTATGTTTAACCCACAACCTCCAAAAACCTCCACCTTCCATGTTAGTGTCCTACTCACTTTCTTAAGGTTGCTCAAAGAGTTTCCTATTTTTTTTAATTTGTATATTTTAAAGATATGTAAATTACATAAAAGGTACATTAAAAATATAGAGGATTCCCATATGTCCTGCTCCCCACATCTCCCACAGTTTCCCATATTAACAACATCCTTCATTAGTGTGGTACATTCATTGCAATTGATGAGCACATTTTGGAGCATTGCCACTAAGAATGGATTACAGTTTACATTGTAATTTACTCTCTCTCCCACACAACTTTGTAAATTATGACAAGATATATGTAGCCTGTATCTGTCATTGCAATGTCATTTAGAACAATTCCCAAATCCTGAAAATGCCCCGTTTTACACCTGTTTTCCCTCTCACTGCCCTCAGAATCTCCAGTGACCACTGCCTCCACATCAATGATATAGTTTTTTCCATTGTTAGAATCACAATGAGTCTATAGTAGAATACCAGTAAGTCTACTTTAGTCCATAGTTCATTCCTCAATCCATTGCATCATTCCTTATTTAATAATCAAGGTATCCAAGCTTCTCCAATTACTGAGCATCTTTGGTGAAAAGGGCGATATTATAGGAAAATTCATTTGACTTACCAAGTGAAGTGACTTACCAATTTTACTCATTTAAAAACTAGGCACTCAGAATGTCCCTGGCTCTTAGTGTTCTTTAGAGAATGATTCCAAAAACAACACTTGGAAATCAGGAGTTAAACAAGGAAAAGGCACAAAATAGTGTCCAATAGCATATTTCCCTTTGATGATATTCTTAGGAATAGCTAAAAATATTGGACAGCATTAAGTTATATTAAGAAACGAAAATGCTGTAGAGTACATGCATTAAACATTATATGGCTAAGTAGTATAGAGATTGAACTCAGTCTAAAAAAAATTCATTTACTTTACTAGCAACCATTGAGATTTTATTTCTTTTTCTGAGCTGTAACAAAATACTTCTAGCTTCTGTGAACATCTTACCCTACTTGTTATGTTCAGCATTTCATCTTTATTAAGACCTGTTGTATACAGATTTGGAAGAAGCCAGGACCTCCCAACATCTCTCCAATTCAAACAAGCATCTCTTCTCCATCCCCATACAGAGTTAATACTTCTAAAGACATTCCAGTCATGGTCATTCCTGTCTAAATTAATCTTAAGGACATTTAAGAGTCATGACCCAATATTGGTCACATATAGCATTTTAAGGATGCAATGTGAATCAACTTATTTCACCCATTTCTTTTCACAGTTTATCTGACATTTTAGTTCTTTTGTTGATTTAAAGAGTCTACACTCTTTAAACAGGATAGAGATAGGGTCTTCCACTCCTCTCCCAAGTTATTCCCTTCCAAGTATTACCCATTCAAAATATCCAGTATCCTTTTGAATTTAAGAAAACCTTGCAAATAGTATTGACATAATTTTAAGAACACTGGGAATTTAAGGATGATATTTCTTCATTGTGCAATGACTAAGATATCACTGAAAATGGTTTTTGTGGAACATTGTTTCTTTCAATTTCTTAGAACATATAACAATATTCTATTCTCTCTTCTGATTCAGTTTATTATGTTAACAGTTTTTAAAACTAGTTTTCTAAAATAACTGTATGTATATAGTACTGTCATATATAAAACAATGCTGAAAGCTACAGATTTAATTTTCTCAAGCTACTATTGTGATTGGCCTGTTTTCTGTGGTTTACTTTAGACTTCTACTCACACACACAGCATGAATCTCTAATTCAGCCATGCATTTAATTAATATTTATTTATTAATATTATCAAAACACAAACTTTCTACTCAAAATTTTGGAAGAAGTAAGTCCTTCTGCATTCTAAGAGGGCACAATATTTAAAATATGTTCAATATTAATGGCTATAGATTGTTTTTCTGTTTCATGGTCTAAGCTGAATTATTTAGCTTTCTTTAGTTCTGAAAAAATCAAGTTTTGGTGTCAAATTGAATTGGATGGATCTATTCAAATCCACTACTGGGACATGTAGATATGATATACATATCATGAACTTCAGTCCCTGGATCAATAATAGGAAAAACTTTATGCAGAAACAGAAAGGTAGTCACCAGGTAATATAATTGGATAAGTTTTAAATCACATTAGCTTCCCAAATCTTTCCTAATTATTTTAGCCCTCCTCTTGCAAAATGTGTTATTGTCAAGTGGAACACGAAAATAGCTGGAAGCACAGTGTACTTCAAAGTATGAGAAGCTCTAGTTTGCCATGGAACATATTCTAGATGTTAATTTTATGAAAGAGTAAATAATTTTAATTTTAATGATTATGACATATTGTAGATATAATGCAAAATTTCCCCCTATATTAGTATATAAATTTGTGACTTCAGAGAAGTTTGCTTTCACAATCCACTTCAGAAGACCTTTCATTTACTCATTATTGAAGGCACTTCAGTGAACGAGTCTGCCAAAAAATGTCTGGATTGTTCTCCACTGAAAGTTACTGGCATGACTGACATATTTTGATTTAAAAGATCTCCCTCTCTCAAAACAGCTTCTTTTACTTATAATTTAATTCAAATTCTTAGAATGGTAGTAATCTTTTTGAGGTGTACAATATATCAAAATGCAAATATGCCATTAGGAAAGGATGACCAATTATACTGCCATTTATTATCACAATAACTTTTACTTTCATTGGAAATACAATTACATAAGTTTTTAAGAAAAGGAAGCATGACATCTATTTATATAAGGTAGGAGGCAGTAATTATGTGGAACACCCTGATTTTCCTACCACCAGAAACACACATACACATATACAATTAATGAGGTAGTTGTAAGACATAGAATAACTAAATGATTAGGAAAAAGATATTGGCAATGTCATACAAGGGTGAAGTATGAAGTATGAGTAACTAGTTGTTCATTCAACATGAAAGGTAAACGTATCTAAGATTGACTTTGATTTTTCAGTATCAAATGTATCATAAGTAGATGAGTTCAAGAGAATTCAGTTTGACAAGTTGTGTAGCTGTGTATAGGTGAAAAGAAGATGGCCTTTCTAGTCTGACACAGCCCAGGTACATTATGGGCTCTGCTCCTATGACCCTTATTTTCTTCAGTATATAAAGGGAATTTAAGGCTATTAAGATTATTTAAAAGCTTAGTATAGTGCCTAGACCTAGAAATGACTTATTACATTTTAAATCTTTTCTTACATCTCTATTCTATTTTTACTGCATTTTTGTAATTTACTTTTAGATGGAAAGTAATAACATCATTAGCCAAAACAATTTGTACATGAAATTATGCCACTGCTCTCCTACTTTACAGTGAGTGGAACATGGTCAACTAGTTATGCTATTCCAAAGATTTACTGCCACACATTTCAGTATGCAGTAATGATTTTTACTGTGAGTTTTTCTTGTTGTTTTTATCTGAAGTCTCTGCCTGAATTGAGTCAATTTTACTATCATTGCCAGTACTCTCAATCTTTTGGCAACATCTCAGTAGCCTCAGGGAGGGCAGCCAACCAGCCAAGGGAGCAACAGAAGTTGGTGGGGAGAGTTGAGTGAAGAGAGATCAAGAGTTCAGCCAACCATTCATCCAGGGGGACTCAGCTAGATCCAAGAGGTCAGGCATCAGTCAGCCAATATTTGACAAACAAAGGAACTCAGCTACTGATCTTCAGTCGCCTCATTCTGCTAAATTCCATCTTGGGAGAGAGATGACTTGACTCTCCCTTAAATTCCTGAGGGCTTTTCAACTAATACTGTGTTTAGAGCCAAATTCGGAAAAGCATTACATATGTGGCAAGAAATTACATCCTTTTCATCTGCATGTGGAAGATAAAATATGAAACAAATTTTAAAAACACTATACTATTTGCTATATATCCAGATCAATAATGGTGTACTTCCATTCTAAATATCACAAGACAAGACACATGGATAACTTTTTATTTATTTTTAATTTTTAAAAAAATTTAAACTATTTTTTTAATTTAATATATATTTTTTTGAATAATTTTAAATTTATAGAAAAGTTGCAAATGTTGTCCACGGAGTTCTCACACCCCTTTAATCATTGCCCCCTAATGTTAACAACTTACATAATCATGGCACATTTGTCTAAACTATTTTAAAAACAGTTTCAATTTTATATAAATTTGCCAGATATAACAAAAACCTCCTAGAACCCCATCATCCAGATTCTCTAATTGTTAACATTTTACTTCATTTGTTCCCCCCTTTCCTTCCCCTCAGAACAACATTTTTCTGCATTGCCATCATACAATTCTCTCCCAATCAAAAAATCAACATTGATATAACATTATAATTGAAACCACAAACCTCATTCATTTACTTTCATATCCAGGACCCTATCCAGGAACACATACTTCACTTCCCTGTCAGATCTTGACAATCTCCTTTTGGATAATTTCTCAGTCTTTCTTGTCTTTAACGTCAAAGCCAGGAGAATCTTAAGATTGAAGCCCTTTCATTCTATCAGATGCCCTCAACTTGGGTCCATCTGATATTTCCTTATGACCAGACTCAGGCCATGCACATTCTTGTCAGGAACATCACAGAACTAATGCTGGGTTTTTCTATTAGGAGGCACAGGCTGTCAGCCTGTCCCACTACTGATGTTGATAAATGTCATTACCTGATCAAGTCACCTTTTCCCCTTCTGTACTTGACTAATATTTTGTGGGGTGGTAGTCCAGTATTTTTAAATAATCTGTTTCTCATCAAACTTTGACCCACCAGCTCTAATAGCCATTCAGGATCCTCATGATGATGATCCTGTGATGGCACAAAATAATAAGTATCTATTTGCTCATTATTTCTCCATTTAGTAGTGAGCATTCTACTTTTTTTTATATCCTGTGATAACTCTGCCTCCTGTTTAAAATAGGGCTTGACAATATGATTTTACTGTTTTTGAAATCCATGATTAAAAGGAATGGTTCTATTTAAAACTTTAAACAATCAATGCATTATTTAATATTCTGAAGAGGATCCAAGGAAACAAAACAAGGTAAAAATTATTACAGAAAATTACTTTAAATGTATTAAAATTTCTGTATGATGAAAAATTTTCTCAAAAACAAACAGAAAGACAAAACTCAAGAAAGTCAACACATGATGGGCATAAGCAGTGTTCAAACTACAACAAAATTTATGGGCTGAAGACCATGCAACATACATATCAATATAGTAGTCACTTTTCTGGTAAAATGAAATATATGCATATTAATATGACAGACAATAATATAAATAACTATGATATTTTTAAAATTAGGTATTTATCACTGATGCCAATAACCCTAATGGATGTTACTTTTAAGTAAAGGACATGTATTTAATTTTCTTCTTTTCTTTATAGATACCTTAATAACAGTAACTAATGTTCCTTGATATGATATTTTATTTAATACTCATGCAACACCTTCATACACAAGGAGCAGATACTCAGGACCCCAAAAGGTGAAGCCTTAGATGGGACACTTTAATGGATGAAGTTTCCATTATTTCTTAACTTTTATTTCATCTAGATAATTCCTGTCTACTGACTTTTTCCTCTTTGCTTTTACATGCATATTTCTCCTTACCCTCTTGCTTTTTTGCCTAGGGCCATGAGATATAAAAACCAAATAAAGAACCTTCAATGAGACATTGAGAGGGTAGCTTGTTCAACTTGAGCTCTTTGATAAGCTATTATGAGAGTTGCTGTGAGGTCCTTAGAGGCCCTAAAATACAGCAGTAAAAGAAGTTACTTGTTATTTTACCTTACTTTTATCATTCTCATTATTATTATCTGTGTTTTGAATTTTTCTGGAAATGAAATTTTCCCTTCCTTATATTAGCATTAAATGAAAAATGACCCTTTCAACCACTCTTATATGATGTAGCCTGTTAACTGACTCTTCTAACATTGAACACTGATTCTGTGACAATCCACTTTAACAATAAAATCCACACAACAGAGACCAAATACTTTAGTATCAAGAGATTCAGTAATATTTTGTTGTCAACACTTCAGCTGCTCAAATGCATGATATTTGGAGGTTGACTTCACAGAGAGAACTAGGAATATCCAATATTTTTTTTCTTTTCAGGAAGTACCTGGGATTGAACTGGGGACCTCATACAAGGAAAGCAGGCACTCAAGCACTGACCTACACCCACTCCCTCCTGAATTGGTTTTTGAACTTATGATGAAACTGACACATATTAAGGAGGCTGGATTACTATAAGTGAATTGTGGTTGAAAGGATTATCTTTTAACTAAGACCTATCTCCTTATGTCCCTCTCTACCTGTCTTCATGTTAACATTATGGTAGGGAATGAAATGTATGGGAAATAGTATTCTATTGTAGGAATGAATTCCCACCAGAGTTTCATTATTTTATTTGTTTGTTTTAAGATCAAAATGACCAAGAAACTATGAGTAGTTTATGTTCTTAACCTATTTTATATTTAACATACAATATAAGAATGGAAATATTGTGAGCCAATCATTGCATTGTTCAAAAAAAATTTATAAATGTCTTCCTGGAAGGGCTGTAATGTTAATCTTTAAAGCATTGTTAACCATATAATTTATTTTGATTAAGAAACACATATAAAATTTGAAATTATATTAATGGTATAATTGATCTTAAAAAATCTTTGTGGAGTTCCACTTTCATAATGGCAGATTAAGCTCCTAATGATTGTCACTTCTGAGGATAGCAATTATAAATTCTGTACAAAATTTTAAAATAAACAAATTACAAACCTAATAAAAGCTTTGGAGAGTGAATAAAAAGCAGGGGAGGGTAGTTGAATCTTGGAAGAAGGGAGTGGTATGAGGTGAGGTTCTTATTTTTGGAGCTTTGCACTGAGGGTAGACTGTGGTCATGGTTTGGCATAGAAGGGCCAAATTGGTGATAGAAAACTTCTTATCTTTTCAGCCTAAGTGAAATGAGTGTGCATCAGCCACACTCACCAGAAAATCATTGGATGATAGACTCAGAAAAGGAATACCTCATGTTTTATGTAAGTGTGACCCAACTCTCCTGAATAACCATACTTGCAAGACGCTGGCTCAATACAGTTTTAACTAAAGGTAAGAGGTCTGAATTGAAATTTGATTTACCATCCATGGGAAAAATAGACTTTACAATTTAAGTCTAACTTAGTTAAGTACCTACTAAAACATATATATTAGCATTCTTTAAGAAATATAACAGAATCCATTCTCCACAACACAATAATCACAATGTCAAGGGTAATATATAAAATTAATAGACATTTAAGTGGATAGAAAAATACTAAAGGGAAATGCCAATTCACAGAAGTTGGCTCTAAGATAGCCCTAGAAGTTGAAATTTTCAGATGATGACTTAAAGTCATAACCACACTTCAAAGAAAAATGCACTCATAATGAATCCAAAAATAGGAAATCTCCACAGAGAAAGAGAACATGTAAAAAAGAACCAAATGAAAATTTCAGAATAAAAAATATGTATCTGCAATAAAAGATTTTTCTTGAGGAGCTTACAATCAGACAAGAGCTGACACAGGAAAAAGTCAGTGAGCATGAAGAAATATCAATAGAAATGATCTAATCTGAAGAAAAGAGAAAAATTGAAACACTTATTTTGTTTACGATTTTTAGGTATCTTTTCCAAATGTAACTTTTAATTTTGTATTTGGGAGACCTAAAGTCAAGGTTTTTCAATTATTTAAGGAAAATCCTTTAGTGATGGTTTTCTTTTTAAAAGTACATTGCTGACAATAAAAGAGAAAAGAAAAAAAAAGTACATTGCTGGGAAGTGGAGAAATTAATAAATAAATAAATCTTTAAAAAAAATTACATTGCTAAAGGACTTGAGGGATGCAGGCACACAAGTAATACAGCAAAATTTTAAACCAAGTCACTTGAGAAAGAAGTTAAATCTTAGGGCTGATATAATTTCTTTGCTCTTTCTCTTTAAGGACATAATAAGCAAATTATTTTCCACTATTATGGAAAATAATATTATTTTTGTACTCATTACAAAAGTTTAAATATATGTAAATATTTTAAGTCTAAATTGCATGTGAATTTTTATGGTACCATAAGTAAATAATATGAATTATAAGTATTAATATAAGTTCTTCATTGGAATTTATCATAAATTTCCCCTAGTTTTTACTCCTTCTTCATACTTCTGGAAATAAAGAAAATATGGCAGTGCACTCTTGCCATAGAATTATACTAAAATTTATGTAACACAACTATTAAATATTTTATAAATAAACCATCAAGCCAATGAGGCTTCCATAATTAGCTTCATGGCTTTTCTGGTACATTTTGAATGTGTAGAGTTTTTAAGAGGTCATGCCATAATCTCTTTTTTCAGGTTAGAACTGTCCAGACTTTGGTCATGTTCTCTGTTGTTTCTTTAGAGCCCTTTACTTCCTTCTTTCCAAACAGTAATTGGCCATGCTATAGCTTGACCTCTTCAGCCTTGTCGCTTCTTGAGCTGGACACATTAGTCTATGATGCACTAAAAGTAAGACAGATACATTTTATAGTGAGTTACTATATAGTCTTCTTTTCCCCCTATTCCTCCATCTTCCCCTTCCTAAGCCAAAGAATCTTTTGCTGTCCCTGCTAAACTTTGCAACAGCCTCTAGGCTCTTTTTAGTTGGCTACATTCCTTCAGTATTCTTTCTTGTAGTCATCCTGTGGCTATCTTATAGTCATTATAGAACTCATTTACATTGGAGGTAATTTGCAATAGAGAAACTGGCTCTTGCATGTAGATAAGGAAGTGAAAGAAGCCTAGAGGTTTTTGGGAATCCAGCCTTTTAAAATATAAGGAAAAATAAAGGAATGCAAATCCTAGTTTGTGGAGGGAAATGATATGTATCTAAATGGGATTTATATAGGCAAAGGATTTGAAAGATGGGTGCTAGGAGTTAAGAAAGTGAAATGCAAAAGGTTGAAGTCAGCAAACTCTGAGCCAAAAAGTTGTAAAGGTGTTCAATATTTAGACACAAGTTCATTCACATGGGAAAAAATTGTCTCAATGTATATATTATCTGTAACAGAGCAATTGAATTTCTAAGCATAACCTTGAAACTTCAGAGGGGAAGAACCAGAAAACTTTGTAAGAGCAATGGAAGGTAAAGGAAATTAAGAGTCCAATGTCACATGAAAATTAACTGTTTCAGAATTATTTAACAGGGCTTTCTTAACTTCTTTTATTTGATGTAAATTGTCTTAGTTTTTTCAAATGTTATTTTATCATAATTTAGCTAAGTGGACCATTTCCTGATTATATATATTCTATTAACAAACACATAAATTGTCTTCCTTCTTATTTTATTGGATTTCCAATTTTCCTCTTTTATTTCTTCAGGGAGTCCTAGCTATTCTTGGCTGTGATGCTGAGTTTATTCTCTTTTGAAGTCCTTTCCTTAAGCTTTAATTTTATTATCCCTATATATTTCCTATGCCCCTCCCACCTCTTCTAATACACACACACACACACACACACACAAACCACCACCATTACCATCAACATCACTATCAACAATATAGGTTATTAGAAGTATTGCTAAATAGTACACAGTTTGGCAATTTGGAGTTACTTAGTAAGTATTGGATAACAAATGAAACAACATCATTAGCGTTTTAGTTAATCTATCACTAACTATCCAATTTAGGTTTACTTAAACTTCTTAGAGCTCTATTTCCTTAGCTATAAAATGGTGAGAATTATCATTTTTCCCTTATAAATCATAATACTGTGAGGATCAAATAAAATAATTGGTGAGAAAACAGTTTGAAAATTATCCAGTGTTTCATTAAACTAATTTACTCTTCTTCTTCCTCCTCCTCCTCCATCATCTGCTCCTCCTCCTACTTCTTATTATTTTAAGAAAAATTACTTTAATTCTCTCTAGGGTAGCAGTTTGCCTAATTTGAAAACAAAACAAAACAATCTATATTTTAATTCCTGAGGCCTCCTTAATTTATAAAGATTTATATTTTAAAGCTTTAAAATATTTAACAAAAAATAGTTTGAAATTAAAAATATACTTTATGGCATGAATTTTAGAGTAACCCTAGAAACTTTGAGACAAATAATATAATTCTTCATGATCTAGTTTAAAGGATAACATATTCCAAAATTGTTTTGCAACTTTAGTTTCCATATATCATTAACAGAAAATGTAGAATTGTGGTCAATGGAAATTTCTATGCAGATTACATTACTTTTCTACTCTGCTTAAGAGCAATTTTCTAAATGAATGGAGCTCATAAGACAGTAAACCCAACAGTGGAGTCAAGAGATACTTGTAAACAAAGGAAATGGAAAGTTTGGTAGAAGATATTATTGGCTAAGAAAGACACAGTATATTTGTTTAAGTGCATTTTGGATTTAAAGGGTAGAATTTCTATACCTAGAAGTAAAACTGAAAAAGTACTGAATATTTTCCCTACAAAATAGCATTGGAATTTAAAATGGTCTGTCTAGAATACTATTTCATTCTTTTTTAAAATATATTTTTTATATTGCATTCTTAGTGGATGGAACTTTGTTAATAGAATATTTTATTTTTTCTATTGACAAATATAAAGAAAATTATGGATGATGCAGCATGACTTAACCAGTAGTCATAAATAAACTGTTCATGTATACAACTATATTCACTATGATTAACTGCAATATATATTAAAAGAACAGAGATTGTATTTCCAGAGATACTCTATTCAACATTTTTTGTACTCTTTAGATACAACTGGAATATTATTAGTCTAAAAGCATGAAAAATGTTGAGCAATTCAAATGAAACCTGTGATTTCATATTGTTTTTAAACCTGCCTAGATTCCTGTCTGAAGATCTCAGGCTTTTAAAAAGGTATGTGCATCATTTCCACTAAAGAGAAAAAGATGAAAATAAATTGCTTGTTTTTTTATTACAACTCATGGCATGTAAACAAACATATTCATTATTCCAGAAAGTTATAAAATTGTAAAAGTGTCTCTGTAAAATCTATTTTTGAAAATACCAAATTCTGCATGTTTCCTATCTCTTCTGCTCATTCTCTCTTTTTTCTCTGGTTATTGTTCTAATTAAAATTATAAAATTCTGTAAATTAAGCTTTAGTTTCCTATATATAGTACTTCCTAAAAGTTATATTGTCTAGACTGATGAGATCCAGACTGACAATTTTTGCATTTTATTTGTAGTACTTGTCTATATACATTTGTAAAATTTGGGCTTAAATCTGCCATATAATTATTTGTTTTCTATTTCCTGTATCTGATCTATCTAGTTTTTGTTTTATGCATCATTTTTTATTGTTTATTATCATTATTATTCCATTCATTTTCTTTTATTTAGCTTAACATCATACATTCTCTCACTATTATTTTTGTGGCTACCAATGAGTGTACACCAGACCTTGTTGACTTATAGAATATAAGGATTTTACCACTTTCTGGACAATGGAAGGACTTCAGAACACTTGAAATCCATTCTCGTCTCCTGACTTTGTGTCATTCTTGTCATGTATTTTAATTCTCTTTATTTCAGATCCTATAACATATTCCTATCTTTGTTTTACATTATTAGTATTCACTTATATTTACCAAATATTATACTCTTTGTTGGTTTTAATTCCTTTCTCCATCACTGACCTTCCTCTTGAAACATTCATTTTAATATTCCCTTTTATTGTTTCCTTAATGCTTATGTCCTGGTGTTGAATCCTTTCAAGTTATTTTGTTAGTTTAAAATGTCTTTTCCCTCTGCATTTCTTCTCCAACTTTTATTTTGAAAATATTCAAACCTAGAGAAAATTTGAAAGAATAGTACAATGAAATATATTTTTCACCAAGGTTGACATATTTTAAATTTTGCCTCATTTACCTAATCTCTCTCTACTTATCTATATATCCAACCATCTATCTACCCATCTATCCTTTTTTTGTTCTTGTTTTTGAATCATTTGAAAGTAGGTTTCATTCATCATTACATTTCACCACTAAATACTTCATTTAGTCTGCATTTCCCAAGAATAAGGAAATTCTTCTACATAACTACAGCATTGTTATAACCAAGAATATTAATTCAATGTTAATGTTGATTTGGTAACATGGTTTAATATACAATCCATATTATAATTTCAAAAAATTTTCCAAAAATGTCCCATCTAGAATCCAATAAATGTTGATACCTTTTACTTATTTTTCATGGGTCTACATTCCTTTGTTTGGCAGTCACCCACATTTTTAAGTCTTTCATGTCATTTAAATTTTTTTAAAAATTTATTGAAACATATCACTCATACATGAGCATACATAAGCAATAAGTGTATATAATAGTTGTGAGCTTACAAAACAAACATACATAACATCATAGAGTGCTCTCATACTTCACCCTACCACCAATACCTTGCATTGTTGTGAAACATTTTTAACTAATGATTAAAGAGCATCCTCAAAATACTACTACTAACCAAAGTATTTTCCCGCAACCCACCCTATTATTATTTTTTATATCATTTATACACACATAAACAATAAGTGTACAGTAAAAGTTGTGAATTTACAAAGCAAACATTCATAACATCATACAAGGGGCCCTTACATTAACCCTCCACTAACACCTTGCATTGTCATGAGACATTTGTTACAAATTATGAAAGAATATTGTCAAAATCTTACTACTAAATATAGTCCTTATCTTACATTTGATGATTTTTCTCTCAACCCACCCTATTATTATTTTTTAAATATATTTTTAGGACAGAACTTATAAACTTACAAAACAATCATGCATATGTGCAGAATTCCCAAACAATAGCCCTCTATCAATACACCACACCGTGGTGGAATATTTGTTACAGATTATGAGATAATATCATCCGATTATTACCAGGTCCACAGCGTACATTTGGCACACATTTTCCATACTCCCCCATTATCAACACAGTACATCTTTGGCATAGATGCAAGAATATTACATTATTACTGTTAACCACACTCCATAGGTCACTACAGTTGTATTTTTCCCATGCTTCTCCACATTCCCACCACCCTGCAACACTGATGTACATCTGCTCTAGATCACAAAGGACACTGTTGCATCTATACTATCAACTACTATTTTCATCCACCTCCAGGTTTACTGTGCTATTTAGTCCCTAGATTATTCTCTAGCTTTCTGTCAGTTGGCATTTATATCCCTAGACTACCATTTTCAGCTACATTCCCATTTATAAACCAGCTGTTACTCAATATAATGTGTTACCATCAACTCTGTACATTTCCACACTTTTACAGTATGTAAAACTTCTACATACATTAAATATCAATAGTCCATCTCAGTCCTCCTTTTATCTCCTTTAAGAATCCACCACCTACCACCAGGTCTTGAAGATATTTTCCAATATTTTCTTCTAGAAGTTTTATGGTTGTTGCTTTTATATTTAGGTATTTCATTCATTTTGAGTTAATTTTTGTATAGGATGTGAGATAAGGGTCCTCTTTCCTTCTTTTGCTATGTATATCCAATTTTCTCAGCACCATTTGTTGAATGGACTGTTCTGCCTGAGTTGGTGGGTTTGACAGGCTAGTCAAAAATCACTTGACCGTAGATGTGAGGGTCAGTTTTTTAACCATCAATTTGGTTCTATTGGTCTATGTGTCTGTCTTTATGCCAGTACCATGCTGTTTTTATCACTGTTCCTAGGTAATACAAGTTAAAGTCTGGAAATGAGAATCTTCCAACTTCACTTTTCCTTTTTACATGTTTCTGGCTATTCAGGACCTCTTGCCCTTCCAAATAAATTTGATAATCATGTTTTCCATTTATTTAAAAAATGCTGGTGGAATTTTTATCGGGGTAGCATTGAATCTGTATATCAATTTGAGTAGAATTGACATCTTAATGATACTTAGTCTTTCAATCCATGAACATGGAATATTCTTCCAATTATTTAGGTCTTTTTAAAATTTCTTTTAACAATGAGTTGTAGTTTTCTGAATACAAGTACTTTAAATCATTGGTTAAGTTTATGCCTGAATATTTGGGTTTTATCTATCATATTTATTTTCATCACTCTTTTGATGTTTTTAGTTACTTTTGTTGATATAATCTTCATTTCTAGATTCTCTTCCAAGCCTCTCTCTCCTGTCTTTACTTTTCAGGCTGTAGCACACACCCTTTCGTATTTCCTGCAAAGCAGGTCTCTTGGTTACAAACTCTCTCAGTTTCTGTTTATCTGTGAATATTCTAAACTCACCCTCATTTTTGAAAGACAATCTTGCCAGATACAAGATTCTTGGATGGAAGTTTTTCTCTTGCAGTATCTTAAATATATCATACCACTGTCTTCTTGTCTCCATGGTTTCTGGTGAGAAATCAGCACGTAATCTTATTGGGTATCTCTTATACATTATGCATTACTTTTCTCTTACTGCTCTCAGAATTCTCTCTTTGTCTTTGGCATTTGACATTCTGATTAGTATGTGTCTCGGAGTTGGTCTATTAGGATTTTTTCTAATGGGAGGACATCATGCTTCTTGGACATGGATATATATGTCCTTCAATAGAGTTGGGAAATTTTCTACCATTATTTCTTCAAATATTCCTTCTGCTTCTCTTCCTTTCTCTTCTCTTTCTGGGACACCCAAGACATGTATGTTTGCACATCTCTTGTTGTCCTTTAGTTATCTGAGACCTTGTTCAAGTTTTTCCAATCTTTTCTTCATCTGCTCTTTTGTATGTTCACTTCCAGAGGCCATTTCTTCAAGCTCACCAATCCTTTATTCTGCCTCCTCAAATCTGCTATTTTATGATTCCAATGTATTTTTTTAATTTCGTTTTTCGCACCTTTCATTCCCATAAGAATGTATGCTTTCAAATTCTTCTTTGTGCTCATCCAATGCCTTCTTAATATCCTTAATTTCTTTAACCATCTCATTGAATTTATTAAGGAGATTTGTTTGAACATCTATGATTAGTTGTCTCAACTCCTTTATGTCATCTGGAGGCTTATCTTATTCCTTTGACTGGGCCATATCTTCCTGTTTCTTGATGTGGATTGTAACTTTTTGTTGGTGTCTTGGCATCTGACTTACTAGAGTATTTATTCTGGGTGCAGTTTTTCTCTTTAGTTTAGGGCTTCCTGCCCTTCTCCCTTGCAGGTTGTATAGTAGGAGCCAAGGATGTAGTTGGTGCTATAAGCTATGGAGGCTCAAGCTACCCTCATTTCCCCAAGGACCAATGAAGCTTCTCCCAACTTTCTCTTTTGCCAGGGGTAGGGACAGAACCACAGCTGTGTGGAATAATCCAACTCATGTAGACCTAGACTGTAGTTGCCCAGAGAGACTGATGAAGCTGACTTCATGCCCCTTTCTCTCCTGCCTCGGGTGGCGATGGAGCTGCAGGTGTAGGCAGCAATCTATGCAGTGCAGGTTCAAGATGACCACAGTTGCCCTGGTAGACTTCCAATTATTCAGTCTGTGCCATCTAAATGCACCTGCAATTACCTGGATTGGCTGGTGCAGGGCCTGTCAGCTTCTTCCTTGCTAGAGGTGGGGTGAAGCCTAGGCTAGGGCTGCAAGCCAATCTGGGTGAAAGAAACCAGTCTCTGCAGTCACTGTCATTTTCAGTCAGCCCTGCTTCCCCTCATGCTGGGGGTGGAGTCAAAATCGCGGCTACCGACCTCCTTCTGACTTGGACAAGCTCAAACATTAGCTGTTCTTAGAGTTATACTTTAGCCTTCCGCATTTACTAATCAGTAGCTGAAATTGGTGCTCAACCGTCTCTTCCTCCCCCATTTTGGGAAGTGGAGCTTTCAGTTCCAGCCACGGAACAGCTCCCGAGGAGGCTTGTGCCTCCAGTGGAGAATGGGCACTGGCCTCCATGGCGTGGAGTGCTCTACTTAAGAATCTTTGTAGATGGGCAGACTCCTCCTTACATTCTTTCAAGGATGTTGCAGAGTGCACTTCTGGTCTCCTGGAGCTCTCAAACAAGTGCTCTACATAGCTCTGGATGATCATCAACTCCACTGCAGGAGCTGATTCTCGGAGCTCTTTACTCTGCTACCATCTTGCTGGTTGTCCCCATTAACAATATTTTTCATGTCATTTTATAAAATGAGATGTCTTATAGAAGAGATTATATTTTGGATTTGATAGTTTCCTTATGCTTAGATTTGTATTAAATATTTTGGGCACGGATTTTAGATATATTTGCCATTTTGAAAAAAAAAACTTGTTTTTTTTTTTTTTTTTACCTGTTTTTTATATAAATGATTCTGATGGCTATGTAATCTATGTAATAATATCTTAATGTGGATTTAATTTGCATTTCTCTGCTAGCTAATATAATTGAGCCTGTTTTCATATATAAATAACTATTTGGCTATTTTATTTTTGTACCTATTCAAGTATTTTATACATTTTTCTTATTCTTCGTAGGAATTCTTAATATATATTAGGTGTAGAAATACAAATTACAATTATCTTCTACTATTCTTTGGTTTGATTTTTACTTTTAATGATATCTTTTGGCAAAGAAGAGTTTCTAAATATCAAGTGTTAGCTGAACATTAAAGAAATAGAACTCTCTTAGACTCATGGGAGTGTAAGTTTGTGCAATCATTTTGAAACTTTTGGAAGTATTGATAAAAGTGAGGATATAAATACTTTGCTACCCATCATTCTACTCCTAGGTATAAACCCCCCCAAAAAATGCATACATGGTTTTACCAAAGGGCATATGAACATTGTTTAGAATAGTCCCAAATATAATCCTTACTTCACTGAGCTTTCTCTGGCAAACTTGGCCCCTCAACTTGCTACTGTGTTGGTAATGCTCCAATACTATTAAAAAGAAAATAAAATATTTTCCAGGTTTTTGGTTATTTTTGTCAGGGAATTCATCTGCAACAAACTGCTCTGCCATTATCAGCAAGCAGAAATCTAAAAGTGATATGATGGATGTTATTTCACATACCTAAGCGTCAATAATTAATGATTTCATTCATTAATTGAGAGTTGCAACAAAGCAGCTTTCATTGTTATAAATCTATAGATATAGATATAGAAACTCCAAATTTAGATTTAATTTACCCATGCCTTTTGTATAGTATCAGCACCAATGAAATTGTGGGTGGTTAGGATTTTTTAGGGATTCCCAGATAATTTTTGTACAGTCTGATTCTTTTACAGCATCCATCTGATGATGGATCTGTGACCCCTGAAATTGTTATTGCTCTTGTTTAATTCCCTGTAATCCCAGTGATGTTATGCTCTGAATTAAATGAAATGCAGTTGTAGCTTTATGTTCCCATGCCTGGCTGTGTTGACCATTTTCTCTATGTGACATCAGTAGGGCCATTTCCAGTATGTTTTTCAACATAGTAATTCTCAGAACACTGGTGTCAATTAATACATGTTAAATAACAAATATTACAATCAGGACCAAAAATATACAACAATAAAAAATATTAGATTGAAGTCTCTAATGTAAATACAAAGACACATTCTTATTCCCTTAAAACAGAACATTTTTGCCTCTTGAGATTTAGAAAAATAAAGTTCTCACATTTTCCAAGGTTTTGTAATCTGCTGATTTGCTTTGAGAAGAAAATTGTGGGATTCCCCAGTGTGCCTTTTAAATTTTAAAATGTTGAAGTCAATGAATAATACTGAATAGAGAAAGTCAAACATCAAATACTCCAGAAAGAAGCCTTGCCAAGAGATGATCTGGATGATCTAATATGGGACTTTGCCATCACTAACACCTAAGACTTGAGGGACTTTTAGATTAACTGCATTGGCACAGAGACATAAGTTGTCCTCATTGAAAATTCCTGTGTCTGGTAATATTGAATGTCACACAGTTACTTCCTCAAATATTGATTAAGGGGAACGACGTGTGTGGGGGTAGCCAACAATGATCTAAACTAGGAACTAATTGCTCTATAACTCTCAAAGAAATGTTACATTAAAACTTGGGTAAAAATAAATTCACCAAATTATCCATTTTTTTGATGCAGTGTGTGTTAAAATGTAGTTGCAATTATGTTGGCAAAGCTGTGCAGAAACAAGCACTTGCAGACAAGGCTGGTTGAAGAATAAAGTGCACAATCCAACAAATGGCAATTTAACAATGAAGTAACCTATTCCTACCCTAACAACACCTGGGAAATAAAGTGAAATGAAACATAATGTTATTGGCCACTGTCTCTGTTCTCAAATGGGAGAGAACTAAATAATTTTTTGTCTTGCACAAGAAACAGTGAGGGATTAGGAATTGAAAGCCTCGTGATAATATAAGACATTATAAAGAAGTGTAAGTGCATGCTTTTTGTACTGTAGTCATTGTTCTATTTCCACATGTAGAAAACAATTACATGGAAACATGTGTTTTATTTCTCTTGTTTACATGTGGTAACAAAGACTAAATGAAAAATAGTGGTTTTCATTTACTTTCATAAACTCAACTATGTATTTTTTGCAGTTGAATTTTTGGCCCCGATTTATGGTGTTATAGGCGTTTACTGTATTTATCAAAACAAAAGTGTGCATGTTTATATATTTCACCTTTTCGAATTTAACCTAAAGATATTCTTACCCACTCTTAAACTGAAAAATGTAAAAGGTTATTTACTGAAGCTTTACTGATAATAGAAAAAGATTAGGAAACGTGCAAAGTCCGACAATAAGTGGCTAGTTAAATATGTTATATCTAGACCATGGAAAACTGCAGTTATAAAAATAATAAGGAGCTTTTTATGAACTAATAAGGAACTATCTTAAAATGATTATAGTGTATTCTCTTATGCATGTTTTACATTCTTTATGTGTATCTGTCTGTCCGTGTTTAAGGAAACTCTGGAAGGATAATTCAAAATTCAGGATTTTGTGCCTCTCCATGAAGGTGAGGTGAAGGGTCAGGGCAGATGTAGCACAGGGATGGAAGGGAGGCTTTGTACACATTTTTACACTTTCCTTATGAATCATGCAGATCTATTCCATACTCTAAAAATAAATTTAAATTGCAGTTACAAAGGGAAGATCAACACTATTTTGTGAATAGAAAATCTAGCAGCAATATATGCACAAAGTTTGAATTGCGAGGGTATTACAGTCATTTCCACCCTGTTCCATTTTGATATTAAGCAAAAGCAGGTTCTTTTCTGCCCAATGCATTTCAAAGACCAATTCCTGAGACACCAGGGTTTCAAAGAGAAAAAAGAGTCTTATTTGCTAGGGCATAGCAATGAGCTTTGGTATAGGCTTATGGTATCCAAGTTTAGCAGGTTTATGCTAATGAGTAATTGGGGTGGGCTGGCTCTGGTTCAAGGCATCTGGGGATAGGGGATACAAAATTGGGTTCAGTTTCATGTTTTTTTATGGATTTCAAACAAGGGACGGTAGAGTGGTTGCCATTTCAATAGAAGTAACCATAAACAAAGATAAGATCAGTCTGGAATAATCATCACAATTGCAGGTCCTACCTTGTAATGACATAAACAAAAAGTGAGGTCAGTCTAGCCAGTTTCAGTAATTTCAGGTATTAACTTTTGGTTATTCTGTAATATACTGGAGACTAAAAAACATCTATATAATGATTCAATAACCATAATCATTTAATTCTTAACTCTCAATTACAATTTGATGTATTTGATGGATTATTTATCATGCCTTGAAGATATATTCATATCTCACAGATTGCAGTGCTGACAAATTCCCACACCTTACAAAGATCCAGCCCTCTATTTTTTCTTCATGAGAACATGTATGTTATGATAAGCTTGAACACTGTATTTTCAATAGTCTGCACCTAGTATGTTACCAAGTGATAAACTGGAGGACAGTATGCCACATTTTTTATACCATGAAGTGAAAAAAAAAAAAAAAAAGTAGACATGGCTTTTCCAATTACATTTTTGTAATAATGAGACTGCTCTCACTTAGATGCTCAGCCATTCTTTCTTCCAGCTCCTTAATATGCTTAACTAATAAAAAATGTTGCTGTACTTTTTATCTCTGTATTATATGAATGGCAGATATATGTTTTAATATGAATTTTCTCTCTCTCTCTTGCTCTCTTTATATATATATATATATATAATATATATATATATAATATATATATACATATACACACACACTTGGATATATATATGTAAACTTTATTTACATGGATATATTTTTCATACAAACTTACATATATAACAGGACCTTTGGAATAAATTTTATATAGTGACATTTAAATAAATCTTCCTTCTAAAATAGTCTACCTTGGGAGGTTTACATAGACATTGTGGTCTTTCCCTATTATACACCTTTACTCCTCTCTTAGAATTATCCTAAGAGGTAATTTATAAATTTCCTAAGAAAGAAGTTTAATAACATGTATTTTCACAGCCAAAAAAGAATTATTCAGCCTGATGACATACCGTACTCAAAATTCTTAATTTAAAGAAGCTGCTGGCTATTTCCAAACACAAATTCATCCTCAAATGATGGAATTCTGCCACCCCAATCAAGTTTATTCAAAGAATGGGAAACTTGTTTGGGTTATCTTTCCTATATGTTAAGCAAGGCCATCTCACCAGAATAAGGGCAAAAACATTTCAAGATGAAATTCGTTTGAATATACAACTATTTTTGTTACTCAGGGACCACTCTTGGTATTTCTAGGAGTAAAAGTTTAATATAGGAAATTAGATACTTTTAAAACTTATAGGAGGATTGAGGAATCATATGTTAAAAAAGATAATAGGTAAGTCTCACTTTGCTTAGTTTTCAGGAAATCAGGTAAGTGATATTGCTTGCCTCAGTCTGTTACTGCAGGTAACTTCTGCTATAGCTGTCTGACACAAGGAGATGGTTATTTCCAGGAAAAGTTCCCAGAGGCCACTGCACAACTCATGGTCTTTTGAATACGATAAGACTGCTACCTGTGCTTCAGGAAGGAAATAAGGAATAAAACAAGGAAGAATAATGACTAATAACATCTGCTTCCACCCCCCCTTCAAAATCTTGCTCACCAAATACAATTAATAAGAAAATGAAATAATAATGATAGTTTTAGAAATAACAAATAAAATACAAAAAATATAAAAATAAGTTTGAAATAAAAAAATAATTTAAAAATATAAAATAATTTTTTTAACAATATGTCTTTTGTCACTGTAAGATCTGTTGTCTTGTTTGTATGGTGACGTTTTCTTCCATTTATTTCCCCAGTGTCTTATTTTCTTCATTTTGTCTTCAAAGAAGCTTTAAGTTACAGAAAAGCCACGTACAGGATATAGGGGATTCCCTTATACCCAACATCCTCCCCTTATTCCCCTTTCCCCTATTAATAACATTTTACGATGGACTAGAGTAGACTTATTGTTATTCTGCTATAGACTTACTGTGATTCTAGCAAGGGAAGAACTTTTATCATTGTTGTGAAGACAGTGACCACCAGAGGTTCTGAGGGGAGGTAGAGGGAAAAACAGGTGTAATAGGTGGGCATTTTTGGGACTTGGGAATTGTCCTGAATGACATTGCAATGACAGGCCATTATATATCTTGTAATAACTTAAAAAATTGTATGAGAGAGCATAAACTATAATGTAAACTATAATCCACTCTTAGTGGCAATGCACCAAACTGTGTTAATCAATTGTAACAATGTACCACACTAATGAAGGATGCTGTTAATGTGGGAATGTGTGGGAGGGGTAGGGAGCAGGGCATATGGGAATCTCCTATATTTTTAATGTAACATTTAAGTAATCTAAGTATCTTTAAAAAAATAAAAAAGTATATTTAAAAAAAAATCTTGTTCACATTCTTCTCACTGGCTGAATCTAAATCAGAACCCTATTGGCAAGAGCTGCCTGGGAAATGTATATTCAAGACTTAAGGACTTGTGATTCAGGAGAGAGCAAACAAGGGCAATGAATAATTCTGAACACAACAGACAAGCTGGCAGGCTCCTGGCATGTTGATTCATAATTCAATCATTACATTATGACCAAAACTTATAGTCACATTTTGAGAGGAAAAATAAACACTCTGAACAGTGACTTTGCCATTTAAATTTATTCAATATGTACAATTCATTTGAAATCTACAGGATACTTTATTCACCAGATGTTTTAAAACAAAAGACATTTCAAAAGGATTCAGTGAAGACTGGAAGATTTATTTCAAAAATTAATGCAATATGTATTTGAATTTTCACAATTATTGTAGCTATTATCACTGTTGGAATTAAAGCCTTGAGAAAAATAACTTTGTTTTTTGTTGTCATAATTTCTACCTAGGCACTAAGAGCTCACTGAAAAATACTCTTTTTTTTAACTAATTGTTTGCTTACTAGAAATTAGAATCATTTCTGAATATTACGAATACAATATGTTCTTCATTTTGCTTTCTCTTCAATTATGTTAGAGCCTTTCTTCCTCTCTTCTTTCAATCTACTATTTAAACTATTTCTGGTAGTTTTATTAGAATATTCATCCTTTTTTCCCTTTCCATGATTTTAACAATATCCTCATATAACTTTTTTAAAAACACAGAACAGGGGAATGGATGTAGCTCAAGTGGTTGAGCGCCTGCTTCCCACATGGGAGGTCCCGGGTTTGGTTTTCAGTGTCTCCAAAAAAACAAAACAAAAACAAACAAAAGCAAACAAAGGAAAAAACCAACTCAGGGAAGCCTATATGGCTCAGTGGTTGAGTGCCACCTTCTCACATATGAGTTCTTGGGTTCAATACCTGGCCCCGGTACCTAAAAATAAAACACACACACAAAATAGACTTCTCTTTGAGGACACAAAGCTTCTACCTGTGTAAAATTATAATCTAATGGCTTAGGTAGGGCTGGAGGGCGGGATGAGTAGCTACAATGTCACATCATAGGAGCACAGGGTCGGGGCACAACAGAAATGATCAGCAAAGAGTCCAGAAAAGGCAGTAATCTCCTTGTCACACAGCAAAAGGAGTCCAAAAGAGCGGAGAAAGAAGTCTCATCATGGCAGGTCTCCCAGGGTGGCCAAAACTGCTCCAGATTAGGGTCAGCAGATGGCAGCTTCACATATCCGACTTCCCGTAGAAGAAAGAACAGTCTATACTGTTTAAGTGTGGTTTTTATCCACCTGCAGGGAGGGGGCCCTGCCACTGAGAAATCCTGTTATGATAAGCATCTGGGGCTTCTTGTTTCCTGTTTCTGTGTTTAAGGCTTGGAGGTCCTTTTCATTAGACTTAACAATTCCCCCAGGTTGTGAAATGGCACAGGATAAAAAAGGGGGTTGGGATAATAGTAGCAGAAGCTAGAGGATGGCCGGAGGACAGCCACTCTGCATGGTTGTGACTACCCCAGAGAAGGAGGTGGGGGGGGCGGTTAGCAAGACTTGGGCAATGGCCACTTAAGAGATGTCTGTGACTTCCCTAACAGAAGGGCTTGGGAGAGCAGAAAAAAGATTTGAAGCAGAAATATGATGTATTTTCCACATGATTTTCTCCAACTTGGTTTGCCTGATTTTACCATACTTCTGCTTCATCTTACCTGCTAGGATAGCTCTTGGTGGGAGCATAGAAAAATCAAGTAAATGATAGAATTATACAAATTAATATTATTTAAATCTATTAGATGATATGATGAAAAATGTAAATTTCTACCAACCTAAAACCACTTTGCTGGATTCCATAGTCCATGTTATACTGTTTAGCTTGGTGTGCATAAAAACCATATTATTTGTCCAGTCCAATGTTGCCAGCTTCCAGAATGTGTGTGGCTGTAGATGGGTATATGATACAAAAGATATTACAAACATACTTCTGGAAAATGGGAGTGGAGTGTCCCAGAGAGAGATACAATCTTGGTTCTGTAAAAAACAACCTGGATAAGTGGTTATGTAGAAACTGAAGTCCAATTTTAACTGATATTTACGATCCTGAACAAGGGAAAAATAGATATATAAAGGTATATTTATTTAATATTTGATTTTCCTAATTTTTAAGCATTCAATTTTATAAGTTCCTTTGTACTTTAAAAATGGTATGGAATCATCATTGAAGTGTAAAAATTTATTATTCATTTGTCCCAACTCTTATAATAAATAGACATTATTAGCTTTACCATGACTGTGCTTTACTTTATCTTGATTATGACTGAAATAGTTTTATAGCCACAGGTGCTTTTCCTAGTGCAATAGTAAACATATATTTTCATTTTGCAATGTACCCAGAAGGGAGGGAAAGACCAAGAAAAAAATATATAGAAAATTATCTAATTGTGTTTTTTTTTTAACTTTATTTTGTACATTTAATAAGTGAAAATATAAACAATTAAAAGTAAAAAGTAAACACAGATGAATAAATATATACATTTCTCAATTAAATGTAATAGATACATATAAAATTTTTTTTGAATCAAACAATATGTTACACAATATGTTTGGTTCGTAGTAACACATTCATACAGTATTTGTCCTTTTGTGTCTGGCTTGCTTCACTCAACATAATGTCCTCCAGGTTCATCTATGTTGTCATATGCTTTACTACTTCATTTCGTCTTACAGCTGAATAGACCACAGTTTGTTTATCCATTCATTTGTTGATGGACAACTGGGCTGTTTTCAACTTTTGGCAATGGTGAATAATGTTGCTGTGAACGTTGGTGTGCAGATGTCTGTTCGTGTCATTGCTCTCAGTTCTTCTGGGTATATACCCAGTAGTGGTATTGCAGGGTCACGTGGCAAGTCTATATTCAACTTCTTTAGGAACTGCCAAACAGCCCCCCATAGTGGTTGTACGATTCTGCATTCCCACCAACAGTGAAGAAGTGTTCCTATCTCTCCACATCCTCTCCAACACTTGTAGTTCTCTGTCTTTTTAATAGTGGCCATTCTGATAGGTATAAAATGATATCTCATTGTAGTTTTGATTTGCATTTCCCTAATCATGAGTGATGTTGAGCATTTCTTCATGTGTTTTTTTGCCATTTGTATTTCTTCTTCGGAGAAATGTCTATTCAAGTCTTTCACCCATTTTTTAATTGTGTCATTTGTCTTTTTATTGTTGAGTTGTAACATCTCTTTATATATCCTGGATATTAAACCCTTATCAGATATGTGATTTCCAAATATTTTTTCCCATTGAGTTGGCTGTCTTTTAACCCTTCTGACAAAGACCTGTGTGGTGCAAAAGTGTTTAATTTTGAGGAGGTCCCATTTATCTATTTTTTCTTTTGTTGCACGTGTATTAGGTGTAAGGTACAAGAAACCACCTTCTACAAGGTCTTGAAGATGTTTCTCTACATTTTCTTCTAGTACTTTTATGGTCCTGGCTTTTATATTTAGATCTTTGATCCATTTTGAGTTGATTCTTGTATAGGGTGTGAGATAGGGGTCCTCTTTCATTCTTTGGTTATAGATATCCAGTTCTCCCAACACCATTTGTTGAAGAGACTGTTTTTTTCCCATTAGCGTGGGTTTGGTAGGTTTGTCAAAAACAAGTTGACTGTATAGGTGAGGGTATATTTCTGGATTCTCAATTCTATTTCACTGATCGATGTGTCTATCTTTATGCCAGTACCATGCTATTTTGACCACTGTAGCTTTGTAATTGTTTCAAGGTCAGGCAGTGAAATTCCTCCCACATTGCTCTTCTTTTTTAGAATGTTTTTAGCTATTTGGGTGCACTTCACCTTCCAGATGAATTTGGTAATTGCCTTCTCTAATTCTGTAAAGTAAGCTGTTGGGATTTTGATTGGTATTGCATTGAATCTATAAATCAGTTTGGGCAAGATTGACATCTTCATGATATTTATTCTTCCAGTCCATGAACACGGAAAGTCTTTCCATTTATTTAGGTCTTTTAAAATTTCTTTTAGCATTGTTTTGTAGTTTTCTGCATATAGATCCTGTACTTCTTTGGTTAAATTAACTCCTAGGTATTTGAGTCTTTTTGTTACTATTGAAAATGGAATTTTCCTCCTGATTTCCTCCTCAGGTTGTTCAGTAGTAGTGTACAAAAACATTACTGATTTTTGCGTGTTGATCTTGTATCCTGCCACTTTGCTGAACTCATTTATTAGTTCAAATAGCTTTGTTGTGGATACTTCAGTATTTTCTAAATACAGGATCATGTCATCTGCAAACAGTGAGAGTTTTACTTCCTCTTTTCCTATTTGGACACCTTAAATTTTAATTTTTTTGTCTTGTCTAATTGCCCTAGCTAGAACTTCTAGTACAATGTTGAATAACAATGGTGACAGTGGACATCCTTGTCTTGTTACCGATCTTAGAAAGCTTTCAACCTTTCCCCATTGAGTATGATGTTGGCTGTGGGTTTTTCATATATGCCTATTATCATATTGAGGAATTTTCCTTTTATTCCTATCTTTTGAAGTATTTTTATCAAAAAAGGATGCTGGATTTTGTCGAATGCCTTTTCTGCATCTATTGAGATGCTCATGTGTTTTTTTTCCTTCAATTTGTTAATGTGGTGTATTACATTGATAGATTTTCTTATGTTGGACCAGCCTTGCATACCAGGAATAAATCCCACTTGGTCGTGATGTATAAGTCTTTTGATATGCTGTTGGATTCGATTTGCAAGTATTTTGTTGAGAATTTTTGCATCTATGTTCATTAGGGAGATTGTTCTGTAATTTTCTTTTCTTGTGGAATCTTTATCTGGCTTTGGCATTAGGGTGATGTTGGCTTCATAAAATGTGTTGGGTAATTTTCCCTCCTTTCAATTTTTTGGAAGAGTTTAAACAGGATTGGTGTTAATCCTTTTTGAAATGCTTGGTAGAATTCACCTGTGAAGCCATCTGGTCCGGGACTTTTCTTTGCTGGGAGATTTTTGATGATGGATTCAATCTCCTTAATTGTGATTGGCTTGTTAAGTTCTTGTATTTCTTGTAGTGTCAGTATAGGTTGGTTGTGCATTTCTAGAAATTTGTCCATTTCATCTAGGTTGTCTATTTTGTTGGCATATAGTTTCTCATAATATCCTCTTATGATTCTTTTTATTTCTGTGAGGTCATTTGTAATTTCCCCTCTTTCATTTCTGATTGTATTTATTTGCATCTTCTCTCTTTTTTCCTTTGTTAGTCTAGCGAGGGGTTTGTCAATTTTATTGATCTTCTCAAAGAACCAGCTTTTGGTTTTGTTGATTTTCTCTATCGTTTTTCTGTTCTCATTTTCATTTATTTCTGCTCTAATCTTTTTTACTTCTTTCCTTCTGCTTGCTTTGGCATTGGTTTGCTGTTCTTTTTCTAGTTTCTCTAGTTGTTCAGTTAAATCTTTGAGTTTAGCTCTTTCTTGTTTTTTAATATAGGCATTTAGGGCTATAAATTTCCCTCTTAAGACTACCTTCGCTGTATCCCATAAGTTTTGATACATTGTGTTCTCATTTTCATTTGTCTCAATATATTTACTGATTTCACTTGCAATTTCTTCTTTGACCCACTGAATATTTAGGAGTGTGTTGTTCAGTCTCCACACATTTACAAATTTTCTTTTTTCCTGTCTGTTATTGATTTCTAGTTTCATTCCATTATGATCTGAGAAGGTGCTTTGTATAATTTCAATCTTTTTATATTTATTGAGAGCTGTATTGGGATCTAACATGTGGTCTATCCTGGAGAAAGATCCCTGGGTACTTGAGAAGTATGTATAACCTGCTGAGTTTGGATGCAGTGTTCTATATATGTCTGTTAGGTCTAATTTGTTTATCATATTTTTCAAGTTCTCTGTTTCCTTGTTGATCTTCTGTCTAGTTGTTCTATCTAATGATATGAGAGGGGTGTTGAAGTCTCCGACGATTATTGTAGAAATGTCTATTTCTCCCTTCAGTTTTGCAAGAGTTTGTCTCATATATTTTGGGGCACCCTGGTTAGGTGCATAGATATTTATGATTGTTATATGTTCCTGGAGGATCGTCCTTTTTATTAATATATAATGGCCTTCTGTATCTCTTATCACTTTTTTGCATTTAAAGTCTGTTTTGTCTTATATTAGTATAGCTACCCCTGCTCTTTTCTGGATACTCTTCGCATGGAGTATCTTTTTCCAACCTTTTACTTTCAATCGGTTTGTATCCCTGGGTCTGAGATGAGTTTCTTGTAAGCAGCATATGGATGGCTCATGTTTTTTTATCCATTCCGTCAGCCTGTATCTTTTGATTGGGGAATTTAATCCATTCACATTCAATGATATTACTGAAAATGCACTATTTATTTCCTCCATTTTATTCTTTGGTTTTCATATGTCATCTTGTTTTTGCCTCTCTTTTTACTCTTTTGGTTATCTTTCCTGCTTTTTTTTTCTTCTATACTCTCCTCCAAGCCTCTTTCTCCTGTCTTTTTCTTTCAGGTTCTAAGGCTTCCTTTAATATTTCCTGCAAAGGTGGATTCTTTTTTGCAAACTCTCTTAGTTTCTGTTTGTTTGTGAATACTTTATATTCACTTTCATATTTGAAGGAAAGTTTTGCTGGATAAAGAATTCTCGGCTGGCAGTTTTTCTCTTTCAGTTTCCTAATCGTATTATACCACTGTCTTCTCGCCTCCATGGTTTCTGAAGAGAAATCTGCACTAAGTCTTACTGGACGTCCTTTGCATGTGATCGTTTGCTTCTCTCTTGTTGCTCTGAGAATTTTCTCTTTGTCTTTTACATTTGACATTCTGAATAGTATGTGTCTTGGCGTAGTCTATTTGGATTTATTCTCATTGGAGTACAGTGTGCTTCTTGGACATGTAAGTTCACTTCTTTCGTGCGAGTTGGGAAATTTTCATCTATTATTTCCTCAAATACTCTTTCTGCCCCTTTTCCTTTATCTTCCTCTTATGGAACTCCCATGACACGTATGTTGTTGCGTTTTGTGCTGTCTTTCAACTCTCTGAGCCCCTGCTCAATTTTTTATATTCTTTTCTCTCTCTGTTCTTTTCTCTCTTCAATTTTAGCTGCTCTGTCTTCGGTATCACTTATTCTTTCTTCCATCATTTCGAGTCTGCTGTTGTATGCCTCAAATGTGTTTTTGACTTCACCTATTGTGTCTTTCATTCCCATGAACTCTGTTACTTTTCTGTTCAGGATTTCAAATTCTTCTTTGCATTCGCTCAATGTCTTCTTGATGTCATTTATCTCTTTAACTATATTGTCTTTCATCTCATTAACTTGATTTTGGAAATTTGTGCTCATCTAACTGATTAGTTCTCTCAAATTCTGCATCTCTTTTGGGACTTTGATGTATTCCTTTTCTTGGGCCATGTCTTCTATTTTCTTAGTATGGCTTGTAATTTTTTGCTGGTGTTTAGGCATCTGGTTAGGTTGTATTTTACTTAGATGCTCTATCTCTTTCTCTTTTATAGAGTTTTAGTGGCAGGAGGCTGTGACTTACCACAGCTCTTTGATTTTTGGCTCAACCTTGATTGTCAGGATTGTCCTGCTGGTTGCTCAAAACTGGGCACTGGACCCAGTAATTGGTTGTAGAGTCATTTACTAAGGCGTTGGGCAGGGAGGCTATAGAGGCCAGGAAAAGCCACTCCTACTTATTAATTTTCTTATGCGCACATCCTCGGTCTGCCAGGAGATGGCGCTCATTGACAGCTCTCAAGTCAATGTCTGGTCGGAGTGTATTTGTTGTGACACAGACCAGATCAATGTGATAGAGCTTCCTGTCTGGGGGCTAAGAGCTTTGTAACTGAAACTTTCTGAGACAGTTCTCCAGTTTTCTCTGGTAGCCCCCTCCCTTTTCCCAGCTAGGAAATATCCCCCCCCAATCCCGAGTCCTCAACAATCAGTCCCTGTTAGTAGAGGTGGAGATTGGGAGGTTTGTGTATCTTTAGCCCCTTGCAGGCTCCGAGGGAAACAAAGGCGCAGCCCCACCTGGCCTGGAAGGACTCTTAGGACAGGGCAGACCAAACCTGTGTGTCAAAAGTAGGGTCAGCCCCAGGGTCTCTGTCTCCTCTCCTGTGGAGTCCTCAACAATTAGTCCAGGCTAGAAGAGAGGGAGGTTGCGAGGGTCGGATTTGTTCAGTCCTTCCTAGGCTCTCAGGGCAAGCCGCCGTGTAGAAGGGTCCATGGGGTTCCGCAGCCCAAATTTGCGGGTCAGAACCTGAGTCAGCCTATGGCTGAGTCCCTCTCTCTCCCCTTTCTGGGTGTGGTAGGTCCCTGGAGCCTCCTTTGTCTGTAGTTGCAGGCCCAGAGGCCCGAGAATTCTAAAGAGTGTGGGGGAGGGTGCCAGCAGCAGCAGCCGCTGCTGGTTCCAACTCATGGTTCTGTTGTCATGATTTCCCTCTTTTGTCCCTCTCTCCTCTGGGTGGTGTGCAGACTTCACCTGCTGTTCTAAACTCTAGAAGATCTTTTTCAGGGCTGTTTCAGCCTGTCCTCTAGCTATTTTTCTGGAGAAGAGATTCCCGTGTCTTTCTAGTCTGCCATCTTCCCAGAAGTCCTCTTCCAATTGTGTTTTTTTAAACCAGAGATATAAGATATTTTCACTTTATGATTGGGAAAAAAAACTGCTTCTTTTATTTCAATCCTGAAAATCTATGATTGCTTGAAATTTTTAAAAATAGTAGGACAGCAACAGTACCAATTGGCACAATACAAGGGAGGGTAATAATCACACAGGCAGTAACATATGTACTACTTTCAGAAGGAATGAAAAAGGTGGTAAATGAGAAGACTATTGAATTGATTAACTTTACACAATAGAAGTGAAATTTAAAATTTCACAGCACTTTCTCATTTTAAAGGTGATACAAAATTTATATATAGAAGACAATTAATGCAACGTTTTTAGCCATCACACATTATCCTTATTCCGGTTACTCAGGGAAATGTTTTTAACACCTAGTACAAAGCAGTGTATCATATTCAGTAATTTCTCAGGCTGAAAATAAAATAAGCAGAACTATATTACAAATATCGTCAAGAATTTCAATTCTATGACATAGTCTGTTGTGTTGACTTATTCATCTTTCCTTGCTCTTTAAAAAGCAAACAAAAAACAGGAACTTTTATTTTATTTATTTTTTTGCTTTGGTAGCTGTTTTCTCTCCAGAGACTTCATTTTTCTCCCTTCAATACTCCATTACCACAATTTAGGCAGAGGATCAGCATTAAATATAATAGATAAAAGGACTGAAAATCTATGATACTTGATGGATTTAAGTTACTGACTGAATTAGAAGATAAGTTTATAAAGCAATTATTAAAAATCTGTGTTGATGGGCATACAATCAATTTACCTATATAGCTACCTTCATAAGTATTTAAGTTTATTTGGACATGTCCTTATTTCTCCTTTATTTTTAAAGAACTGTAGTGCTGGATAATATAATCAAGAAGCTGAATGTAACAAAAATTGGAAAAGAAGGGAGAGACCAGCAGACACCACCATGTGCTTTGCTATGTGACAGAGGAGTTCAGGATCACAAGCAGCTGGTTTTCAGGAAGAAGATATCGTCCTGATAATGTCTTAATTTGGATATTTTCATGGTCTTAGAACTGTAAACTTGTAAACTAATAAATCCCCATTGTAAAAGCCAGCCCATCTCTGGCGTATTACATTTCAGCAGCCTGTCAAAGTAAAACAGTCTCCACTAGTTCATGGAACATATTTAACATAGCTCCTTTATTTTATTTTTTAAACTTGATTTTTAAGAAGTTTTAGATTAAGGAAAAGTTACATTAAAAAATGTAGGGGATTACCATATACCCCACACCCTCCTTCTCCCACATTTTCCCCTATTAATAATATCTTTCATTAGTGTGGTACATTTGTCACAGTTGACCAAATACTGAGGCATTGCTACTAACCATGGTCTACAGTTTACATTATGGTTCACATGTTTTTCACCATTCAATCTTATAGGTTTTGACAAAATGTATAATGGCCTATATCTGTCATTACAATATGATGGTGTAGGGAATGGCTGGCTGTCCTCCTCCTCCAGAAACTGTAGAAAGGTCGGCAGGTTTACCTGGCAGAAGGGAAGCTGCAGTACTGCAGGGGCAATCAGAGAGGGCAGCTAGAGATGGGAAACCCAGTTGGCTGGAGAGAGGGAAATGTGGGAAATAGGGCAGGCAAGCCAGCACAAAGCTAGCTCAGAGGGAGAGAGAAACCAGGAAGTGGTTTGGCTGGAAGTCCATTGCACAGCTGGCTCTGAGAGTGAAGAAAGCCTCTGGGCAACCAGGGTGTGTTTCCCATGGCCAGCAGGCTCTTGAGGTGGGGGACCTGCAGAGCAAACAGGTGTGGGAATGGCACCCAGCATAGCTCCTTTAAAGTCTTCATTTAGAAAGTCCAAGGTCTGGTATTATTCAGACATAGTTTCTATTGATTACCTTTTATCCTATGTATGGGCCACACTTTTTGTTTTTTTGCATGTTTTGTGATTTCCTGTTGAAAAGTAAACATTTTGAGTATTATAATGTGGCAACTATGGAAATCAGATTCTCTCCCTACCACAGGATTTCTTGTTGTTGCTGCTTATTGTATATGTTGCTTGTTTGTTTAGTGACTTTTCTGAACTAATTCTGTAAAATCTGTAATCTTTGTTGTGTGTGGCCCATGAAGTCGCCATTCCATTTTAGTGATCAGCTAATTATTGGACAAGGATTTTCTTCAATGCCTGAAACCAAAAATCTTTCATTATTTGCCAAGGGATTCTGTATGCATGATCGAGTTCAGCTTCAACGTTCCTCCAGGAAGTTTATAAGTCTGCCTTAACCGTCACTTCCTGTTCCCCTAGAGCCTCAAGGCCAGAAGTAGATGAGAGCTTAGAGCTTTCTCAGGTTTTTCCTGAGCATGCACTGCTCTGAGCATGGTTTTCTAGCTTCCCATAAATATACTGGAGCTTTTCAAAACCCTTATAGACATCTTATTCCCCAGCCTTTCCTCCCAAGCTTTTGGTTAGTTTTTGTTTGCCCCAACTGTTCTTTAACATCTCAATAAGCAGCAACTTAAGACATTAAGTTATAAATATTTTCAACAAAATCTCCCTAGGAAGCAGCTTTAGTATTAGACAAACCAATTCCGAAATAAAAACATTTTAAGCCGTTCTTACAGGGAGCCACCAGACAAGTCAGAACAAATAATTAATTACAAATTTTTGTGAATGAGTTCTGTTTTGCTCCCTCTGGTACTAAGAATATGGCTGTTATTTTCATGGTTACTGCTGAGCTGAGGAGTGGGAGATGGAACTGAGGTTAAGTTTAAATGCCACAAAGTCTGTTGTTCTTACCAAGAATCAGCTGGGGTTTTTTTGTTTTGTTTTGTTTTTCAATAAGTATTCTCCATGTTGCTGCAAGCCTTTGTTTAATTTTGAATTCTGAAAAAAATATTTCTGAATTATTCATTTTTTTATGAAGGAGCAAAATTTGGTGTTCCCTGTTCTGCCATTTTCACTGACATGCCGACATCAATGTAGGCCAAGTTTTACTAAGTAAAGTCGTAACCTTTTTTTTGGGGGGAGGGGGAGTACTAGGGATTGAACCCAGGACCTCATACATGGGAAGAAGGCACTCAGTTTGAGCTACATCTTCTCTTCCTAATGCATTTTATTGGTGAGCAAATTGATAATCTTCTTTTCCTAAATTTTATGAGGGGAAGCAATACCTTTGACAGTTTATTGCATTACTAACTATTCTGAAGGTCAGATTTATAAATGTGTTTGTTCAACATCTATTTATTCACTGAACATTTATTGAAGGCATACTATATGCCAGGCAGGTATCTTGCCATATACAGGAAATATAATTAAGTAATTCAAAGTCTAGTGTGGCAGACAAACATCTAACAATATGATTGCTGATACAATTTGCCATTAAATATTGACATCACATTTTACTAATCTGAATAAATTTATCCAGTAATTAAGTTATTTAAAATAAAATCACATGGTTAATTTATCACCTGGTATTTCTAATGTTGAAAGCTTAGTCCTATTAGGACATAGAACACGTATTCTTATAACAAGACATTCTCCTTGAGTTTGTTTAACTTGGACCAAGGACCTCCTAGGCTGAATGATATGCTTCATTCCAACTTTTAAACTGTCAACTGAGTTAAGAAGTGTTGATGAATATTAATTTCTTTTACTGAAATCTCTGACACTGAAACATTACTGTTGTCTGCTTGTTCCATAGAATAATGAAAGGTCCTGGTGATTTCCTCCACAAAGTGTGAATGTTGGCACCTGGCGCTGACAAGCATATTTCAGACAGCCTGTGCCATAAACTCTTTTGGGGGATGGGGGGTCATTTCTGGATGCCTCAAAGGTGCCTTTACACTATTTCTGCTGCATGTGTTTGATACTGTATATCCCTTTTGAGACTGTCCCAGGGTTAATTTATAATGCACTGATATTATCTTATTAGTAGCAGCTATTTCTGCACAGAGGCATGAGGTTTGTTGATACTTTTTTACTGCTGAAACCTTATTTTTGGTGTTGGGTAGACCGCTATATAGTTTCACCACTGAAATGTTATGGCAACTTGACCGAAAAGTCATCCCATGTTCATTTCCATCAGGTTCCAACAGTTTAAATAAGCACCTGAATAAGTTTTAGAAACTTGATGGGTAATGCAATTTCACAATATTATTACATACCTGTTTCAGTTGGCACTTCTAATACTCTCACAAACATTTTGCTTGGTTGGTAACGTTCCTTAGCAGGAGTATTTAAAAAATAGGTCCAAATTTACAGCATGAATTTAAATTTAGAGGAGAGAAAAATATTAAAGCAATTTTTTATTAATTTTGGAACAGTCCTTTCTTGGCACTTATGAAGAATTTCCAAAGCTGACTCTCTTGCAATCTAGTGACCTACATACAGAAACAACGTATACGATGGAATCCTTCACTCTGCCCGCTGGGCAGGCAATGCCTTTTTTCACAGCTTCTTCATGAAGTGCTCCAAACTAAGGCAGCTTGGGAGACTACTGTTCATTTTCTTTTCTGCTCATTAGACATTTCCATTCTATCTTTTTTCCAGCTTAGGAGTATCTAACCATTTTTAAAGGGGGTCAAACTTTAATAAAACTGTATTTCCATTCTTTGAGCAAGCTGTATTTTTTAATTAAAACTATTTCTTATAAAATATATCTAAAAAATATTTTATAGTTTCATTTTGCTTTGGTTCTAGTGGAAGCTGCAAACCAAAAGGACTAGAGATATATGCAAAATAAACCAAAATTTTTGTAAAATGTAGTGTAAGATGGTGACATTTATAGTCATTTATATATATGAATATGAATGTGAATTATTCATCAGTGTTTATATATATACACACATTGCTTATGTGCATATATATGAATGAATAAAAATATTGTGCATGTATATATGTATGCAAATGTATAAATATTTTTTCTGAAAGTGACTAAACTTTAGGAAGAGATAAGTAGAGTGTAATTTGTGTCATTTGTTCATCTTTTTAACATTTCTTTTAATCCCTTGATGACTGCTAATCATGACAGTGTACTGAGATATAAAGTGATTTCTGTAAACATGGTTCTGCCTTCAAGTTTCTTACACTATAGGGAAGATTACAGACAAGTAAAAAGACAATTGCAATAGACTGTGAAAACTATTATGATAGGGTAAGTATAGGGTGCCAAAAGGAATCTAATCCATTTGAAGGGCCACTTGAGGAAGTGCTGTCTACTGAGGCTTACAAAATTGAATTGCCTTTGGGGAGACAAGCGAAGTGAGGAGAAGGTGAGAAGAGTAAAGCAAGGGAAAGGGGATAGTGCATCTGAGGGTGAAGAAAGTTATATGGCTGGAGAAATAGCTCTAGATCAGGGGTTCTTAACAAGGGTCCATAAGCTTGAATTGAAGTTCAAAAAGAACTTTCTTCTGTGGGGATGTGTTGGTGCAGGTGTGTTATATTTATTAAATAATGCACATTGTAGTGTGGACTTAGTAAGGGGTCTGTGATTTTCACCTGACTGGCAAAGGGGTCCAAGGAACAAAAAAGGTTAAGAAACCCTGATTTCGACCATGAAGAGTCTCATAATTCATGTTAATGTGTTTTAAATAGAATGAGATGATCACAATGGAGCAAATGTCAAAGACCTGGATAAGACTGATAAAATTGGAGATCCTAGAAGAATATGGCATCTGATTAATAGTTAATAGCTCTGAATATTTTTGGCCAAGTCTACAGTCTTGCAATTAGTATTATGGCTAATCTACTTTTTTTATCCTGTACATTTATATTGTATGTGATAGTGAGGATCACTTTAAATTCCTGGTTAATTCTGCTAAAAATGATTTATCATTGTTTAGAGACGGTATTAATATTAATATGTTCATCTATTCTTAGTTGGATACTATCTTATTTTAATATGAATAGCCATTAGACAAACCTAGTTAATATAGGTTGTCTTAAGGAAGATAAAAAAGAATTATAGACATATAAAGGTTCATTTAAGGGCAAAAATACAAATTCTATGCATTTTAGAGTATAAGGAAAATGGGAAAAATTGTTATTATAAAAGTCAAATTCTCTTACAAAAATATCAAGATAACAAATTCTCTTCAAATTATAAAAGTATTTGAGCCCTAGGGAAAAAATCTACCTAAGGAGAAAAGATGATTAAATATGTGACAAAATTTAAGGGAGATCCTAAAATCTTTCATAGCCAAAAATGACTGTGCAGCTAGATATCCCAGATTCCTGGAAATTTCACTGTCCTAGTCTTTGAGTTGGCTATGACTGTTGAAGCTCTTTTTAAAATGCTCTCATATTTCCCATGAGTTATATATGAATTCATTTGCATGGATCAGTCTTTCAGCCTGGTTGACTGTTGTCCAAGAGATAAGAGGGTTGAGAGGAAACAAGAATGAGCACACATATGTTCTATGTGATGGAAATAGGTTTAGGCATCTGGAGACTTCGAGAGACAGTTGTGGTGGTTATGCTTATATGTCAATGTGGCCAAGTAATGGTGCCAGGTGGTTTGGTCAGGCTAGCACTGGCCTAAATGGTACTGCGAGGACATTTTATGGATTTAAATCATTGATAAGTTGATTGCATCTATGGCTGATTACATCTGCAAGGAACTGAGAAGGTTGCCTTCAGCAATGAGAGACACATTTCATTCAATCAGTTGAAGGCCTTAAAAGGAGAAGTGATTATTTCAGAAGTCAGAAGAGAGAATTTCCATCTCTGCTTCAGCTGGCCAGCTTCTCCTGGAGAATTCATCAAAAACCTTCATCGGAGTTCCCAGCTTGTAGCTTGCCCTACAGAATTTGGACTCATTCACACCCACAGTCATGTGATAATACAATTTTATAAAATCTCATATTTACAGATGTCTCCTGCTGGTTCTTTTTCCCTAGAGAACCCTGACTAATACAGCAGGCTTAGGTGTGTGATGATTTAGTTCATATGTCAGTATGCCAGGTTATGGTGTCCAGTTGTTTGGTCAAGCAAGCACTGGCCTGATTGTTACTGTGAGGATCTTTCATAGGTTTAAATCATTAATAAGTTGATTGCATCTATGGCTGATTATATCTACAATCAACTAAAGAGAATGCCTTCAACAATGAGAGAAGTCTCATCCAAACAGTTGAAAGCTTTAAAAGAAGAAGTGATGATTTCAACAGCTAGAAGAGAGCATTTCCTCCTCTGTCTCAGCTAGCCAGCTTCTCCCAAGGAAATCATCGAAAACCTTCCACTGAGTTCTCAGTTCCCAGCCTGCTCTTTGGAATTTGGACTTGCCCATCTGCATAGTCATGTGAGTGAATTCCTATTTTAAAAATCTCCTAATAGTTACATAATATATATATATACATACATGTATATAGATATTATCTATATATCCTGTTAGTTCTATTTCTTTAGAAAAATGCTGACTTATATAGGTGGGGAGCAGTCTTGATTATCTGGGGAAAGGACGAGAGAGCTGGTTTCTCAAGATTTCAAAGTATATTGAACAGGAATTGAAGAAAATCTTCCATCTTGACATTGCTAATTACACACTGATTCTAAGTGCAAATTTAATCTACAAAATTTTAACATAATCACAACTACCTGGACAATACCTTAAGAGTAGTTTTAATAAGATAAGGTTTATAATCATAGATTCAAGGCCTACTTGTCTGCAGAGCAATTTTGCCCTATTAAAAAAAAAGAGTCTCAAATACTTTGATCCTTGGTCCTGCTGTCACTTACATCAATCTCTGGATGTTTTGGTATCTAAGTAAAACTGAGAAACCCACAGCCTATTAGAACTTTGGGTGATGTTCCTGCTATCACTGTGTTCCCTGTGATGAGCAAATAAGGATTTCTTGACTAAATGGGAAAATGAAAGAAATGCTTTTTGAGGAATGGTTGTACTCTGTGAGGGAGTCTTTTAGGGTCACCTTGGTGGGGTGGTGGAAAGGACAGTGAAAGGAAGGCTGGTTGGTGGTTAGCTCTTGCTAAGGCTTGAACTGTGTCCCTCTAAAAAGGCATGTTCAAATTCTTTTCCCCAGACCTGTGAATGTGACCTTATTTGGAAATAGGGTCTTTTAAGATGTGATTAGTTGAAATGAAGCTGAACCGGATTAGGGTAAATCCTAATCCAATATGAAGTGTCCTTAGAAGGAGGAGAGAAGAGACACAGCCACGGGAGAGAATAACACGTGATGACTGAAGCAGATGAAGCCTGCGTATTGTCAGCAAACCACCAGAAGACAAGAAGAGACAAAAGAGAATTCTCCCCTACAATTTTCAGACACATAGCCTCTAGAACTGCAAGAAAATAAATTTCTGCTGTTTTAAGTCATCCAGTTTGTGATACTTTGTTTCAGCAGCCCCAGGAAACTAGAACAAGCCTCCTCCCCTTCAAGATCTAAATAAGATTTCCTTGGGGGGAAAAATGTTATTTCTTTTCAATTGAAGAAGAAAATTGAATGAGTCATTCTTCTCATTTTACCATGAAAAATACTGCGTGCACAGAAGACTGAGCTCGGTTATACACAGATTAGAGGCAAGACCAGACATAGAACCCAGATGGATTGTTTTCTAACCCCATGTCAGTTAAGCTCCTTCAATACACTCAATACTTGTGGGGATTAGCTATTTAATTAACAAAATGTGCTAGGCAGCATATCGAAAGCATGATTCATCAATCACCTAGCTCTCTTAATTTTCTCAATTGTTCATGGTGAATGCTAACTGATATAGTGGATGAATTGTGATAAATATGGTGATGAATTAAAATGAAATCCTCACTCTTTTCTTGCATGGCATTCCTAATTCTTTTTTGTGGATGAATCACTCATACTGATCAGGCTGCTTTTGATGAATTTACTTCCTTATTAGTAGAAGTGGCTCATCTTGGGATAAAGGACCTATGCTTGATCATAGTTTTGAGAGTTGTGTGCTTATCTGCCTGGGTGCATGCATGTTTTCCTGTGTGTCTTATTAGTAACACCCACTGACATGAAATATTTCTGAGATCAGGGATTTCTTGGTAAGACTGCTGAGGGCTGCAACCACAGTCTTCTGAGGAGGCCTGGTGGAAGTAAACATTCTTTTATTACTTGGAAGTGTGCCCATCCTCAAATTTGTTTAAAAGGAAAAGGGAATTTTCTCCTTGCTGCTTATTCTATTTCTAAACTTCTTGTAAAAGGTCTCTTTTTCATCTTTTATTACAGGACATTATGAGGATGGCAGAAGTTAGACGTTCCCTGGCATGAAGAAATCTAACATTTTGAAAGGTATATTACTTTTTCCACTGGAAATTAATGTAATGAGAAATGTTTTACAGACACTCAAAACTAAAAAAAAAAACCAAAAAACCAACAACAAAAAAAAACCCAAAACACAAACAAATTTCGTGTGTGGCATTTCTTTTTCAGCAGAACATTATTCTGAGTAGATGAATTCCTCCAAGCCCTGGCACTGGCTGCACCCTGCCAGCTCGCTAGCTTGTTTCCTGGCTCACTTTTCTCCCAACTGGCCTCAGCATACAACTTTGCTTGTTTTCAATTTGCCTTTCTATCTTGTTCCCTTACTCCTTACCCCACTTCTTTATTAGCTCGTGTTCATATATAGCTGAATAATGTTTATAATTTGACCTTGCCTTAAATATATTTACACTCTTCCTTAATTCCTAAGCTGAGAATTCATATATATATATCATTGGCATCTGCATTAGCTTTATATTCTGCCATTCACTCTTTGTGGACTTACCCATTTGGAAGGGCCATAAGCAACTCACACAATTTCATATCTGAACTTATATTATGACCCCAGTGGCATCACCAGTAACCCTAGCCATATATAAGGTCGTCAGTTTTTCCATTTCTTACTCCTCAGCATAACCTGTGCACTACTAAATCTTTTAAAAAAGAAACAAACAAACAAACAAACAAAAAAACACAAACCAAAACAACAGCCCAGAAACAACTCCAAGCTTATCATCCCTGTATTCAAAGGTCACGCTCAGCCTGGGTTCCCTCCTCTGCCTATCTCTTTTTTATCTCTGTGTAGCAGAATGTTGTACAGAGCTGCTCAAGTATATTTAATGATAACTAGGCATTTTTCTTTCCTTCAGGACACCTAATATTTTGTAAGGTATGTAGATCATATATATTAATATAGTAACATTACTAATGTTTAAAATAATGAGTGAAATCAGTAATATTTTGCCAGAAGTTGGAAGTTAGGATAAAGGTTACATGGTGTCTTTCTCAATCCTCATTTGTTGCTGCCTTCAGAGTTTCAATCTCCATTTGTTGTGACATACATATTTTAAAAATTTATGTAGTTTTATATTACAGTTAGTTAAAAGGAACATATAAGGAACCTGAGGCCCAGAGATTCATTTGTACAAGTTCACATAGCTCATAATTGGTGGAACCAGGCTTCAAGTGGTCACATAGAGTAAGTATTACATGGGTATTATTAAATAAAATTTGATATGTAAAAATTAATGTGGTTTTGACTGTCGTTATGTAAGAGAACATACTTATTCTGAGTAAATACACATTGAAGTATTCAGGAGTGAAGAGCAATGGCATATGTAAACTACTTTTAAATGGTTCATAAAAATGTATGTATGCACACACATACATACATCAATCCTCATATATTAACATAATATATAGGTATATGGTGAGAGAGATGAGGGGGGGGATGGAGAGAATGAAAAAGCAAATCACAAAATAATATAGGTCAATCTGGGTAGAGGGTATATGAATATCCATTTTACTATCTTTTTTTCTTTTTTGCAGTTTAGCTATGAGTTTGGAAATCTGTGTGAAATGTTTGTATGTCTGAGAGAAAAATTAAATAAATAAATACTGTTATTTGTCCTATGCTGAATTTTCCCACCTTGTCCGCACCCATCTTTCTTCAGACATTTCTAGAACCAGGCACACTTTGGGTAGAGCAGTCCCTGAGGCTGTCTGGTGCCCACTCTCTTCCCCTCCCATAAAGGGCCACACCTCTCAGGAGCTCCCTCTTACCTTCTCTCAGAAGCAGGGGGCTGACTTGTTTCTCAGGAGGAGCAGCTGGCAGATTGAAGGTTGGAAGGCATTCTTTCAGATTACAGGGATAGTCAGTCCCTTATGGTGAAGTCTTTGATTTATATGTGGACCCCTAAATTTAAGGCCTTTTAATATGCAAATGTTATCACTGACTTGTAGAAATGCTCATTTATAAGTGTGGTTCATTTTTATTTTTCTTTATAACTTGATTTATCCACAAACAAATGAATCTGCCCCAAGATGATAAAAACTTGATTACATGAGATTAATTAAGAAAGGTAAACATTCAAAATATCTAAATACTTACCTGCCTTTAGGGCTCTGGCACTAGCCAGTCATGACAGACACTCACGAACTTGTATTCCTGTGTCTTTGGCTGAATTGTGAGATCAGATGCTGGTGTTTAATGACAGGTAGAGTGGAAACAATGTGGGCTGGTGGAAAATTTGCTATGATATTCCTATTTTAAAAACAAGAAAACTGAAACAGCCTTGTTAGGTAGCTTTAATGTCTTTGTTGATGATTTTATGTGGTTCTAAAAGAATAAATAAGTAATGTTTAATAAATAAAAGTTTTTAATTATTTTGGGGATAAAAAATAAGTCAGTATTTTTATTCATATTGTCTTTTAATACCATCAAATAGCTACTGAAATTGAGCGTTCTTGTCTCTAATTATGATAACTTCAGTCTCTGTCAATTATTAATTACCTATTTAACTCATCGTCGAGGATCTTTTTAAAGTCATAATTTCTAAAATTTGTTTGTTTTAATTATCCTAGGTTTTGTTTGCATAGTATTGCATTCCTTATTTCTTGTTTTCTAATTTATTATTTATGTCTTTAATCATATTAAATAATTCTACCTATTTTATATTATTTACTAAAAATTTATTTATGTGACCACAATACAGAACAAATACTGTGTCTTGTGGTTTCTGCTGTTGTTCATTTATAGTGGATTTTTTCCTCAAGAGTTTTGAAATTTTGAATTGTCAGTCCATATTTGTTAGGAATTCATCTGAGGGATACCGTGAGGCTGGGTTGGCAGTACCTACATCCAGAGAGGACTTATATTTGCTGCTGCTGCTGCTGCTTCAGAGTGTTTTTAGATTTACCGAAAAAACCATGCAGAAATTTACAGTCCAGACTTAATTTACCAGCTTTGGGATTTCCAGATCATATAGGTAGTACAATCTAAATCCCTAGAATATGAGGGTTAGTTGCTCACTTTCTAAAGAGTTATTTTTCTTTTGCTGTTTTAAAATTCTGAACTATGGCCAAGATCCACACAATTTCTTTTGTTTCCCCATTCCTACTTATGGGATTCTTTTCGAGATGACATTTCTATGAAGGCACAGCTCTGGAGTTCCCTACCATTTTATAGAACTTTCTTCTTTGCTTAGACAGGAGACCCTGACTCTTATCCTTCACTGAAACTGACAATCGTCCCTAGTACTGTCATACTATCAGTGCCAGCTTATCTTTCGAGTAATTGCCCACTCTTTATATCTGATCCCTTAGACACTTAAAAGACATTATTTTTAGGTTTTTGAATTAGGAGTTTTTTGAAGATATCTTTTCAACTATATTGCTTGGAATAGAAGGACTTAATAGCTTCTGTATCATTAATATCCCTTTCTGAAATTTTTGTCAGTTTGTGGTACATAATTTCACTTTCTTTTTTTTGTATACTAATTATTCCTTTATTTATTGAGGATTTTAAAAACACATATTAAAATTCTTCTTTAATTGTTCTATTCTTTACACCTTATTAGAGGTGAGTGAATCTTACTGGTGAGTTTGTTCACTACCTTTCTTTTGTTAAATTTACTCATATATTTTGGAATTTTAGTTTGCAGGCCTAATTTTATTTTCTCAGTCTTTGTATTTATTCTCCATCTTTAAAACTTTTCTTTATGCTTTCTGCTAGACTTCTGTGTCCTCAATTCACTCAATTCACCACTCTATTTGGAGGCATAGAAAGTCTAATCACTCTTCAAGACAGGTTCTTGGTCACTTTAATTTCTGGTTGCTTAGATGTCTGCTTCCTTCTGACACCTCAGATATTCCATCATACATGACCCACTGCCTAACAGTGCCATATGTTAACAGTCTTTATCATATTTTCATGATACAGAAGTACACCCAGTCCTTAGTTTCCAGAACTAAACCTTATCTTTGAAACTTGTAATGGGGTCCTTTAGTCCCCATTGCCCCTGTTTTAGTTTCCTGGCTACTGAAACAAATGCCTTGCAATAGGTTGACTTAAATGACAGGAATTTTTTTGGCTCATGGTCTTGAGGCTAGGAGAAGTCCAAAATCAAGATGTCAGCAAGACAATGTTATCTTCCAGACTGCCGGTGATCGTTAGTCCTTGGCTTTTCAATGACTTGGCAGCACACATGGTGGTATCTTCTTTCTCTTTTAGGTTGCATTGACTTCCAGCTTCTTGCTTCTTCCCATGGCTTCTCTCCATCTAACTTTTACTATTCTTATAAAGGTCTCCAGTAATTTGGATTAAAGTACAACCAGATTCAGTTGGGCCACACCTTAACTTAAGTAACATCTGGAAGAGATCATATTTTCAGTTGGTCCACACCTACCAGAGTGCAGAACAAAACCAAGCACTTGTCCAAACTGGGGCGAGCAATTCAATCCACATCAGCCCCTAAAATTTCAGCTGATCTGTATGTTTCTAGATCTGAAGGCCAGAAGATAGCAGCTTCTACTTTAATTTAGAGATGTGCACTTCTTTTCTGTGAATGGTTCATAGATATTTTGGTCTTGTTTTTCAGTGAGGTTATCTCCCCTTCTTCCCCAACTCCTTTCCTTCTCCCTTCCTGTCTCTTTAACATTGTATGTATTACTGCTATTTATTTGGAGTTAAACAGGAGGAGGGTAGGATTGTAGCATGAATAAAACATAAAGTAAATATGCAATGTAGACTGGGGATTTTCCTTTAATACCTAAACATTTTAATGTAAGAAAAGTCTTTAAGCCATCTATTCCAAATCTTCCTTTTCAAGAGGAAAATGAGTCCCAAGATACTTAAGTGATTTCCCCAAAGCTTTGGAACCCAAGATTTTTTCCCCATACAGTCTTGTTCTTATTTTACTATGCTAAAATCAGTGATCTTATCTAAATTGTCTTATGCATTATTTCCCAATTAAGCTGTCTTCCAATCACTCAGTGTTAATTGAAAACCGAATTATTTGTATAGAGAAATAATATTCAGAAAAATAGAAGTTGGTATTCATGATTTTATTTTCATGGTACTAAACCTGTTCTATGAAATTATTGTATACCATCTGCAATTAAATTTCTTATTCATTGAATTGAAATTTGAGTATTTACAGTATGTATTATACTCTCAAGTCCTTCTCTAGGTTTGCATTATTAATAGGATAAAATTAAGTTTTAATATAGAACATTCTATAAAATGATGCATGTTCTATAACTCTAATGTTACCACTGTATTAGATAATGGCTCTGCAAGTAAAATTGATTTTAATAGATTAATTGAGTCACTCAAATGTGGTTTTACTAAAATGATTAAATATGCATGAAAAAAACCTTTTAAATATGGATAATTGGAATACTTTACCCACATTTTAAAATGTTAGCTTTATTTTTCCCACTACGCTCCAAAAATGTTTTAAAAAGTCTTTTCAAGTTCTCTTTCTTTCTTGATTTTATTTATTTATTTTTGCTCTTGGATTTATTTGTATTGTTTAGCCACATTGGAGGTGATTTCAGATGACAGAGTGTTATAATGTCTATATGAATTATCATAATAGGTTACAGACTTGAGACCATCCATCATGATCTCACAGAGGAATCTAGTTAATATAGATTTATATGTTGGTAGTACACAATCTGATGTGCTGGTATGTCAGAGAATAGATATCTTAATTTGAGATCCCACCACCCTCTTCTCTGCAAAATACTTATTCATCAATATACTACAAGCTACTTTGGTTTCAGAAATTCACTGAAAAAAATTATTTTTAGATAGGTGAATAAGGAAAATTAACTCTGAATTGATATAATAAAAGAAGTCAGAGATTATTTTAAAAATAGGATAATTCAGGTTCAGAGGTAGATGAAGTTTTTCCAAGAAAGATAAGATCCTCATCTTATACTTATAGAGTAGAAAGAAAACAATACATAACTCTATTTTTATTTATTAGCACAAATCTGCTACATAGACTGAAAACTTGTCATAAAATTTCACAAAAATGTTCACTCATAAGTATTTCCTTTATGTATCATACTCATTTTTACAATTAAAACTTTTCTTGATTTACCTTGCTGTGTCTTACTTGCCACCATTTCGTAAAATCCAGGTTTATAAATTTGCATCTATGCAAAACTTCATTGTATTAATCCAATCATTCTGTTCATTTTTGTTTAGTACCTGCTAAATGTCAAATACTTCCTTATTCTCTGGTGTCTTATGGATTATATTGTTGATAAAGATATTAGGAAGGAAATGAACAAGGAGGTGGGGACCTGCTTATATAGAAGGGTTAAACAGGCCTCTCGTAAAGCTTAAAAGATGAGAAAAAGCTAGTGTCCTTGGACCCAAAGAGTTAAGGGTAGATGTGCCTAAGGACTATAATTCCCTAAGGAGGGAATTATTCAGGAGGAATTACATATACTTACACCATAGGTTGTAGAAGTTAAGAGATGATGTAGTGAGAGAGACCAATTATGAGGCTATTGAAGTTATTATACAGGTGAGAGTTAACTTGTTATGGACTATGATGGTAGCATTGGCAATGGACAAAAGCTGATGATTGCAGGTCAAAAGTCTCCTAGAAAAGAGGAAGGGGCACATCTGCTGTTTTAGTTTGCTAAAGGCTGCTGGGAGCAATATACCAGAAAGGGGTTGGCTTTTATAATGGGAATTTATTAGGTTAAAAGCTTGTAATTCTGAGGCTGTGAAAATGTCCAAATCAAGGAGTCATCAGAGATGCTGTCTCACCAAAGGTTGGCTGCTGGCAATCCTGGACTCCTTCCACGTGACAAGGCACATGGAGGCATCTGCTTCTCCTTCTGATCTCTTTGCTTCAGCTTCTGGCAGCTCCGTCTGTGGCTTCCTCTTTCCTGGGTTCCTCTCTGGGCTCCTGGGTTCCTTCTCTCTGTCTCTGTTGCTTTTTCTCTGTGTGCCTCTGCTCTCAGTCCTCCGTTTATAAAGGACTCCAGGAAGAAGGCCAAGACTCACACTGGTTCATGCCTCACCAAAGTAAGCCAATCAATGGCCCCCAACTGAATCCAATCCAATCAAAGGGTCTCACACCCACAGGAATGGATTAACTTCAAGATTGTGATCTTTTCTGGGATGCACAAATAGCTTCAAGCTGTCACCTCCTCCACTGAAGAGAAAGGAAGAAACAGGATATAGTTTCAGACACAGACAGGTTTTAGTTAGAGATATGCTTTATACACACACACATGTGCGCGCACATACACACAAATTAACTATGTACTATCTCTTGCTTTACATCCAATGGTTTACTTTAAAGATTGAAACTTGTTCAAAAGGCATTATTCCATGCATTACTCATAATCAAACACAGTTTCACAGACTCTGTTTACTTTTCTGATGCTTTTTTTTTTTTGTCTCAATTCTCATTCCTTTTCCTACATATACCTTAAGATAATTTTCAATTATTAAAAAAATGACTAAAAAACTGTTGCATGTTTCTATTTCTCTGTATATCATGGCTATCAGAAAACACTTTTGTGAAAAGTAATTATTTTCTCTTTTGTTCTTAGATCATTTTAATAAAACTGTCTCTATCAGTCTGTGTATGTGAGTCTCTGAAACACAATGAAGAGGCCTACTACTTTGACCACAACCTCCTGAGGCTGAATCTGGATCTCAGTGTCATTACCTGAGGCAGATCCCTCAAACTCAGCAGTGTGAGTCAGCAAAGGAACCCAATGGAGGAACTCCATGAGAATCACCTGAATAAGCTTTTTAAAAGATAGATGTTCAGGCTCTGTCTAGCTTCTCAAAGTTCAAGATCTGCATGTGTATTTTGGGAGAAAAAGAGAAAAATAATTCTAGGTTATTCTTTGCCTTCACCTCTGGTTAAAATCCACCAGAAATGCCTTCACCTCTGGTTAAAGTCCACCGGAAATAAAGAACCATGTGGCTTAGAAAAGACAACTCTGTCAAAAGAGCGGGAGAATCATAAATTTAAATATGAAACTACAGTTTAGTCAAAGTAAGAAATAATTGCAGCACCAGAAATGCTTTACATAATATGACAATAAATTAGTGGCTAGGCTTTCTGAATAAAATAAATTCTTAGAATATTTATCTATTATTTTAAAACAAAGAAGGAAAATAGGCAGGGAGTCACCACCTTCCCTAACTTGTGACCATGATGTACTTCTCTATAACTGTTTCCACTGAACTCCGCTGCCCTTTTCAGGAAGCACTCTAAGAATTCACTAACAATATGTTAGAGTTAAGCCTCAAGAAGAAACTTTTACCATTCACGCTTTAGAACAGATTCCCTGTGTGTGGTCCAGAGAAACCAGAGGAGTATCTGAGACTCTTTCAGAGACTTCACGAGATCAAACTGTTTTCATAATAATAATAAGATATTACTTACCTTTTTCAATTCATTATTTCCAGAATGTACATTTTCCTAGAGCTAAATGAGGTTAAAATTCCATAGATTTTGAATAAGAATCCAACTCTGTTCTATTTTGCCAGACATTAGAGAGATTTGAAAGAGAATGTAAATAGTATTACTCTTCTTATTTATATTTTTTTCTTTTGGAAATATATTTTTCATTAAAATATGTTGTTAACCTTTAATGGACTATTATTGTAATTTTCAAATTACTTAGTAAGTATTTTTAAAATATCTTACTTTTAATTTCTAATACAATAAAAGTTGACAGATCTAACATACATGAACAAAAGCTCATTGGAGTCCTCAAGAATTTTTAAGAGTATAAATGGGTTCTGAGTCCTTAAAGTTTGAGAGCCACAGCTTTAAACTTACCCTATATACAGCTGTATTTGCATGAAAGACAGATGGCCTGTACCATTTCTCCCATACTTGATTGTGCCAGGAGTGACAAATGTGTATTACAGTGATCTGAGGAGTGACATGGACCACAAGAGATTTTAAAGACTAAATGAATATGAGCAACTGTAATTTTAAAAACTCTCCATTATTTTGCCTTTTTAACCAAAGAAGTGCTTTTTATTACTTTTTTGTTTGCATTCTTAGGTCTGTGTGTGTTTCTGGCTAACTGAATATATTACTGTATCAACAATGATTTACTCTGGGTCTCAAAAGGGCAATTGTGAATACTAGTTGAGTCAAAGAAATGAAGAAATTATATTTCATATAAATGGTGCACAAATGGTATTAGAGTGTGGAGAATGTTTTTTGTTTATTTTTCAACACACTCTACCTTGAACTGGTTGACTTATGTTTTAAGAACATGTCTTCCACATAGAAATCACTTTCAGAAGGTATCCTGTTATGCTATTCAGAATTTTTGTGAAATAGAGTAAAAGTAGCATTGCCAACATGATGGAAAGTCAAAAATAGCTTCAGTTAGAGGAAAAAGGGAAAAGAATATTTATGGTGCACAAATTAAAATGAAAGTTGGATTCACTTTCTATAAGTTCTAGCCAGTCTGAACTGAATTAACTTCTGTATGCATACCCAACAGAAACTTGATTATTAGATACTATTAGCTAACCATCTTTTCTCAATCTTTAACATTTTAGTCATTATGCTCAAAATAGTTTTCAAGTAGGATTGTCCCATTTGCAAACATTTTAATTTCAAAGAAATAATAAGATAGATTTATTATGTTATTAAATGTATGCTTGTAGTAAAATTATTTTTGATATTGGTTAAATGATAATTTATGAGTTTTATGAGCTATCATTAATACTGAAAAAAAAAGATTTATTATTAATTCTATATGATTATCTTAGCTTTTGAAAGTCAAGATGGTTTCAGTTTTTAATTAATTGATACAGACAACAGCTAGACAAGACAGTCCACCATGTTTTTGTTTTCTAGGAATGATTTTCATGTGAACCAAAAACAAAATATAAAACAGAGAACCCAAGGTTTTAAGATTAGGTAAACCTAAAGATAAAGTAACACATCAAATGAATTTCCAAAAATAATTGAACAAAAGAACACATGGAAAACGTAAGGTTCTTTTCCCTTCCAAAACCTGTCACTGTAATATATGTTACTCCATTACCAATTTAAACCAATAGCTAAAAATTTGAATGTTTCACTACCCTTTTAAATTATCTCTTTTCTCACAGCACACGTCTTTTCTTTAAAAATATCTGAAAATCTGAGAAATGGATAATTGATTTTTCTCTCATTTCTAATGGGTTCTAATTTATGTGATACTCCCATATGATATCCAAGTTTCTTAAACAATCAAAGAGAGGGAAATGTCTGTAAGGAAAGGATCTTAGTATAACTTGAACAGAAAAAGATAAAAGGGCATATTCCAGGGTAGGCCTTAAAACATCAGAATGACAGCTAGAAAAAAAGATTAAATAAATGTGGAAAATTAGTAAACAAAAAATGCATAATATATTCTATGAAAATAATGTATAAGCTCAAAGAGGAAAAGGCTTAGAGTTGAATTTTTATTTTATGAACTGAAAAATTTTTAGAAAACCCTGCTTCTCAATGAAAGGACACTACATATATTAATAATTCATTGATTAATAATTAATACTTATGAATTAAAAAGCATACAAGGGAGAACAATAAAATGAAAAATGAATGCACAATAGGAAAGCTTTACCAGAGTGGTAAAAAGGAGATTTGACACTCAGAAAATGCAAACAGGCTTAGGTAAAAGAGGCATGGAGAAGTTCTCCAAGAACTCATTTTATATGAATAAAAGAAACAATGATGAAGGGCATGGAAGTCAAACCACAGATTTCAAATCTACAAATAGTAATCATTTCTCAAAAGATAGGAGACATGGATCAAAAGCCATTATTAAAGTGCAGTAGAATAACATATAACAAACCTGAAAATAAGACATGAGATAGAAGATTTAGAAGGGTCAGCCTTTATAAGCAAAGAAAGTGAATGAAGACAAATGCCAGAGTATGTCCTGGAAAATTATTTTTACTACAAGAAATAAATTATACAAAAATGCTGATGGAAAGCATGTTATTCAGAAAAGTTATAAAATATCCTTAATAAATGGCAGAAGACAGTTAAGCAGTATTTGTCCATAGTTCTGTAAAGCAGAGAAGGAAACCAGAATGATTGGATGCTTTTCCAACTCAATGTTAAGCCATCACCCAGACCTCACCCATTCTCACTTCCGTCTCTGGAGAAGTCACAAACAAATCATCCTGAGACCTCCTAGAGAACTCCTTTTCTATTGCGTGTCGTTCCACAAACTTGGGGAGATGTTATGTCTAATGAAAAGGCCTGGCCAGAACTTAAACCTCGAAACCTGAAACACGCAGTCGTAGATGCTTATCAGAACAGGAGTTCCCAATGTCAGGGCCGCTTGCCCTGAGGTGGATAAAAACTGCACCAATCTGTCTCAATGTAAAGTGGGGCATGTGGAGCTGCCACCTACTGACCCTGGCCCATAGGACTTCTTCCCCTTCTCCTTTGAACATTTTGTGCTGTGTAAATTACTCTTTTTAGACTCTTTACTCTGCGCAAGTACTAAAGGGATCATTTGCTGAAAGTTTCTGTTGTGCCTTGATCCTGTACTCTCATGTCATATTGCTGTAGTAATTCATTCCACACTTAAAGAAGAAAAAAATTATTTTTAGATCTATAACATTTAAGAAAATATGCCATTCAAGTAAAAATCTGCAATAATTGCTTAAAAAAAAGAATTCCAAACAAAAAAAGTTAAAAATATTATATTAATATAATTTAAGCAAATTTTATTAGAAAAAGGTTTTGCAATGACTGATGAATAAAGCCATTATAGCTTATAAGGAGAGTAGATGACTGATGACTCTAAATAAAAGAATATTCAATATGAAAAAATAATACTTTTAAAGATTAAAGATATAAAAGCTATAAAAGAGAGACAGAAAATTGTGGAGAACAAAGAGCTAACTATCAATCTCATATTAAACATAACACAAAATAGTTTTTTTGAAAAAATGCAATGGCTTCATTAAATAAATACTTTTACACAATTATTTGTGAAAAATCTCTAAAATAAATGTAGACTACGTATCATAAATTATAGTAGACAAAATATTTAAAATTCTTATTTTAAATATGCAAAGTGAAAAATATATTTAAAAAATGAAAGCATAAAAGACTACAAAACCTAGATCAAGTAAGGTAAAGTAGAGGGGATAGGCTGAAGAAGAACCCATCAAGTTTAGTAAGTTTGACAATGATGGAAAATGATTTTAATTCTTTTATAAAATAGAATCATATAGTATTAAAATAGAATCTAATTATCTCCTAATTAAAGAAGCAAAAAAATTAAATTATTTTAAATAGTAAAGTGAAAAGGATAAGCTATACATAAATTCAAATAAAATAAAAGTGGAGATTACATATTCATTTAAAAACAGTATTTAAGGTGAAAAAGCTCTAAAAAGAAAGAGAAAACAATTTGATTACATTAACATTTAAAGTGAATGTGTTATTATTAAACCTTTTTATATCAAAATCATAGCAGCAAAAAAGAATATTGTTAAAGAAAACCAACAAGAAATTATATAAATAGAATTTTAACTAGAACTTCTTAAAATTATTATCAATATACCAGGCCAAGTAGTCAAAACTTAATATGGAAACCGATCATTTGAGCCAGATAGACTTGTATCCATCATATTGTACACTTTCAGATGTAGGATATGTTTTCTATTAATGTGTTCATTTAATATTTACAAACTGATGATCTTTACTGATAAGGACAATGACGATAAATACAGCAAAGCAAAAACTTTTAAAGTCATATTTTCTTTTAAAATTAATTAAATAATTAAATTAATTAAACTATTTACATAGCCATAACCACTGGATCAAAAATAAGTACTTTTTAATTTACAGGGTATGTAGAATAAAATTGAAATCTAGAGAATGTGGATTTCACAGAAACAAATTGATAGGCTCTCTTCTACCCCTTGCCCCACCCCCACTGAGAATCATTTTCCTTCATCAATAAGCTGTATTACCTGTATTTACTGTCCCAGCCCACTTATAATAATGCTCCCATGTCTAAACTACCAGCTTAACTACCAGGTTAAAGTATTTTTATAGCCTATTTATATGAAAAGTAATAAATATATGGTATTTCAAGTAAAATTTGTAAATTACTCAAAATTACACAGTCTTAATTTTGAAAGGTGACTTATGGTGAAAATTTATAGCTTTGAATTTCTTAAGACAGGTATTTTAGAATATAAAATCCTAGTGTTTATATTTCTTCTGTATTGTTTAAAAAATAAAGCATTTGTATATCTATATTTAAGTAAATATCAATAGTATATGTTTTACAGTTCATGAATCACTTGGCCAATTTATGATTCAAAAAATGACTTTTTATTTGTATGCAATTTTTATGATTTTAAGAAAGTAGTTGATGTACAGTTTTTACAGTTTGCCATGAGAAAATAACATATTTCATTGAAAATCCTTGTTTTAACCAATAAATATTGTGTATTAGAAACCTACAAAATTATTCATTATTTTCGTTTTTACTTAGAATTATTTAGACTATTTATTTTGGGTCAAGCAGAGCAACATTCTAAGGACAAAACTCCCGAGTTTCATAGTTTTATGATGGAATTATTTTTTCAGGTATGACTAGGAATTCTATGTTCTGTCGTTATAATAATGCACCCATGTATTTCCTGCCTTCCCTCCTTCCCCCTCTCTTTCTGTCTCTCCTTCTCTTTCAATTTTGGTTTTTCTGAAATGTTTATCTTAATTAACATTTCTTGTTTGAATTTCCTAGTAAACAACTGTATATTTCTTCTAACCCAGAGGTTCTGGCAGCATACACAGTGTAATGCACAATTTAGACAATGCTGAGATTCTGAGCGATTCCTTTTTGTTAACCGCATTCAGTTTTCTCTGCCATTCAGGAGAGTGTATGGGAATTCATCTGAATGAAATTGACAGACATAGAAATAAATTTTTAAAGAAACCCAATTTCTTGTTGCTTAGGGTCCTATTCATTTCAAAATAACCTGCAGTGCCCCTCATATTTCGCCAACATTGCTTCAGGCCCTCTTATCTAGAGGCTTGCTGTCTTCAGCATCCCGAAGGAATAGGTGTCTAGCCGTAGTCATCCTTTCTTCGTTTATTTTAATTTATCTTTGTTTGCACAATTAACCTTAATGGACATTAATTTTTCCTGCCTTCCCTTTTCCTTGGTTAATATTCTTCAACAGTACGATGTAGGAAGATGACCCACGTGGTATTATTCAATTTTACTATTATTGAAATATCTCTGCATGAACAACTGTCACATTTATGGTTTCCAGATGATGATTAAGAGTTAGTGCATTCGTGGCATATCTCTTTTTTAATGTTCTTGCTCTGACAACACTAGATTTTTGCTTGGAAGCAAAAATCACCATGCAAGTTACTAAACCTGGCTTAACTGCATTTTTAGTATTCTAAGGTGCCTTATTTAGACCTCACTGATCTTCTAATAATACGTGTTTCATTATTTTACAGTTTTGAAAATTTTCAAGGATCTGTGGTGTTTAGAATCAGACACAGGATTTTACCTCATTCAGAAATTTATAAGTGTTTACTTGAAGGAAAACATGTCAAAGGCTAGCTGGAGGTAAGACAGTACTTTCATTTTCATTCGCAGCGTAGGAAACTTTGATTTGAAGAGAAAAATGACATAAGACCTTCCCCTGCATAAGGCCTTAGCCACTTCTGCCAATCCTCCCATGGGATCTGTTTAGGGCAAAGTTTGATGAGACCCCACCTTCTGGATCCCTCAGCATTAAGACAAGTGCAGCAAGTCCTCTGACACTAGACCCAAAGTACATCCTCCTCTAACACTGTTGAGACTAAATCCACTATTTCTCTAATCCCTGCTTTCATCATTCAACTGTCTAAAATGTAAGCCAGTGGCCATTGACATTTTGTAACATTGTTCACCCAGAATTCTCTGCCTTTCTTTACCCTGAAATTGGTCTGTGGCGATGCTGTCCAGTAGAGAAATGCGAGCCATATTTGTAATTTTGAATATACTAATAGTCACATTAATAAAAGTAAAAAACAAAAGACAAAGTTAATATTAATCATATATTTGATTTAAACCAACTTATCCAAAAATTACCATTTAAATATGTAATCAATAAATATAATTTATGAAATATTGTATATTCTTTTATTGCACTAAGTCTTCAAACTCTGCCTGCATTTTATATTTATAGCAGATATTCATTCAGAGTAGCCACATTTCAAGTGGTCATTCGCCATATGTGGCTATTAACTTCCATATCGGACAGTACAGCTCCCTAGGAACTTGGCATCTATTTCAAATTGTTTCTTTATTTCTTTTGTGGATTGTAGGTACTGAAGAAGTAAATTACATTTCCTGGATTATTTTGTGTCCAGGCTTCTGGTTGAGATTTAGGTTCTGCCAGTTAGTTGTCTTTGCATGAGGCTTTGACATGAATTGAGTCTGAGGCCATCTTTCTTTTGCTGTGGAAACTGCCAAGTAAGGTTGGACATGGGTAAGTGTTGTGACCAGGCTCTGCATTCCATTCGTGGGCTCCTCTCCATGGAGTGAGGCAGTGATGGTAGTGGACTGATGGGAGCAGCATTAGAACCTCCTAATCTCTGCTTATGTTTGTTTCAGGGATCCTGCAATACTCTCCCTAAGTCTGTGTTGTTTTTCATCTTATTCTTTCTTCTCTGAATAATGACTTTATTTCAAAAGACAGCTCAGGAATTATCTCTTTCAGAAAGTATTCCCTCTTCTCACTTACTCTCTCAACAACATAGGTTTACTTCCTCCCTAGTTCTTAACACACAGTTTTATAGTTGTCTTTTAACTTATCTGTCTCATTGAAGGCAGGGCTAGTTTCTTTACAATTACTACTTTTATTTTTGTTTATTATTCATTTAGCATACAGCACATTATGGGTTTTTACTAAATGTTTATAAATGAAGGTTTGGAGGAAGGGAATGTTGCAAGCCACAGAGTATTTTAAACTAGAGATAGAGAAATTCTGGGGCATCTGACACAAAAGGATGCCTGCAATGTGAAAGATTTTGTCAATTGGGACACAAGCAGTGCCCCTTAGGTTCTTTGTGGTCAGTGTTGGAGAAAAAATAGTGAAGTTGCAAAGAAAATAACATTAAGTGGTTCTAAAATTTTGCTTTATGGTCTAGAGAAATACACAGGGATGCTATTAGTAGGGATATACAGTAGGTGTCTAATGAGTTCTCATTGATAAAATGACTGGATAACAGGATGAATAAACCTTTGTGTGATCTTAGCATTTCTGTCATGAACCTTCCATTACACATAACACATACTTTTTTTTTTCTAACTGATGACATTGATTTTGGAGGTAGATGGGACCCAAAGGTGATGAACTGGACTAAAGTTTCTTAAAGGAAAAACGTTTTCTTGACTTTGGGTTTTATCCATAGTGATGTTAGACTAATGTGTCAATTCGGCCAGGTAATTGTGCCCAGTTGTTTGGTCAAGTAAGCACTGGGCTAATTATGATACAAGGACATTTATGGACTTTAGTCATCAGTGAGTTTACTGCATAGATGGCTGATTACATCTTCATCAACCAGGAAGATTGCCATCAGCAATGAGTGACACTTTATCTAATCAGTTGAATGCCTTAAAAGGGGAAGTGATTTCAGCATTCAGAGAGAATTTCCCATCTTATCTTTGGACAGCCAGTGTCTCCTGGAAACTCATCAAGGACCTTCATTGGACTTTCATTGGAGCCCCTGGTTTGCAGCCTGCCTTTGGAACCTGGACTTGTGCATCCCCACTGTCATGTGAGAGACGCTTATAAAATCTCATACTATTGACAGATATCTCTTGTTGATTCTGTTTCCCTGGAGAACCCTGACTAATATACCCTCCAAATTTAATTAGCCCCTAAGAGGCACAGGCCCCAATAGGAATAGTCTTATTTTTTAAGGAAACATAATGTAACTATTTCTTCCAAAATCTAATCGCTTTGTGGACTACCTATTTCCTTTCATTTTGGTCCCCTAAATTTATTGCAACAAGGGGTGTTCTTTTAATATATATTTCATCATGTAAAGTCAGTCAGGTCTGTAATTAAGTGCCTTTGGGATTTATTATTATTATTATTATTTTATCATTATTATTGGTTGTGTATTGCTGTCCTTGAACTTTTGGCAAATTGTCTACAGAATTGATTTGCAAGTTTATTCACAATTTCTGGAATGTAGACAAAACATAACATAATAATGGAATATGAGAAGTGAGGTTTTTTTAAAGTTTGGGAGACTTGATTAAAGTTTAAGGATTTATTTTATGAATTTTGGCTTTTAAGTGTGATTCTCTTTATTTAAGGTAAAGAGGTAAAAGACCATTCCAATTTGTATATGGAAATTCTTCTATAATCACCTACTTTCTCAGTTCCAAGTTTTTACTGATAACTATTATAGTTGGGGTACATTTCCAGCAAGGGAAATGCTGGTGAGGAGAAAGGCTGAGAAGAAGCCATGGAAAATACATGTGGTACTAAATGGGAAATACAATGAGGAGTCGCTGAGATATTCAGGTCCCCTTCCTAGTATAAAACCATGGGATTTCTTTTTATAATATGCTTGTTAACTATAGCCTTTATTTCCCTATTTTTTTCTTAAGGATTGAATTCACTGCTTTCATTTCCTTAGAAAAAACTGGTTATTTTCCTCTAAAGATGCCCCTACCCCACCCAACCGCTGTGGCTCAGAATCAGTTTTATGGATTTCATTTTCATATTTCTGATAATAAAATTAGCATAGAGCCTTTTCTTATATATTCCAATAATTTATCTTGAGGGCAACATGAGATCTATAAAATAAAATAAAGAATTGTAATAAAATTTATCCTTATTACATGTTTGAATGTATTAATAAATGGGACTCAGCTCTAATAGATTTTGCATCATGATAACATATTTGTTATTGAGAATCTCCCTCGATCTGTCCTAACAGTTCTTCTAGATTAGATTAAGGGTCTTCCTCTATTTCCCCATCTCTTACCTGCCCACTTTTGGCTATACTTTTACTTTTTGTTAGCAAAGTTACAGGTTTACAGAAAAAACATGTGTAAAATACAGAGTTCCCATGTATCTCCCTATTATCAACACCTGCATTACTTGGTACATTTGTTACAATTGATGAAAAATATTTCTATAATTGTACTATTAGCTATAGTCCATACTTTACTTTAGGATTCACTGTATTGTGCAGTCTTTTTGAAAAACTTTTCTATTAACATACATACAACCTAAAATTTCCCCCTTTTAACCACATTCAAATATAAAATTCAGTGCTGCTAATTACATCCACAGTGTTGTGCCTCCATTACCATCAACCATTATCAAACCTTTTCCATTAACCCCAATAGAAAATCTGTCCACTTTAAACATTAGTCCACATTCTTTACTCACACCCAGATCCCTGGTAAACTATATCCAGGATTCTGACTCAATGAATTTGCTTTTTCTCATTATTTCATATCAGTGAGATCATGCAATATATGACTTTTGTTTGTCTGGCTTATTTTACTTAACGTGATGTCTTCAAATTTCATCCACATTGTTGCATGTATCAGAACTTCATTCCTTTTTTGGCTGAATAACAATCCATTGTATGTATATACTGCATTTTATTTAACTATTTATCTGTTGATGGACAACTGGGTTGTTTCCATCTTTTGGCAATAGTGAATAATGCCACTATGAATATCAGTGTGAAAATATCTGTTAAAGTTTCTGTTTTTAATACTTCTGGGTACATACTGAGAAATGGGATTGCAGGGTCATATGGTAATTCTATACTTACCTTTCAGAGGAACCCCCAAACTGTCTTCCACAGTAGCTTTACCATGTTAAATTTCCACCAAAAATGAGCACGTGTTCCCATTTATCTGCATCTTTCCAACACTTATTTCCTATTTTTAATTTTTTAAAAATAGTAGTCATTCTGGCAGTGGTGAAATGGTTATCTCAGTGTGTTTTTGATTTGCATTTGCCTAATACCTAATGATGTTGAGCATCTTTTCATGTGCTATTTGGCCACTTGTATTTCTTCTTTAGAAAAATGTCTATTCTTTCATTTATATTTAAAAAGGTTATTTGTCTTTTTTGTTGTTGAGTTGTAGGATTTCTTCATATATTTTGGATAGTAAACCCTTATGTGTTTTCCAAATATGTTTTCCTATTGTGTAGGTTGTCATTTCACTTTCATGATAAAGTACTTTGATGCACAAAGTTTTTACTTTAAAATTTTTTTTGAGGTACTGGGGCTGGGGATGAACCAGGAACCTTGTATGTGGGAAGCCAATGCTCAACCACTGAGCTTCACTGACTCCCCAAAAGTTTATTTGATGAGGTCCCATTTATATATTTTTTTCACATTTGTTTCTTTTCTTTGGGTTGAATGTCCAAGTAACCATTGTTTATAGCAAGGTCCTGAAAATGCTTCCTTATGTTTCTTCTAGAAGTTTTATATTTCTGGTTTTATATTTACATCTTTGATCAATTTTTAATTGATGTTTGTATATGGTACAAGACAGAGAACCAACTTTATTATTTTGCTTATGGACATCCAATTTTCCCAGCACCAGTTTTTGAAGAGAATATTCTTTCCTCATTGAGTGACTTGACAACCTTGTCAAAACAGTTGGCCATAAACATGAGGATTGATTTCTGAACTTTCAAATCAATTCCATTGGTATACATATCTGTCCTTGTGCCAGTACCATGCAGTTTTTTTGTTTTTTTTTTTGGTGGGGGAGGTGTCTCTCATCTGTTTTATTTTATTTTATTTATTCATTTTTTTGCTTACAAAAATGTTATATATATATATATATATATATATATTTTTTTTTTTTTTAAAGGTGCTTAGATTACCTAAATATTACACAGAAACTACAGGGATTCCCATGTTCCCCACCTCCCACACCTCCCACAACATACCACACAAACATCTCCCACAAGTGTGGCCCATCACCCTCAAAGGACCTACACATCCTGGGGCCTTGCCATCAACCATAGACCACAGTTCACATCATGGACCACACTCTCTCCCACACAGTTCTGAATGGTGTGTGCTGATTTAAAATGGCCTACATCCGTTGCCACAATGGCACTCAGGACAACCTCCAAATCCTGAAAAAGCGCCTGTATTTCAACTGCACATCCCCTCCCTGGCCCGAAAGTGTCCAGTGGCCACCAGCTCCACCTCACTGTTATAATTTCTTCCATTGCGAGAATCACCATATGTGTACAACAGAATACCATTAGGTCCACTCTAGTCCATAGTTCTTCCCCCAATCCTGAGGGGACTGGGATGGCGATGTCCACTCCACTTCCAAGTGAGAGAGGGCTTATTCCCATGGATATGGTGGGTGGAATTATCCTGCCTGCAACTGCAGGACATCTCCATTCCCTGGGATGGCCGTTACCCATCATTGCCTCCTCGCCAGGTGACTTGGATGAGTCCATTGAGCTGTAGGGTAGGAGTTGCAGCTCCACCGAGATTCCACGCACACCTGGCACATAGGTAGGCCAGAGGCTCCAGTCTCTGGATGTATACCTATAAACTCCAGCATCACATATATGTTTGAATAAAAGGGACTGTTGAACCATGTGCAGGGAGGACTTATTTGAGTCCAATTCTGTCACTCTCAGGAGCACAGATTCCAAAATAGAGCCCCCTGATAAGGCATCAGTCTCTGGGGCTATCCCCCCTTATATAGGACCTGGGTGTCTCCAGAGCTCTCAGGAGCCCCTCTGTGTGGGGTGATAAGCACTTTGACCTTCTATGAGCTCCTACTGAGGTGTGCGTAAGAGTTGCCTCTGGGATGACCTCCTGACTCTCTTTGAAGTCTCTTAGCCACTTGAACTCATTTGTCTTTACCTTTTCCCCCTTTTATTCAAGGTCTTTTTCCAGTTGTGTTGCCAGTTGGCACTTGGTATTAATCCCTCGTCGCCAGGGAGGCTCATCCCCGGGAGTCATGTCCCACGTTGGGGGGAAGGTAATGCATTCAAATGCTGAGTTTGGCTTAGAGAGAGGCCACATTTGAGCAACAAGGAGGCTCTCAGGTGGCAACCCTTAGGCGCCCCATAATAGCAGGCTAAGTTTCAGTTACAAGAGCAAAAACTCATAAGGGTCGTCATCAATAACAAGAACTCATCAGTGGGCCATCCTCTTCTGACAGACACTGTTCCTGCACTCAGAAGACTGTTGCTGCTCCCTTGGAGAATATGGCAGAGCTCTCCAGGCTAGGAATTCAGATTCCCTCATTTATTGAGTGATTGTCCACCCACGGTGACCATGCCCCATCCTTTGATCATTTGACCAATTTTGTGTATCTTTCGTGTATATTCAGATGAACTTACTCCCTTGAATCCCCCCTCCCAGACACCCCCCACCAATAATCCCCTGCAGTACCCATTGTAACCCTTCTGTGATCCAAATCTTCCATGAACGTGTAGCCCATATAATAATCAAATTCAGTTAATAGGAAAAAGAAACAATAATGATAAGCTTAAATGCAAGAGACAAACACAAGGAAACTCAGGGGAAAAAAAGAAAAAATAAACAATCAAACAAAAAACAAAACAAAATATAATTAGCGGATTGGGACATTCAAAAAAATGGAAAAAATAAACAAAACAAAAGAAATGCCTTTTTAAAAAAAATTATTATTTTTTTCCTTTTATCACTGTGTTATCAGATGTCCGGTGTGCCATGACACCTTCCCCCTCCCAAATCCCAGTGTCTTCCAAATTTTCATTTAATTTTCAAAGAAGTTTTAGGTCACACACGGAATACCAGAGACTCCCAGATACCAAACCACCCCCCCCTTGCCCACCCCATATTACCCCCCCTTTTTGGATGTTAGCATTGTTATAACTATTATACAAATAGCAAAATATAGCAACTAAACATTGTCAATGGTTTACAGTATAGTTTACAATTTACACGATAGAGTTTAATAAGTTTTGATGATATTTACTATGTCCTGTGTCCATCACTGTAAGGTAATGAAAAACCTTTCCCATGACCACTAAATACCTCCTGTTTGTTCTTTTCTGTTCCTACCTCCCCCTCCCCCTAGGGCATATGACACTCTCCTCTCTTGACTCATGGAATGACAAGATTCATAGTTACATACCTTGGGTATTCCAACCTGCCTTTCCTAATCTACGCACCTGTGAACCCTGCACGACCACACCCAGTAATATCACTACCCATCTGTCCTATCCTTCAATACGCACCTATACTCTATCCCTTTACCATAGATTATGTCCATATGGGTGATGGCTCACGGCCTACTCTTCTCTTTCTCTCCCTTGTTAACCTATCTTTCAGACAATGGTTCTCAGAGGCTGCTCACTTTCCTCAGTTCGAATCAGTGAGGTCATATACTGTTCATCCATCAATGCCTGGCTTGCTTCACTCAACATAAGTTCTTCAAGATTCATCCACGTTATTCCATGTGTTAGCAGTTTATTCCTTCTTACAGCTGAGTAATATTCCATAGTATGTATGTACCAAATTTTGCTTACCCATTCATCTGTTGAAGGGCACTGGGGCTGATTCCAACTTTTGGCAATGGTGAACAATGCTGCTATGAACATTGGTGTGCATATATCTGTTTGTGTCTTTGCTTTCAGTTCTTTTGGGTATATACCCAGCAGTGGAATTGCTGGATCATACAGAAGATCTATTGTTAGTTTTCTGAGGAACTACCAAACTGTCCTCCACAGTGGCTGGACCATACTGCAGTCCCACCAGCAGTAGATGAGGGTTCCTATTCCTCCACATCCTCTCCAACATTTAGTGTCTCCTGTTTTTTTAATAGCTGCCATTCTGATGGGTGTAAGATGGTATCTCATTGTAGTTTTGATTTGCATTTCCCTGATAGCAAGTGATGTTGAGCATTTTTTCATGTGCTTTTTAGCCATTTGTATTTCTTCCTTGGAGAAGTGTCTTTTCAGGTCACTTGCCCATTTTTTATATGGGTTGTTTGTCCTTTCATTTTTGAGGTGAAGGATTTCTTTATATATGCAGGATATTAGGCTCCTAACAGATATATGGTTGCTGAATATTTTTTCCCATTGGGTAGGCTGCCTTTTTATTTTTTTAATATCATTATTTGAGGTGCAGAAATTTTAAATTTTGATGAGATCCCATTTATCTATTTTTTTCTCTTGCTGTTCGTGCTTTGGCTGTGAAGTTCATGAAACCATTTCCTATCACAAGGTCCGTAGATGCTTCTCTACATTATCTTCCAAGGTCTTTATGGTTTTGGCTCTTATATTTAGATCTTTGATCCATCTTGAGTTGATTTTTGTATAAGGTGTGAGACGGTATTCTTCTCTCATTCCTTTGCATATGGATATCCAGTTCTCCAAGCACCACTTGTTAAAGAGGCCATTCTCTCCCAACTGAGTTGGCTTCGTGGTCTTGTAAAATATCAGATGACTGTATATGCGAGGATCTATATCAGAACTCTAAATTCAGTTCCATTGTTCAGTAGGTCTGTCCTTATGCCAATACCACGCAGTTTTGATCACTGTAGCTTTGTAGTATGTTTTAAAGTCAGGTGGTGTGATACGTCCAACTTCATTTTTCTTTTTCAATATGTCTTTGGCAATTTGGGGCCTCTTGCATCTCCAAATATATTTTGTGGTTAGCTTTTCCATTTCCTTAAAAAATACAGTGCAATGACAGATACAGGCCATTATATATCTTGTCATAACTTACAAAATTGTGCAGGAGAGAGATTAGACAATATGTAAACTATAACCCATACTTGCTGGCAATGTTCCAATATGTATTTATCAATTGTAACAAATGTACCACACTGATAAAGGATGTTGTTAATGTGGGAAAGTGTGGGAGGTGTGGGCAGTGGGGCATATGAGAATCCCCTATATTTTTTATGTAACAATTATGTAATCTAAGTATCTTTAAAAAATAAAACTTAAAAAAAATTTTAAAAGTACCTCAGGAAATCACATTTTCAGGCAATGAAGCAAAAATTTTCAAACAACCTTTAGAAATTTCTGGAATTGAAAATTAATTCAGAAGATCAAAATGCTGTGAAGCAAATTACAAACCAGTCATTCAGAATATAAAGCTTAATGCAGGTGTCTGCTGTATCCATCTGTGAATCTCATTTATTTCATGGAATAAACAATGTCTCATTATAAAAGTTAAAAAAAAATACAGTGTTGAATTTTATTGGGATTGCATTAAATCTGTAGATTAGTTTGGGTAGGATGGACATCTTGATGATGTTTAGTCTTCCTATCCATGAACAGGGAATATTTTTCCATTTATTTAAGTCTTCTTTGATTTCCTTTAACAGTGTTGGGTAGTTTTCTGTATATAAGTCCTTTACATCTTTAGTTAAATTTATTCCTAGGTATTTGATTCTTTTAGTTAGCATTGTAAATGGTATTTTTTTCTTGATTTCCTCCTCAGTTTGCTCGTTATTGGTGTATAGAAATGCTACTGATTTTTGAGCATTGATCTTATAGCCTGCAACATTACTGAACTCCTTTGTAAGTTCTAGAAGCCTTGTTGTCGATTTCTTAGGGCTTTCTATGTATAGGATCATGTCATCTGCAAATAATGAAATTTTTACTTCTTTTCCAATCTGGATGCCTTTTATGTCCTTTTCTTGCCTCAGTGCTCACGCAAGTACTTCTAAGATAATGTTAAATAGGAGTGGTGATAGTGGACATCCTTGTCTAGTTCCCGATCTCAGAGGGAAAGCCTTTAGGATTTCACCGTTGAAAATGATGTTAGCTTTGGGTTTTTCATATATACCCTTTATCATATTCAGAAAGTTTCCATCTATTCCTATCTTTTGTAGTGTTTTTATGAGGAAAGAATGCTGTATTTTGTTGAATGCTTTTTCTGCATCTATAGAGATGATCATGTGATTTTTTTCTTTCTATCTGTTTATTGTGGTGTATTACATTGATTGATTTTCTTATATTGAACCATCCTTGCATACCCGGGATGAAACCCACTTGGTCATGGTGTATAATCCTTTTGATATGTTGTTGAATGCGATTAGCAAGTATTTTGTTGAGGATTTTAGCATCTAGGTTCTTAGAGAAATTGGTCTGTAATTTTCCTTTCTTGTGGTATCTTTATTTGGTTTTGATGTTAGGGTAATATTGGCATCATAGAATGAGTTAGGCAATATTCCTTCTATATCTATTTTTTGGAAGAGCTTAAGTAGAATTGGTGTTAGCTATTTCCGGAATGTTTGGTAGATTTCAGCTCTGAGGCCATCTGGTCCTGGACTCTTCTTAGTTGGGAGGTTTTTGATGACTGAGTCTATCTCTTTACTTATAATTGGACTGTTGAGTTCATCTATTTCCTCTTTCATCAATGTAGTCTGTTTGTGAATTTCTAGAAACTTGTCCATTTCCTCTAAATTATCATTCTTGTCGGCATATAATTTTTCAAAGTATCCTCTTATGATACTCTTTATTTCTGTGGGGTCAGTAGTGATATCCCCTTGCTCATTCCTTATTTTGTGTATTTGCATCTGCTCTCTCTTTTTCTTTTTTAGTCTGGTTAAGGGTTTGTCAGTATTATTGATAGTCTCAAAAAACAGCTTTCAGTTTTGTTTATTGTTTCCAGTGCTTTCTTATTCTCTATTTCATTTAGTTCTGCTCTAATCTTTCTTATTTCCTTCTTTCTACTTCCTTTAGGTTTAGTTTGTTGTTGCTTTTCCAATTCCTCCAAGTGTGCAGTTAGGTCTTCAATTTTAGCTCTTTCTTCTTTTTTAATATATGAATTTATGGCTATGAACTTCCCTCTCAGGACTGCTTTCGCTGCATCCCATAGGTTTTGATATGTTGTGTTGTCATTTTCATTAGTTTCAAGGTAGTTACTGATTTCTTTTGAGATTTCCTCTTTGACTCATTGTTGTCTAAGTGTGTGTTGTTTAAATTCCATATCCTTGTGCCTAACCTGTTTCTCTGGCCCTTATTGATTTCCAATTTCATTCCGTTGTGGTCAGAGAAATTACTTTGTATAATCTCAATCTTTTGAATTCATTGAGAGTTGTTCTGTGGCCTAGCATGTGGTCTATTTTGGAGTATGATCCTTGTGCACTCAAGAAGAATGTAAATCCTGTTGTATTTGGGTGTAGTGTTCTGTATATGTCTATTAAGTCCAGGTCTTCTAATGTATTGTTGAGTGCCTTTGGTTCATTATTGATTCTCCATCTAGATGTTCTGTCTAATAATGATAATGGTGTATTGAAGTCCCCTGCTATAATTGTAGAGGCATTTATTTCTCCTCTTAGTTTTTCCAGAGTTTGCCGCATGTATTTTGAGGCACCCTGATTAGGTGCGTAAATGTTGATGATTGTTCTTTCTTCTTGAGGGATTACTCCTTTTACTAATATGTCGTATCCATTTTTGTCTCTTACAATAGTTTTGCATTTAAAGTCTATTTTGTCTGATATTAGAATAGCTACTCCTGCCCTTTTTTGACTATTGTTAGCTTGTAAAATGGTTTTCCAGCCATTCACTTTCAGCCTACTTGAATCCCTGGGTAGAAGGTGGGTTTCTTGTAGCCAGTATATAGATGGGTTATATTTTCTCATCCATTCTGCCAATCTGTGTCTCTTGATTGGTGAATTTAATCCATTAACATTCAGTGTTATTACTAATAACAAATTTCTTACTTCAGCCATTTTTTCTTTGGGTTAATGTATGTCATATGTTGTTTTGTTTCTCTTTTTGTCTTTTCAGTTGTTTTTAAACTCTACTCCAATTCTCTGTCCCTTGTTTTTTCCTTTCAACTTGTAGAGATTCCTTTAGTATTTCTTGAAGTGCAGGTTTCTAATTGACATACTCTCTTAATTTCTGTTTATCTGTGAATATTTTGAACTCTCCATCATTTTTGAATGCCAGTTTTGCTGGATAGAGAATTCATGGCTGGAAGTTTTTTTCTTTTAGTATTTTGACTATGTCATACCACTGCCTTCTTGCCTCCATGGTTTCAGCTGAGAAATCAGCACTTAATCTTATTGTGCTTCCCTTGTATGTGATGGTTCTCTTGTCTCTTGCTGCCTTGAGTATTTTCTCTTTGTCTTGAGCATTGGACATTTTGACAAGTATGTGTCTTGGAGTTGGCCTGTTGGGATTTATACTATTTGGGGTGCACTGTGCTTCCTGGATCTGCACATTCATCTCTCTCAATAGGGTCAGGAAGTTTTTAGCGATTACTTCCTTCAACACTCCTTCTGTTCCCTTTCCCTTCTCTTCTCCTTCTGGGATGCCCATAATGTGTATGCTTGTGCATTTTGTGTTATCGTTTAATTCCCTGAGTCCCTGTTGGATTTTTTCTATCTTTTTGTCTATCTGTTCTACTATCTCTTTGATTTCAGCTGTATTGTCTTCCATATCACTAATTCTTGTTAGTGATTAACAACTCTGCCTGTTTTAAATCTGCCTGTTCAAATCTGCTGTTATGTGAATCCAACGTCATTTTGATTTCTTGGATTGTGCCATTGTTCACCATCATATCCATTATCTTTTTAGGCATGTTTGCAATTCCTTCAGTATGTTCTCCCAGTGTCTTCTTTATATCCTTAATCTCTTCCTTCATTTCTTTAAGTTGGTCCATGATATTTGTTTGGATAGCTTTGATTAGTTGTTCGATGTTCTGCATCACTTTCTGGTTTTTAATTTGTTCATTGGACTGGTCCATGTTTTCCTGTTTCTCAGTGTCATTTGTATTTTTTTGTTGCCCTCTGGTCATCATATTATCTTGATGGGTTTGTTCAGTTGATTAGCTTTTATCTATGCTCTAGAGTTTTATTTAGCTGGTGGTTCTGTGTGTGTGTTAAGTTTTCCCTTTGGCAGTTTTTCTTCTTATTTTATTTCCTTGCATATTTCTATGTTCCCTTGAAGGCAAAAGATTAGGGCCAGAGGAATCAAAAGATGTAAGGAAGGCAGAAGGATAATAGTAATATTGATAGAAGTTAGAAGAGTGCCAAATGAGACTGAATGATATGAATATTTAACTCATGTAGGCAGTGTAGAGTAATAGGAAAAAAAGTGGAGTTCCTGCAATGGACTGGAAAAACAAATAGAAGAATATATATATATAGTGATTTAGAAGGCTAGAATTATGAGGAGGGAGAGAAATAGTGAAGAAAGGGCTAAAAGGAAAGAGTTAATACTAATAAAAAAAAGAAGAAAACAAAATAGATGGAATAGAAATTGACACCCTTAAGTTGTGAGCATATGAAATAATGTTGTATCTAAAAGCCACAACAGAAAATAGAAGGCAGAAAGATGAAGGAAGGATAAGCGATAGTTTGGAATACAAAATCAATATAGACAGAGAGTGGGAAATTACTGAAGAAGAAGCACAGCAAAGAAGTGACAAGCTAGCAGCACCTAATTTTAAAAAATGAAAGGAAAAAGAAAGAGGAAAGAAAAGCAAGAGACAAGAAATAAACAGAGAAAAAACAAATAACCACACAGACAAGCAGTCAAACAAAGCTAAGCAAGATCAATGATTCCTCTTGGGTCCACGTGGATCCTCTCTGCCTGCTTGTGTTTATCAATCAGTTTCCCCGCAGGGTTCTATATGCAGGTCCTGAAACAGCTTTTACCTATTAAACTAAATTAAAAATAATTTATTTTTAATTTATTGAAGTGACCTTCTCTCTCTCTCTCTCTTTTTTTTTTTTGGCGAAATACAGGACCCTAAATAAGTGTTCCTCTAGATCACCCCCCTCATGGAGGGAACCCTAGCTGGGCTTTTGGAAATTAATCAAGCATGTCCCACTTCCTGGACTCCCCAGGGTAGCTGGAGCTCTGATGCTAGTCAGTGCAGAATGCTAAAGATGGCCGACTCCGCCCCTTCTGGAGCCGAGCCCCAGCGTCATTGGGTTGCTGTGTAAATCAGGTTGACTCAGCAGATTTGCCTCTCCTCTCAGCCTGGTGCTGCTTCAAGTCGGCTTATCTATTCCCCAAAGCTATGAGGCGGTCCAGGCAGCCAAATTGATGGCAAAAAAAAAATTCCCTTCCCTGTCCTCCAACAGAACCCTCCCTCTTTTGGAGAGTGCCCCCTCTTCCTGGCTCCTGGGCAGCTTGGCAAATCATCTCCCTCCCTGAACAGAATCACCCCTCCCCTCCCCTGGGTGCCGATTTGCTCTGGCTGTTCTGTTCACCCAAGGTCCAAGGGGCTCCAGGCAGCCAAATCCCCAGAAAATAAAACTCTCTCACCCTTTTACCAGAGCCCCCATCAGAGAACACCTACTCCCACTTGGCCCTGGCACCCAGTTGCCGAGCCCTGGGGCTGACGGCTCCATCCAGCTGTTTTTTTTTCCCCCCCAACCGTGGGGCTCAGCCATCCGTGCCAACCACCACCGGCAGGCTTAAAACTCACAAAACTCTACCATTCCATCTACGCCATTGATATGCGCAGATAGATGTCCCAAGCTTCTCATTACACGCGTGCACAGCACAGACCCCTGGGCAGGACCCCGTCCACAATCCGCCTTGCTCTGGGAGCTTACAGTGTATGCCCTCCTACACTAACGCCATCTTCCTTTTTCCATGTTGTTTTGATTAGTATGGTTTTAAGGTAGGGAAGTGTGAGTATTTTCAGGCTGTTTTTGGCTATACAGGGAGCCTTGCCCTTCCATATAAATGATTATTGGCTTATCGATTTCTGCAAAGGAGACAGTTGGAAATTTGATTAGGATTTCATTGAGTCTGTAAATTGCTTTGGGTAGAATTGACATTGTAAGAACATTTAGTTCCAGTCCATGAATATGGAATGTCCTTCCATTTATTTAGGTCTTCTTTTATTTTTTAGCTATGTTTTGTAGTTTTCTGTGTACAAGTCCTTTACATCCTTGGTTAGATTTATCCCTAAATATACGATTCTTTTAATTGTTATCAAATGATATTTTTTAAAATTTCTACTTCAGATTGTTCATTGCTGGTATATAGAAACAGTACTGATTTTTGCATGTTGATCTTGTACCCTGCCACTTTACTGAATTCATCTATTACTTCCAGTGGCTTTCTTGTGGATTTTTCAGGATTTTCTGTATAAAGGATCATGGCAACTGCAAAAAGGGACAGTTTCACTTCTTTCTTTCTAATTTGGATGCTATCCTTTTTTCCCTTGCCTAATTGCTCTAGCTAAACTTCCAGTCCAATATTGAATAACAGTGGTGATAGTGGGTATCCTTGTCTTGGTCCTGGACTTAGAGGAAAAGCTTTCAATCTTTACCATTGAGTATCATGTTAACTCTATGGCTTCATATATGCCTTTTATCTTGTGAAGGCTGTTTCCTTCTATTTCTCATTTTCTACGTGCATTTATCAAGAAGGGATCTGGGTTTTGTCAAATGCCTTTCTGCATCAATTGTAATGATTGTATGTGTTTTTCTTCTTTTGTTCTGTCAATGTGAAGCATTACATTTATTGATTTTCTTATGTTCAAACACCCTTGCAGATGTGGGATAAATCCCAATTGATCACGATGTATAATTTTTTTCAATATACTGTAGAATTAACTTTGTTAGTATTTTGCTAACTATTTTTGCATCTATATTTAGAAGGATTATTGGTCTATAAATTTCTTTTCTTGTTGTATATTTATCAGGCTTTGGTATGAGGGTAATATAGTCTCATAGAATGAATTGGGGATCCTTCCTACCTCTCTATTTTTTGGAAGAGTTTGAGCAGGAATGGTGTTAATTTTTCTTGGAATGTTTTGTAAAATTCTCCTGTGAAGTCATCTCGTCCTGGGCTTTTCTTTGTTGGGAGGTTATTAATTATTGATTCCATTGTTATGCTAATTATTGATTTGTTGAATTTTCTATTTCTTCTTGAATCAGTATAGGTATTTGTGTGTTCCTAGTAATTTGTCTATTTCATTTAGGTTATCTAAATTGTTGTTGTGAAGTTGTTCATAGTATCCTTCTATAGATCTCTGTATTATTGTGGAGTCAGTAAGAATGTCCCTCTTCTCATTTCAGATTTTATTTATTTGTGACCTTTCTCTTTTTTCTTTGCCAGTCTATCTAAAAGTTTGTCAATTTTATTAATCTTTTAAATAACCAAGTTTTGGTTTTTTTTATTCTCTCTATTCTTATTCTCTGTTTTATTTATCTCTGCTTTAACCTTTGTTTTTTCCTTTCTTCTGCTCACTTTGGGTTTAGTTTGATCTCTCTCTCTCTCCTATTTTTTTTTTTTTTTTATAGATCTTCTAGTTTCAAGGTTGGATGTCAGATTTGAGATCTTTCTTCTTTTGATTTTATACCAACTCATCTTCAATAGCATTCACATACACTGTCCCAATACTTCTCTGTTCCCCCACATTTTTTTAAAGATTTCTTTATTTATTCACTTTTATCCATTTTCACTCCCCCCCATCCCCGTCTTTGCTGCCTTTGTGTCCATTCTCTGGACAACTCTCCGTGTCTGCCCCCTGCCCTCTTTTCTCATCCCTCTCTTCCCATCTTCACCAGGACTTGATCCCGGGAACATCCGATATGAGAGAGAGGGGTCCCGCTGCCTGCGCCACCCTAGTTCCTGGTTTTTTGACGCATCTCATCTTGGCTCTCCCCTGTGTCACTCTCCTGTTAGGTCATCATCTTGCCACATGGCTTGGTGGGGCCTGGTGGCGCACCCGCTCACAGGACATGATGGCTTACCTGCGCATGGGGCCTGATGGTGCACCCACTCACAGGGCCTGACAGCATACCCATGCTGTGGGGCCTGGGGGGCTCTCCTGCTTGCAGAGCCCAACGGCGCGCCTGCATATGGGGCCTGGCAGCTGGCATGCCTTCTGTATTCCTCCTTATTTTTACCAGGAGGTACCTAGGATTGAACCCAGGCCCCTCTATTTGAGCCACATCTGCTTCCTCTTCCCCATTTTTTAAATACTTGTTGCTAGTTATCTTGTACATTGTATGCTCTTGTGATGGTTTGAAGCTATATGTACCCCAAAATGTATGTTTTTAAATCTAATCTATTCCTGTGGTTGTAAACCTATTCTAAGTAAAATTTTTTTAAAATAAAATTTTATTGAAGTATATTACTCATACATGAACATACATAAACAATAAGTGTATAGTAAAAGTTGTGAACTTAAAAAACAAACATACATATCATCATACAGGGCTCCCGTGCATCACCCCACCACCAACACCTTGCATTTTTGTGAAATATTTGTCACAAAGTATGAAATAACATCCTCAAAATATCACTACTACCTGTAGCCCATATCTTATATTTGGTGTATTTATTTTTCCCAACCCACATGCTAATTAACACACTGTATTTGTAATCTCTTCCTTCACATTCTTTAGTTGAGTCATGATATTTGTTTGGACATCTCCAATTAGTTATTCCATGATTGGCATCTACTCCTGGTTTTTAGTTTGTTTGTTGGACTGAGCCATGTCTTTCTGTTTCTTAGTATGGCTTATAATTTTTTGTTGGTGTATAGGTGTCTGTTTATCTTGATGGGTTTGTTCCATTGATTAGCTTCTATCTTTATTCTATGGTTTTATTTTTTCATTGTTTTTGTGTGTGTGGTAAGGTTTTACTTTGACACTTTGTTCCTCTTATTCTATTTCTGTGTTGTTTTCTATGTTACCTTAAAAAAAAATAGATTAGGATCAGAGAAAAGGAAAGAGATAGGAAGAGAAAAGTAATAATAGTAATAATAATAATAGTAAAAGGTAGGAGAGGAACTGAACAAGAACTAAGAAATTGAAAAATTAATATGAGTAAGAAGTACAGATCAATAAAATTAGAAAAGTGGAATAGAAACCACAAAACAAGAAACAGAGAAAAATATATAGAATGAATTAAAAGGCCAGAATGTTGGAAAAGGGGAAAGATAAAAGACAAGAGAGAAAGAAAAAAGTATAAAAAGAAAGAAAACAGAAAAAAGGAGAGAGAGAACTAAAAACAAGAAAAATTGGGGACCAAATAAAAAGAGGTAGATTGAAAGAACAACAGCAGAAAACAGAAGATATAAAGATGAAGAAGAGGTAAGAAATAGCATAAGTAGAGAAAAATCAGTAGAAAAAAGGAAAAAACAAACAAACAAGCAGAGAAACAAGGAAAGGGGTAACACAACAGACAAGAAACAAGACAGCAGAGATTCATTAAAAAAAAAAAAAAGGGAGAAAGAAGAAGATAAATAAAAAATAAAAATAAACATGGAAAAACAACCTTCTCTCTTAGATCCCTAAGGATCTTCTCAGGCTGCTGGTGTTCATCAGTCAATCACACTGCAGCCTGCCCTCTGCATGTTTTGAACTGGGTTTTAGTGAGTAAGATAAGAAAAAGAAAAAAGAAAGGAATCTTTTAAAAATTATTTGAATAAGAGATCCAAGAATCTCTAATACAAAGAGAATGTCTGTATGTTCCCTGTCATAAAGTTTCAGCTGGATGCCTGATAAACTGTTGGATCACTTCTCAAAGAAAAGCCAAGAATGGAACCTGGGACCTCATATATGCTAGGCAGGAATTCTTCCAATGAGCTAATCTTTCTCCTTAGGATAGTTAGCCTTTCTGAAGGCTATCTGCCCCTTCTCCCTCGGGCAGGTTAGACTCTTTACATTCCGCTGGAGTCCTGCTTTATCAGCCTCCTGTCTCTGCCTCTTTTCTGAAGTAATTCCTCTCTTTATTTAGGCGGTTGGATGTGACAGCCTAACTGAGAGGATCCCCCTCCCCTCCTGTTGATTTGGGGTCCCTTCTGATGTTCAAGGGGGGCCCAGCTGGCTAAACTCACTGCAAAGAAACCACTCACCACCCTCCCTGACCCCTCTTCCTCACAGGGAATGTGCTGTCATACTCCCTTTGGAGCAGGGAGCCAGCTGCTGCACCTAGACTATCTGCTCTTAGGGCGGGATATATACAAGGCTTCCAGCCACAGGGGTGAGGAACCCTCAGTTTTCCCCTGGCTTCCATATCTGTCCAGTACCTTTCTAGGTGACTCAGAGCACTTTCCTGTTCTCCATATTTCCAAAAGAGCTTGCTGGGAGGAAGACATCTGCTCTCTTCTCAGTTAGATGCAATTTGCCAGGAATTTTACCCTTGTTTGATATTTCAGGGGTGGGGAAGGGAAGCCCTTCCCTTTGTCTCTCTGTCCCTCACTCTCCTGGGGGTTGTGATGCAGTGTCCTGGATTGCTGTACCCCAAAACAGGTCCCCAAGGCAGCCTCTGGCTCTTTCTCCATTGTTTTAGTGAGAGCTAAGCCTTATCTGCCTAACCCATTGCACATATTTCCTAGATCATCTTTGAATGATTGGTAGAATTCACCTGTGAAGCCATTTGGTACTGGGTTTTTCATCTTTGGGAGGTTTTTGATGACTCTTGCAATCTCTTAATTTGTGATTGGTTTGTTGAGTCTTCTATTTCTTCTAGGGTCAGTGTAGGTTGTTCAAAGCTTTCTAGAAATTTGTCCATCTTGTCTACATTTTCCAGTTTTTTGGTGTACATTTGTTCATAGTATCCTGTTATGATCACTCTTATTCCTGTGGTGTCAGTGGTAATGTCTTACTTCTCATTTCTGGTTTCATATATTTGCATCTCTCTCATTTTCTTTGACATTCTAGCTAAAAGTTTGTCATTTTTGTTGATCTTCTCAAAGAATCAACTTTTGGTTTTGCTGATTCTCTGTGGTTTTTAGTTTTCAATTTTATTTATATCTGCTCTGATTTTTGTTATTTCTTTCCTTTAGCTTGGTTTGAAATTAGTTTGCTGTTCTTTTCCTAGTTCCTCAATGTGTATAATTAATTCTTCAAATTTAGCTTTTTCTTCTTTTTAGCGTTAGCATTGAGGGCTATAAACTTTCCTCCCAGCACTGTCTTTGCTCTATCCCACAGGTTTTATATGCTGTGTTTCCTTTTCATTCATCTCAAGATAGTTACTGATTTCTATTGCAATTTCTTCTTTGACCCACTGATTATTTAAGAATGTATTGTTAGTTTGCATATATTTGTGAATTTTCCCTTTTTCTGTCCATTATTGATTTCCAGCTTCCTTCTTTATTTGTTTTGTTTTCTTTTGTTGCACACTATATTTTAATATTTTGAAGTGTTAACTCTGGACTTACTACCTGAGCTCTTTGTTCTTTATATTTGTATTCAACTGGAGATATGACATATATTTTCTTTAGTTACAGGATCTAATCAAAACCAACAAACTAAAGCAAAAATCACCTTTCACTGTCTGCAAATTGGCTCTGTTTTGGCTGATGGTCTACTTCAGAGTTAGCCCTCATATCAAGATCAGCCTGATGTGAAAGTGAATGGCAAGGCCTTATCTGAGCTTTGTGCAGGCACAGAGCCTGCTTCTTTTCCTGAGTTTGTGCTTGCCAGAAACCATAGAAATTTCCCGTTACAGTTAATTGGAGTTCAAGTGAATGTTCCTCTATTCCTTTGAAGTAGACTATTACCCCCTCCTGTGTGCTCTCTTGAGTGGCCTAATGCAGGTACTCCTTTGCTCCAGGCTGCTGCAACTTAATTGTTTCTCACACTGTCCCAGCTGTCTGCAAGCCTCTTCTCTTCGGCCCTCAGGATGAACTCTGGGAGGATAAGCCCAGGACAAGTTTCCTGTCTCAGTTTCTCAGACTCCAACCCAATAGATTTGCAATACATGCACCCCAATACGCACACAGGGGCCACTGTTGTCCCTCTGGAACAGGACTAGGGACTACAAAGTGAGTCCAAACTGGCTCTACCTCACATTGTGGAGAAGATTATGGAAGGGCACAAGCATACCTGAAGCTTTTCCATTGTTTTTTTTTTAAACAAGTCAATTTTATTGATACATATTAATAAAGCATACAATTTATCCAAAGTGTACAATCATGGTATTTGGTATAATCACATAGTTGTGTGTTCATCACTTCAATCATTGTTAGGGCATTTTCATTATTTCAATAATAGTTATAAACAAAAAACAAACAAGGAATTTCTTCAACTTTCAATCTCTCTGTTTCCCCTGCTATACATAGCTGCTATTTCTGGCTATTCTTGAACAACTATTTATTTGTTTATTAAGCAGTTTTATTGAGATATATTCACATAATATGATCTAACCAAAATGTATAATCAATGGCTTTTTTAAAGCTGTTAAAAAGTCCTTTCTTAAAAAAAAAAAAAAAAAAAAAAAAAGTCCTTTCTTATAAAATTGTAAAATAAATAGAAAAATAGACCGAAATAGATGGAAAGAAATTACAAATTTTAAAAGAGAATGCAAGACCAGGTTAGATTTAATAGAATCAATTATAAAAATAGCATAACAACAAACATTTATAAATGTAAATAAAAATTCAAATACAATAGAAATTAATTAAAACAGTTCTAATTTTTATACTACAGCTCTAATTATTGGACATAATAATCTCTAAGAATGAAATAAATTGTTGGTTTAGTTATTTAATTTCCATTTAGACCATAATTCTTTCTAGATAATCAAATTCCTATTTTGTAATTCTTCACATCTTATTGGAATGAATTACAGCAGATAACAATTTGCCAACTTATAATTATATGAGGCAGAAAAACTCAAAATCTTGTTAAACAGTAGTCATGCTAAATCATAATTGACCCAGACAGATTATTTTAATTAAAAAATTATGAATAAGAAAGGGCTAAAGAAAAATGAAGTATCCAAAAATATATCTCTTCTCCAGTCCTCCTCAATTAAAAGCAAGTGTTTATTTTGTATGAAAAAAATTACAGAATACTGATCATAGGAACAATTTGCCAGCTCTGTTTCCTTGATCCGCACTTGCCCAATTAAGGCAACCCTTTAACTATTTTCCATAGTTTTGATAAGATTACTGTATTTAAATTTCCTCTGCTGCCTTTGTCCAAGGGATTTTGGAACAATGGCCATCTTCAGAGATGGTCTCCAGATATCTGAAGTAGCTTATCAAAAGTAGTCATCAGTGATCAGACCACACATTCCCAGAGTATAGAAGAGTATGTCTTTATGTCCCACCCTGGCACTAGCCAGTTATGCCACAAGACTGAACTCCAGTCAGCACTGCTGCCTGCCTTGAGAGAAAGGATATGGGACATGGTTCAGGGAGGGTAAAACTCACTGGTATTTACCAAATTTTTCAGCCTCTTCCATGTGCTGCTCATGGCATGTGCACAGTGTTCCCCTAGACTCTGGAGTTTCCAAATGGTTGATTCAGACAGTACCTGCCAGTACAATAGCTGTTATGGTGCGGGGACTGATTTTTGGAGCTTCCTACTCCACTTCTTCCCACAATCTTCTTCTGCATTTTTTAAAGAACAAAATTTTTATGGAAGGCTTTTTAAAATAATATGTCTATGGGATATAATAAAAAAAAAGGATTGCTTGGGCATCTAAATTAGGGAAACACTTCAGGATTAGTATGGAAGGACTTCTCAGAGATATTAATATGTTGACATACAAGGAAACTCTCTAAAATGATGTAGTATATTGAGTATTTCCCAAACCTGGCGGACTAATGAAGGAATTTTTTGTTTCATTTGAAAGTATGGGTAAGCCACAAAACCCTTTTCTTTAAACCAATTGAGAAAGATACCTTTCATATACAAAAGACAAATAAATGTGTATTTTATTTTCCAAGGCAATATTAACCCTCAATTCAAGAGTAATATAAACAATTCTCCAATATCTGTTGTATTTAAAAAGGAATTTCATCACAAGGATGTTTGATCCTTCTTTTGTGGAGAGTAAAAATTGTGTTGTCTCCTTATTCTATATCCTTTTCTGTAATGGGAGGAAATGAAGAAGCCACATCAGGCTTTGTCTTTCTTCCAATTTCATCTTTCCCTTAGATATAGACCTTCTACTCTATCACTCTGGTTTTTCTACATAAAGCAGGTGACCCTTGAGTATTACAGTATGAATAAGTGTAAAACAAAATTAGTTTTAGGGGGAGCAAATTCAGAAGACAAACTTATATACTTTTGGAAGTGGAAGGGTCACAAGAGAGCTGCCACAAATAGTGTTGGCTGCCCACAGCACCAAAGTGCATGTGAGAGATCTCCAAAAATTGAGGGAAAAACCCTACATGCACATGCTCTTCCACAACAGCCACCAGAAAGCAATGGTGTTACTTTTCATTTGCTCTCAAAGTCTTCCAGGTTATGTCTCATTAGGCAAAGCTTAAAAAAAAACCTGATAACAAGGAAGGTATAAAATATCTGTGGGCTTTATGGCTCTGCATTGTAGGAGACAGTTTAGAAGACTGGGGATAAAACTGAGTGTTAAACAGTATTTGCTATACTTGTTTGCACAAGCAGAGCTAATAAATAGAAATCTTTTAGGAGGAAGTTGTGTTGACCAATGAAAAGCTATCCAATGATGAGAGAAGGAAAAATTATAAGGAATAAATTGCATTCCTTATGCCAATAATTGGAATAATCAATTACCAGAAAGGATCATTTAAATCAAGTTTTCTTAAAGTATAGCCCCTGGATTAGCAGTGCCAGCTGGTGTGGTAGTTTAGAGTTATGTACCCCCGGAAAACCTGTTCTTAAATTTAATCCATTTCCATGGGTGTGAACACATTATCAGTAGAGCCTTTTGATGAACTTCCTTCAGTTAAAGTGTGGACCAGTTCAATCAGGATGGGCCTCAATCTTAGGACTGCTGTCCTTTATAAGCAAAATGAAATTCAGACACAGAGGGAGAGAGAGAAAGCCATGGGAAGCGAGACGTTGAAGACAATGGAACTGGGAAGAGTAGGGAGAGTTCAGAAGAGGCTGCCATGTGCATTGCCATGTGTCAGAGGAGCCCAGGAGCAAGAATCACCAGTAGCCAGCCCCAGAACACCAGTGTTCAGGAAGAAAGCTTTACCTTGATGGCGTCATGATTTGGACATTTTCCTAGCCTCAAACCATCAGCTAATAAATTCCTATTGTTTAAGCCAATCCATTGCATAGTATTTGCTTGAGCAGCCAAGAAAACTAAACCACCTGGGAACTGGTTAGAAATGTAAATGATCAGTTCCCACCCCAGCCTGACTAATTAAGAAACTCTTTGGGTGGGCCCAAGCAGTCTATGTTTTAATAAGCTTTCTAGTTAATTCTAATGCTAGATAAATTTTATGGAACACTGGCATAAAGTAGTTGAATGGAGTATTACATGAGTATTACTTTGAAGCTAAGAATAGTAAAGAATGCTTAGTAGAGGCTTCAGATTCTCTCCAAGAACATTTGGGTGGGGTTGAGAAATTAAAATTAAATGAACTAGTGAAACTTTACATTTTGCAGATTATTAGCAGAAAAGTAAGAAGATCAGTAACTGAAGTACGGCAAACTGAGTTGGCACAATGTAAAGGTATTAAAAGGAAATAATGTGAATGATTCTAGTACTTTTTATACATATACCCTATGTAAACAATGGTAAGATGTGTAGTGTAGCTATGGATCAAGCAACATGAATGGCAAGTTCACTTCTACAGATCTTCTTCAAAATTCATGCATCCCAAGTAACAGTGCAGTGCCTCAGAGGGCTTCTGTTCTGTGTTTGATCCACTCTAAGTTTCCCAACATTAAACCTTCAAAATCTCATGAATAACACTTTGCACTGAGCGTTATGGGACAGTGAAGACATGTTTTGCAGCCATCTCAAGGGTAATTATGGAAATGGGAGTCCCTTACTACTTCTGAAAAGTGGACTTTGTCTTACCTTTTCCATCACTAATTTAAAAAAAGGTTAAAAACAAAACAAACATAAACAAGAAGCAGTAACCAGCTAACATCACAGAAGGAGATTGAAACCTTACAATGCATAAAGTAAAAACAGGTTTTCAGACTGTCTTTTTAATTTAAATATTGCTTCTATATAAGATTTTCTGAATTTATCTAGCAGGTAGTACAAGGGCAGAGTTACTCTAGAAGCCACACTTCTCTGGGGATTGAAAAGGAATGACATCTGAAACCTTCATTTCTTAGTAAATCATGTAAAAACCTCACTGATAAAACCTCTAAGAAAATAAAGAGTGCCAGGCTAATCAAATTTGGGTTTTTAAAACGCTGATGTCCACATTTAGTCTAAACATGTTTTATCCAGTCTTGAAAAACGAATGTAGTGCTACATTCTTGCTTGTGAGGTAATGTCCTTTGGGGGTTATTTTCCTTATTTTTAAATACAAATCAGAAGGGTAGCTGTCTGTTTAAAATAGAGAAAAACAAAAACAAAAATATAACAGCCTGATTTATATTGAAAAGAAATAGAAGAACTTGTGTAGAATGGGGCGGAGGTGTGTGAAACAAGAAGAAAGAGAGAGGGAGGGAGGGAGAGAAGCACATATTATGCATTCCCTATTCAGAAGGACATGAGAGTTGAGGAGTCTAATAATCATGTTTTATTTTAGTTCTAAAAACCCTATAATTGTTTGTCCTCTATTATTCAGAGCCAAAGTAAACAAAGCAAGATATTCAATATCATTAGAACTTTTATCATGTATTGGCTTTAAAAAAGTTTCTGTTATTAAATATCTATACACACAGGGGAAGTTTGGGGAGTAATGGAACTTTTCCATATCTTCATGGTAGTAGTGTTTACATGACTCTAAGCATTTTTCAAAACTTGTGGAACTATAACTTAAAGGGGTAAATTTTACTCTAGTAAATTAAACTTCAATAAAAAAAATGCTTTGCATATTTTAGAGTGTTCTGAAAGATGCATCAGTCTTCTGAGCATCTCAGCAGTTGTCTGTTACTAAAGAGTATTAATTTTACAATGTATTAAATTAAATGGTGCAGTGAATATTTTAAAATTAATGCTAAGCCCTAAAAATTTGGTAAGAGTTACACTGGAATAAAACAATACAAGTAGTTTACCTTAGCATGGAATATAACTGGAATATTTTCTTCATTAAAAAAATATTGAAGTATATAATACATACTTAAATATATACATGACATGTATAGATAAAAAATAAGTTTATCGTAAAAGTTGTGAACTTACAAAACAAACATGCATAGAATATAGGATTCCCATACATTACCCTACCACAAATACCTTGCATTATTGTGGAACATTTGTTACAGATGATGAAGGATCCTCATCAATGTACTACTACTAACTATAGTCCCTATCTTATATTTGGTATACTTTCCTCCAAACCCACCCTATTATTAACGTCCTCTATTAGTATTAAGTATTTGTTATAGTTCATGTGTAAATGCTCTCATATTTGTTGTTAACCACAGTCCATCATCCACCACAGGATTCACTGTGTTTTATAGCCCCATGCCTTGCACAATCCATGCAAAGTGTACACTCAATGGTTCTCATTTTCATCACAGAGTTGTGCTGTCATCACCTCAATCAAATTTACAACGTTTTTATTACTCCAAAAGGAAAAAAAATCACATATTCCCTTGTACCCACCCATTGTCGACCCTTGTAATTGATATAGCATCTTCTTTACCATTGGAGTAAAATAGTACAATGTTACTGTTAACCATTATTGGAACATTTTGGTTTAATTTCCTTGCACTTCATTCTACATATTCCTCTAATAAGTTAGATTCACCCCTATTGTTAAAAAGAATCAAGATGGCACTGGCAATCTTTATCATGAACATTTTGACTTATTTTATTTAAATCTTTTATTTCTATGACATGATCAACAAATTATTTTTTAAGAATACATACAGACTTTCATGTAGACACTCAAATACTGGGGTTTGTGCATTACTAAGGTGGAGTAAGGTTATATCCGTTTCACTTTTACAATATTTAATTAAGGATTTGGGAATTTTATATTTGCTTCTATAGTATGCATTATTAAGCATATTAAAGTCTATTTTTAAACTTAATAGTTAAAATGATTTTAACATGGCTATTTCCAATCTTAAACTTTGGATTCCATCTCTTCCCTCTCTCCTCTCAGCCAAGTCTTTTTAACCTCCTAATGGGTCCCTTACTTTTCCTTGTTAAACATTAACAATCTATTACTAGCTCTAGGCTGGTCTGGCTTTCTGCAGGAATGTATGCTATCTTTGAATCTTAAGTGCTTAAGGGATTTTTGGGGTCAGATTGGGTTCATGAGGTAGAACCAAAATAATTGGAAATATCGGTATCTAAAAGAAATCTCAGGTGAAGGATTATTATGGAGAGAGTGATGAGGTGAGAAACCGGTGAGGTTTGTATGTAGCTCACTGTATTTGCTGTTTGAGAAGGTCTTCCTTTAAAAATAAAAACCCAATTTTTCATTTAAAAGGAATGAATTGCATCATACCACCATTCATCCTTTACTCTTAATTTTACATCTTTTTCCAAATACATCAACTGGCCACAGTAATTATTGCATAATTACTTTATGCAATATGGTAGACTATTACTCCTATTTCTGCAAATATCCCTCAATGGGAAAAAAAGCAAGACTTGTTGTCTTGATGCCTGGCATTTATCTAAATTACCTTTTTCTTTAAAGATAGATGAATCTTCAAGTGACTGAAATAAATTGTAGTTGTACTGAAAAGCTTTTCAGTGAATAGAATTTTCCTGTATAAATCATCAGAATTCCATTATTCGAGAAAATGTAGCATTCTTAATTTTTGAGCAAACATGAAGCTTGTCGTGCCCAAGGTGGTACTAACAGAAGGGTTACATAAAATCCCTGAGCACACGGAATAAAGTTTTAAGCAATTCCACAATAATGGGGACCTTAAGTGAGAATTTAGAACCAGCAGAATTATAGATGGGAGTTCTGGGACAATGTTTGAATGTGTACACTCACCTGGTAAATTGCCGTGTCTTACTATGGCAACTATGCATTGAAGCACACCCGTTGATGTGGAGCACATTGACTTAATTTGTCAAACTTTTTTATTTTTTTAAATTTTTATGTTTTACCCCTCTGCCTAATGTAATGCTCACTTGAACCTTGAGTAATTGGTAAGAGTTTAAGATGTCTGGGAAACAGGCAAGGAATGGAAGGCAGACTGAATTAGGAATTTGAGTGGGAACAAAAGTGGTTACATCTTTTAAGAAAATAAGAAAGTTGAATATTATATTTTAACTTCACTTCTTCACTTCTTCACTTGTTTGTAATAGGAAAGAAGGACAGATTTGTTTGCATTACAAATTTTTGCAATTCTCAAGCCTTATTTATCCCAATGAGAACAGAGTCCAGGTATTTTTTCCTTTCCTTCTACACAAATTTCCTCAGGATTTTTTTGGATTACATTCAAAACTGAAGTCAATTATCTTGTTTGCCCACTATTACGATGGAACCCTTATGATCACTTTGGTGCTTATATAGACCCTTATGGCTTCCTGAACTGCCCTGCCTGGTGGACTCTACTGCGTCATGCATTGCCTTGTTGCCTTTGTTTAAGAGGAAGCCTGGACACAGGGCCAGGACTGGGAAAGTCTCCATCTGCAAGAGCAGTCCTCCAGAACCCTCTGTGGGTATCACTGTCTCCAGTTATTGATGTAGATGTTAGCTGATTTATGCAAGCCTGAATGGCAATGATCAGGACAGAAAATTAAAGGAAGCATGCTGGAAAAGGAAGAACATTCCCCCAAATCTCACTCAGATTTCTGTGGCCTGGAAGGCCAGCAATAGTTCTGAGAGTGATAGAAAATGCCACGGCCACTTAGGGCAGCCTAACAGCAATTACTTCTTGAACTCCTTACCAGACAGTTGAAAACAGGAAATAGTCATTTAGTTCAGTGCCAACTTATATGCTCAGTGTGTTGGAATCCCTAAAGCCCTAATGGATAGTTACAATATAGACCATTGCTACATTTCCCAAGTGCTGAAGATTTTAGTTTTATTACCTATCATTTGAAAATTTCCACTGTCAATAGGCAATAATTGTAATATTTAGATGTTTTATTTAGGAAATATAGAATTTTTAGTTTATAAAAAGAGCCAGATGCTTCTGGCAATGTATAGAACATACCCAAAACTCTGCTGGCTTTGACTGAGTCTAATGATGCAACATGGTGAAGCATGAGTGTGAGCAAGGGTGATTACTTTAGATTAGTGGATCAAGAAAGTGTCTTGGAGGTGGTGACATTATGAACACATTGAAAAGAACTCTGAATGTGTTGTTGCATATTCTCTTTGTCTCTCTTTCTCCTATTCACTCTCCAACTTTCTCCATCCTGCCCTGTATCCCAGGAATTGAGACTACAGCTTTTCCTCATACATCCAGTTGAGTTTGGCTCATGCATTGGTAGTAGCTGTGTTCTACTTAAGGCCTTAGTTTTAGATGAGGGCTTTCTCTCACAACTATTGCTAAAATAAAGGTTTCTCTGGATCCAATAGATACTGTTCTCCCCTTGATCCATCAGGTACTCAGGTACTGGGGTGGTGACCTCCAAATTGCTAGCCCAGCTTTTTTTCCTTCATCTTGTCTGCGCTTTCAAAATAACCCCCTCTTTAAATGCTCCTCTTTCAATTTTCCTCTTTTTTCCTGGGACCCTAACAGCTGTTCCTGAAAGACAAGAAAGAGTTAGCCATACAAAATTAGGAGAAGGAAATACCAAGCTAAGATACCAGCAAGTGCATTTGTGTGAAAACATACATATTGATGAAGCATATAGTTCTATTGATATATAAAGATGGTGAATTTACTATGAAACACCCAAGGTCATTTTTTATTTATCTTTCTTTTTCTTTAACAACTAAGTACTGAGGCTACATTAAATCTATTCAAATTTTGTCATATTAATTCTTGAATTTTAGTTTATGAAGAAACATTTTTTTTTGCTGCTCATTTATTGTAAGCAAAGGGAGCAATGCATTCCTATATGGGGTCACTTAGAGAACTCAGAGTAACAGAGAATGAATTGAAATGACTGGGTTTAGAACCTTCCATATCTTTGGGCCCTTATGAATACACACATGTGAGCATACACACACACAAAGCATATTATTAATTTATTCAAAGTAAAATTTGGTGCTTGAAATTGTCTCCAAAAAGGACACTGTACTGTCCTTGCTGCAGGCTTTATATGTCAAAGAATATTATAGATATATGTCAAAATTAAAAATATATATATTTTTGTATTTTATTTCTTATTTTTAAAACTACCATTATTATTTTATTTACTTACTAATTGTATTTAGTTATTTTGTTGGCTTCATTTTTGAAGATGTTTTGGATTACAGAAGGATTTTAACTGTGACAGGGGAAGATCATTGGTGTGGGGGATGTATGGGAGGAAGTTCATCTGGGACATACCTAAAAGGCATATAAATGTGTCCAAGTGTTCATGGGGCATTGTTACAGTGGGTGGAGATTCACTCAATAACCGAAAGAATATTGAATTCCCATCCTGGGGAGTTTTGCCACATTCTTATTGCAACAGCAAGAATCCCCTGAGTACAGGGGCAAGGATTAGTGAAGGAGGATGGTCCATTGATGGACCCTTGATATTAATGATTGTACTCATGAACCTTTACTTTTGAAAATGAAACTTAGCCTAGCATTATAGGGTGCTTAAGAGTTTCCTCCTGAGAGTCTCCTTGTTGCTCAAATGTGGACTCTCTCTAAGCCAAATTCAGCATATAAATGCATTATCTTCCCCCCCAGCATGGGACATGACTCCCAGAGATGAGCCTCCCTGGCACCAAGTGATTACTACCAAGCACCGACTAGCAAAGCAACTGGAAAAAGACTTTAACCAAAAGGGGGGAAATGTAAAGACATATGAGTTTATATGGCTAAGAGACTTCCAAGTGAGTCAGGAGGTCATTCCATAGGTTAAGCTTATGCACATCTCTGCAGGATCTCATTGACTGTCAAAGTAAATATTGCCTTAAATAGAGGGGTTCCTGAGGTTCTTGGAGACATCCGGACACTATATGCAGGGCAGACAACTCAGGAGTTTGCCACTTTGCCAGTGAGCCCTACTTTGGAAATTATGTTCCCCAGTGTGACAGAGTTGGGCTCAGTTGTGGATTCCTTACACATGGCTCTTCTGCCCCTTCTATTTGAATCTACAGTTAGTACTCGAGTTGATAGGTGTATGTCAAAGAGATTTAATTCTTTGGGCTGTCAATGTGCCAGCTGGGCCCTGTCTCAACAGAGTTGCAACACCTACTTTCCAGTTCAATAGACTCACCCAGGACAACTAACAAGGAGATTATGATGGACAATGACCATCCCAAGGAACAGAAAGAGTCTACAACTGCAAGCAAGATAGTCCCATCCATCTGCCCCATGGAATCTAAGCCCCCTCTCAATTAGAGGTGGAGAGACATCACCAACCCAGAATCCTCAGGATTGGGGAATGAATGATAGACTAGAGTAGACTTGCTGTTATTCTACTATAGACTTATTGTGATTCTAGCAATGGAAGAATTATTATCACTGATGTGGAGACAGTGACCACTGGAGGTTCTGAGGGGAGGGAAAGGGGAAAATAGGTGTAATAGGGGGGCATTTTTGGGACTTGGGGATTGGCTTGAATGACATTGTAATGACAGATAAAGGCCATTATATATCTTGCCATAACTTACAAAATTGTGCAGGAGAGAGTGTAAACTACAATGTAAACTATAATCCATGCTTAGTGGCAATGCTCCAAAATGTGTTCATCAATTGTAACAAATGTACCACACTAATGAAGGATGTTGTTAATGTAGGAAACTTTGGGAGGGGTAGGAAGCAGGGGATATGAGAAACCCTTATTTTTTTTTATGTAACATTTTATGTAATGTAAGTATCTTTAAAAAAAATAAAAAGTATATTTTAAAAAAAAGAATATTATAGATAGTTTAGCTACCTCTCTATTAGTACCTTTATATATGGTCACTCATTTTGCTTTGCTGTAATGTACCACTTTTTGATATTCAGGTTTTATTAGAGAAGTTGTAGGTTTATAGAAAAATCATCAGAAGATACAGAGTTCCCGTATAATGCCACCACATGCAGTTTTCCCTATTATTAACAATTTGCATTTGTGTGGTAACTTTGTTAAAATTGATGAAACAATATTACTATAATAATACTATTCGGTATTATCCATAGTTTACATTAGGGTTTACTGTGTTGTACAGTCCTATAGATTTTTAAAAAATATTCTAGAAACATATAAACAACCTAAAATTTTACCTTTTAATCACATTCAAATATATAATTCAATGGTGTTAAATACATTCACAATTTTGAGTTACCATCACCACCACCTATTAAAAAACTTATCTGTCACCCTAAACAGAAACTCTGTACCAATTAAGCATTAGTTCCCCACTCCCTACTCCAACCCAGACACCTGGTAATGAGTTATCTAGTTCCTGACTCTAAAAAAATATTTATTCTAATTAATTCATATCAGTGACATTATACAATATTTGTCATTTTATTCTGGCTTATTTCACTCAGCACAATCTCTTCAATGTTCATCCATGTTGTTGCATATATGAACACTTCATTCTTTTTATGGCTAAATAATAATTCATTTAATGCATATAAACATTTTGTTTATCCATTTATCTGTTGATGGACACTTGGATTTTTCCCACCTTTTGGCATTTGTGAATAATGCCACTATGAATATTGATGTAAAAATATCTGTTCAAGTCCCTGCTTTCAAATCTGGTGGATATTTAACTAGAAGTGGTATTGCCGGGTTATGTGGTATTCCTATAGTTAACTTTTGGAGTAATCACTGAACTATTTTCCACAAAAGCTGCCCCATTTCACTTGCCCACCAGCAATTAACAAGCATCCTTATTTCTCCTCATATCCTTTCCAACACTTATTTGCCACTTTTTAAAAATAGTAGTCATTCTAGTGGCAGTAAAATGGTACCTCAGTGTGGTTTTGATATGTAGGAAATATATGTGATTTTTGTTCATTTTGCTTATTTTTTAATTGGGTTGTTTGTCTCTGTGTTGTTGAGTTGTAGGATCTCTTTATGTATTCTGGATATTAAACCCTCATCAGATATGTGGTTTACAAATATATTCTTCCATTGTGTAGGTTGTCATTTTACTTTTATGATGACATTCTTTGTTGTACAAGTTTTTAATTATGTTGAAATTCTACTCATTTATTTTTTACTTCTTTTGCTTATGTTTTTGGTTCTAATGTCTAAGAAACCATTGCCTAACACAATGTCAAGAAGATGCTTCCCTGTGTTTTCATTCAGCAGTTTCATAGTTCTAGTTCTTATATTTGGGTCTTTATCCATTTTTTTTTTAAAGATTTTATTTATTTATTCATTTATCCCCCCCTTGCTGCTTGTGCTCGCTGGGTCAGCTAACCACGCCGTGCGGGTGGGCTTTGCCTTCACCAGGAGGCCCCGGGAACCTAACCCAGGGCCTCCCATATGGTAAACGGGAGCCCTACTGATTGAGCTACTGCTGCTTCCCTCTTTATCCATTTTGAGTTGATTTTTGCGTATGGTTTGAGGTGCAGGTCTATCTTGTTCCTTTTTCATTTGGAGATCCAGTTCTCCTAGCACCATTTACTGAAGAGACTATTTTTTCCCCATTGAGTTGACTTGACACACTCATCAAAAATTAACTGGACGCAATACCGAATTCTCAATTTGATTCCATTGGTCTAAATGTTTGTTCTTGTGTCAGCACCATGTTTTTTTTTTTTCATTAATGTAGCTTGGTAATAAGTTTTTAAATTGGGACGTGTGAGCCCTTTAACTTTGTTCTTCTTTTTCAAGATGGTTTTGACTATTCAGTGCCCATTACCCTTCCATAAAATTTAGTGATTCACTGTTTCATTTCTGCACAGATTATGGAATCTGTAAATTGTTTTGTGTAGAATGGACATCTTAACAATGCTTAGTCTTTTAATCCATATAGTCTTTTAATCCATTCACATTTAAAATGCATACTGATAAGGTAGGCTTTTCTTCTTCTATTTTGCTATGTTGTCTTTTTATATTTTAGAGATTTTTGATCTTTAATTCTTTTGTTAATCCCTATTTTCATATTTATTTGAATTTATTTTATTTACCATTTGAGTCCCTTCTCATATCTTTCTGTATACATTTTTCATGTATATTCTTTTTGGTTACCATGGAGCTTCAATTTAACATTCCTAATCTATAACAATCACATTTTATTTGATACCAACTTAACTAAAATACCCTACACATAGTGTTCCTGTATCTCTCTGTCCCCCACTTTTTTGTTGTAGTTATTACAAATTCTATCCTCATACAGTATATACCTAAAATCATAGATTTATCATTACTTTTTAAGCATTTCCATTTTCAAAATAGTAAGAAGTGAAAAAAAGTAGATTTACATACCAAAACATACAATACAATTTAATGGCATTTATAATTTCCCATATGGTTACCTTTACTGGAGGTTTTTATTTCGTTATGCCATTTCAATCCACTGGCTGGTGTCCTCTCCTTTCACTCTGAAGGTCTCCCTTTAGCACTGCATGTAACACAGGTGTAGTGGTGATGAACTCCTTAGGCTTTTGTTTATTTGAGAATGTTTTAATCTCTCTTTCATTTTTGATAGACAGCCTAGCTGGATATAAAAATCTTGGTTGGCATTGTTTTCTTTTAGTACTTTAAATATTTCATCCCACTGCCTTCTGCTTACATGGTTTCTGATGGAAAATCGGCACTGAAACTTATATTGGGTCTCTTGTATATATTCCACTTCTTTTCTCTTGCAGCTTTCAGAAATCCTTCCTTGTCCTTGGCATTCTATAGTTTCAGATTTACGCTTATCCTGTTTGGGGTTTGTGCTTCTTGAATGCATATACCCATGTCTTTTGTTAAATTTAGGAAGTTTTTCTCATTATGACTTTTCATATTCCTTCTGCTCTTTTCACTTTTTTCTCCTTGTGGGACTCCCATAAAGCATATATTGGTATGCTTGATGGTGTCTACCAGGTCTCTTAGGCGCTGTTCACTATGCATCATTCTCTTTTTTCTGCTCCTCCACCTGAATTACTTAAATTATCTTATTTTTGAGTTCACTGATTGTGGTGGTTTGGGGCTATGTATCCCCAAAAAACATATTCCTAAACTTAACTCATTCCTGTGGGTGTGAACTATTGCAAATAAGACCTTTCGATGAGGTTACTTCAGTTAAGGTATGCCCCAACTCAATCAGGATGGGTCTTAATCCTATTACTAGAGTTCTTTTTAAGCAGAGTGAAATTCAGAGTGATAAAGAGAAACCCACAGAGGGGGCAGCCAGAAGTTGAAAGTCAACAAATCTTGGAAGAGGAGAGAGCGGCCAGGAGAGGTAACAAGTGCATTGCTATATGACAGAAAATATAAGGACCAAGGGTCACCAGCAGCCAACCTTTCTCTTCTGGGAGAAAGCATCACCTTGATGATGGCTTTATTTGGGAATTTTCCTATTCTCAAAACTATGAGCCAATCAATTCTCACTGATTAAGCCAACCCATTATATGATATTTACTTTTGCAACCAGAAAACTAAAACTGATTTTGGTACTAGGAGAGTGAGGTGTTGCCATTGCAAATACAAAAAATTAAAAAAAAAATAAAATGAAAATGTGGAAATGGATTTGGAATTTGGTAATGGATGGAGGATAGAAGAACCATGAGGTACTTGATAGAAAAAGTCTATAGTTCTTTGAAAATACTCTTGGTAGAAATATGGATGCTAAAGGTACTTCCAATGAGTCCTTAGAACGAAATGATGAATATGTTAATGGAAATTGGAAAACGGGCAATCCTTGCTTTTTTTTTTTTACCGGGAGGTACCGGGGATCGAACCCCGGTCTCTCCATATGGTAGACGGACGTCGAACCTTTTGAGCCACATCCGTTTCCCGTAATCCTTGCTTTAAAGTGGCAGAGAACTTGGAAAAATTGAGTTCTGATTTTGAATGGCAGGCAGAACTTGAAAGCAATGACCTTAGAAATTTATCTGAGGAGATTTCCCAAGGTAAGCGTGGAAAGTGCAGCCTGGTATTTGCTTGCAGTTTATAGTAAAATGTGAGAGGAAAGGCTAAGCTAAAAACTGAACTATTAAACATGAAGAGTCCAGAAATTGGTGGTGGAAAAGTGTGAGCCTATCCAGATAGTGTTCTTTGACACTAGGGTCAGAAGCAGCCCTATCAGCGACTTCCATGAGCTTCTGGAAAATAAGTCCCCAGACTCTAGGGCTCCATGTGAGGGTTTAACTGAACATGGATTCAATTAGCCATTTCAGTCATAGTCTTGATTGGAAATGCAGTTATGCAGGTAGGATCTGTAGAAAGTCATTCTGTCTGATGGTTTAGATCTCTGTGAACTGCAGGTAAAGCCAATAAATTTTTGGAAAATTTAAATGAATGGAATCACTGCCCAACTGGACTGAAAGGGACAGATGAATTGAAGGAAGAATAACTTCTAGGGCAGAACCACAGAAGCCTATGTCTAGACTAAGAAATCTCCTCAGGTCAAGAGAGTGGGTCCACCCATGTGTGTGGAAAGGCCAGTCTGCTTCTATACTGTAAGGCATGGGCCTTATGCCCCATTTTTCAGAGAGTGTTTCCACCACAGTGCTCCAAGATGATGGGGCTTGTGTCCCTGAGTTTGTGGAGAGCCTGGCTACTACCCCAAAGGTCAGAGAGAGTAGGGCATTTGTCCCAGCATTTGTGGAGAGTCAGGCCACTATCCCAATCTTGGAGAATGTGGAACTTTCACCCCAGAGTTGAGGGAGAGCATGGTCACTAAAAAGTGGTGGTACCGCCACTCCCTCAGGCCCAGAGGACAAGATCTTGATTCATAGAAAACTCTCAGACCTTGAAATCTAATGGAATTTACCTTGCTGGGTTTTAGAATTGTTTGGGAAGCATAAGCCCTGTTTTACTTCCAATTTCTCCCATTTGGAATGGAAATGTCTATCCTATGCCTATCCTTCCATTGTATATTGGAAGCAGATGACTTGTTCTTAAGGTTTCACAGGTCCACAGTGAAGGATTGTGTGCTAGGACAGACTACACCTATAACTAATTTTGATTTTGATGAGACTTTGCACTTACCATTGTTACTGAAATAACTTAAAACTTTTGGGATTTGTGATGGAATGTATGTATTTTGCATGTGGAAAGAACATGCTCCCTCTCCTTGGGAGCTCTATTATATGTCTTAAAGCTGGTAATCTTTGTCCCAGCTCAGTTTGACTTAGTTATTTCTTACACTGCTTTATCTATCTGCTAACTGTTTCTGGCTGAAGAGCAAGTTCTATGAGGGCAAATCAGATGAATTTTCTGGTTCATTTTTCAGGCTGCCACCTGATAGATTGGCATGGACATACAGGAATCCCAGTATGCACATAGGTGTTAATTTGTTCCCTTCAGAACAGGACTAGGAATCCACAACTGGAAAGTAGGCTGCTTCCACACCATGGTGGGGATGGAGTCAAGGATTGGACAGTAACGGCTTCAGGAATTTCTCCTATCATTTTTTTAATTTATTTATTTTTTAGCTGAATTAAGTTCTTTTAATAGATTGCATATATAGATGTTAGCTGCACTCTTCAATCTACTCTTTATTTTTTTTTTTATTTTTAAAGATTTATTTATTTATTTATTCATTTATCCTCCCCTTGCTGCTTGTGCTCGCTGGGTCAGCTAACCACGCCGCGCGGGCGGGCTTGCCTTCACCAGGAGGCCCTGGGAACCGAACCCGGGGCCTCCCATATGGTAAACGGGAGCCCTACTGATTGAGTCACAGCCGCTTCCCTCAATCTACTCTTTAAAGAGTAGAACTTTATATCCAATTTATGAACATTTATTGTAGCACTACATAACTGATTAAAAATCTCCTATCATTTTTATAACTGTGCTTTCTTGAGTTGGCACTTAACAAGTTATTGCAACCCTTAAATTATTTTCCAGTGTTTGAGGAAAATGGCACTGCAAATTTTTGGTAGCTGTTAAATTATTCTGTGAGGGAACAGAACCTTGGGGCATCTTACCCACCATCTTGGTTCACTAAAGCCTCATTTGTAATGCACCTCTTTGAAATGATTAGGATGGTCCAATGTTGCTTCATTGTTTCAGTGGAAGAATTAGACACTTATTATTATGTGATTATCACACAATGTCCTCATGAAACAAATATTCACATATCAAAATTGTTTTCCATAAAACTTTTCATTTGATATTAAATAAAAAAACAGAAATCTAGTTTAGGCACATAAAAAAAGAGCCCAATTTAATTTCAGGTTTCAAGATTGGTCATATATTACCAAGCTTTTTTTTGCCCTTTACTCTATCATGAAGCTTGGAAAGGTTTGGGATATTGCCATTTTTTTTCTTGTTTTGGCTTGGCAAATATTCATACATATTGTACAAAATGTCTTCTTTTAAAAATCAAAGGAAAGAAGGAGGAATGCTGTTCTGAAATTTTAATCATATTCTCTCTAGTCCAAATTACAAATGTTTACAATACTTTATCTTTGTTTAGACTTCCCATCTGGTGAAAAAATAATTCTCCTTCATTTTTTTGTTGAACACTGTATTATTATTATTATTGTTTTTAATTTTATAATGCACACTAGTTTTTAAAAAAGATGTTCTTTTTCCTGTAATCACATTTATAACACATAAGTCTAGACACATTCTATGAAAGTTTCTTCTGGTAAATTTATATTCTGTCTTCTCTTTTATTATGAAGGAGTACAACTATCTTTTAAAGTTTCTTTTAAGTTTTGAGAATTTGAATGTCATTAGGCATTATATTTTGAATTAATTAAGTCCAATTTTTAAATTTGGTTCTGGGTGGAGGTCAGGAGTGGCACAATGAGAAACTGTGGCCATAATCAGTGAGATAAGATAGTTTGCTGCTCACAGGTCCCAGAGAGAGAGGGTACCAGGAGGTGTTCATGGAAAGTGTGATCCACTTGAGTGGCTCAACCAGTGGTGGGTGGGGAGCACATAAGGAGCATAAGAGGGACCTTTGGGTTTATGTGTTTGTTATGGTTCAGGGGTGAAGGTTAGTAGATTGTCGACAAACAGATGTGAAAATGGAAAGGGGCTCTAGGCCTTAGGCCTCTGGAGAGGTTAGCTTATCTTTTGGAACTAGCTGTGAATTTTAGGTGAGGTATGTGGGTGGTGGCTGCAGAAGTGTGTTTGGGTTCTGGGGGAAGTTCATGCCCCTGGCTATATAGTTGCATATTAACTAGACCAAGGTCAGTGTTGAGGCAAGTGGTTTAGCCAAAGAAAAAAAGATGCTGAGACAGCACACAAAAATATTTGATAGTTATAACACATTAGAATACAGAAGAGATATGAAACTGAAGATGGGATTTGATAAATTACAAGAAAGAATGTTACCTTGCATATGATACTCCATTATTACTTAAGAGTCTAAAAAGAAATTCTGAAATACTATTAGGGTGATTTGGGGGTAAGTGATTTGCTCAATATAACAGATAGTGAGTGGCGGAGGAGAAAATTTCATTCCATAGCTTGCACACAACCATTCCGTTATATTCTCTTTAATGTCCCAGGTCCAAATCACCTCTGTGTCTCACTGAAAGCCCATTATTGGCTTCCTGTCTGTGACGTTTTTCTAAGGAAAGCCTTTCTTTTAACGTTTGTCCTAGATTTAGGGAGTTCTCTATGTGCAAGAATTGTTTGGAGGCATTTTCCTGGTTTTCACTACAGAAACCAAAGCCATCAGACTCTGTTGGTCCTCATCCAACATTGCTTATGACTATTTAAAATAAATCTGACTGTGCTTCCCTGTGTGTGTATATATACATATATAAAACTTCATCCATTCAGTTGATCTCACTCAAGAATTTGAACCTAAGGGAGTGATTCAAAGAGGGAGGAAAAATTGGGAAAGCAATTTGTTCAGAAAGTTTGATTCATTACTTAGAGACATGTGCCTGGATGATCATTTTATGTATTTTGGAATGAGAGCCATCCCACCTCTGCCAGAGGTAGTACCATGACTATGGAAATAGCATACATTAAAAAAAATTAAATGGATTTTTTATTTCCTAATATGGGAAAGAAGCACTTGCATGAGGTTCTGGAGTTCTGTGTCCTAAAACACTGTAGAAGTGTATTAGTCTGGTGATATTTAAAGACATATGAACTTCAAATAATGTCTAGATATGCAATGTGATATATATTAGCTGGTGCTCATTACAAAATATAACCCAATGACATTGCCCCTACCCTAGAGTTCACTGGAATAGGGAGTCTTAATGAGCCTGGCCAATTTTCACTTAAATTTACAGCTCAGATTTAAATGGATTTCTTGTTAGGTTCCAAGCAATCCCACTAGCTGAATATATTCCCCCAAATTCATTATTATATTTATTAGAACTAGGCTTAAGTTTCTGTTACCAAGGAGTTTGTTCATGACTTTAATTACTACCCTTTTTTTAAAAACTTAGTTTCTCTAAAATCCCTTCTCTACATAGTTTTGCAAAACAATCTTTTGAAATTGTTAGCTCATGTCATTCCTTTGCTTAACTTGACAGTGATTCCCAGTGCATTGTCTAAAAGCATCCTCCTTCCCTTGATCTAAAAGGACTGAATTTATTTACTATTGTTCACTTCATTTTCTAATATGCAATCACACTGGTATATATCAAACATACCAAGCTTATAACCATCTCTGGTCCTTTTTCAGTTACTGTTCCTTCTGCTTAGAATTATATTTTCCCTGACTTTCCTTTGGCTGGTCTGCACCTCAGATGTCAACTCTTTAAAGAGTACCTTGACCGCACTGTCTAAAATATTTCCCAATCCATCACTCTTTCCCCTACCACTTTGCTTTGTTTACACTGCTTAGCTCTTTCTTTTGCTATATTTGTTTAGATACTTATTTTATATCTCTTCCATTGGAATGTAGGCCTTATTGATAGGGAAATCAGTTAATCTTGTTCACTGAGAAGCCCCCTTCATGTAGAATTGTGCCTATAGTAAGTTATCTGTTGAGAAAATAAAAAACATTTTGTAAAAGATTGAAGTGATGATTAGTAAACAAACATTGTGGATATACTGCCAAGTGAGACCAAAGTATAGTGGAAAGCCAAAGGATTGGGTAATGAAAGATAATGACCACCTGAGTTAGACTTCCAAACTCAGTTTGAGTATTTTTAGTTTGAGTGATGGAGCTCCCTATTAGGGAAACAATGTTTGATGTATCTGTACTCATGCAGCCTTCTACCAGGTCATTGACACCGCTTACACGTACTCTACTTTGGGAACATCCCATGCCAATCCACATCTGACTAAAAAGGAAATGTAGCGTGGAATTTAGCCAGAGCGAGATAGAGTGAGATGCAGAGCTCACTTGGCTCCTCTGCCAGGTTTCACAGCCAAGTCAGTTCATCCTTTGGCTCTCCTAGAAGTCCTTTTTGGAATTACAACTGAAGTGAAGCTCACCCAAAGGGAGTTCCTAAGTAAGCAAGCTAGTTTCAGAGGCATATTAATCAATAAACAAGAGATGTGGGAACAGAATAGAAGAGTTGTTAATTGAGTAATTAAGTGAAATCATCACAGAAAGATGACATTTGAGTTGGAGTTTAAAAGATTAATAAAATTTCACCAAGAAAAAGAGAAAAAAAGAATTCCAATCGTATGTTGTAGAATATAAGAAGTAATAGAGATAGGGAAATGTGTATTATGAGTCATTATGGGAAGTTTGCTCTCATTAAATTATTGAGTAGGGGGAGAAGTCAAGAGATAATAGAAGTTGAGATGAAAAATATTGAGAGTCAGATTATGAAGGCTTTTGAAGATTAAGGAGTTTCAAATTCATTTCATATGTAACAAGAAACCAATGATATTCCTATTCTGAAGAATTTCCAAATCAATTTTGTCTCAAGTAGCTATTTTTAATGTTATTCATTCAATAAATACATATTTATGATGTGCCTACTGTTTACTAGACACTATGGCAATAAAGAAAATTGAGACATCCCTAACACTGATGATCATATAATAAAATCTATACAGTAACATATTTTAAATTATTTATTAGATGGATGTAAGGGCTGAAGTGGAATATTATGGATAGAATGCTTAATAAAACAAACCAGAACCTATAATTATGATATTTATTAAATATGGTTGCCAATTTTTTGCTACTACTCCTGGGTAGGCAGTAGAGTCTAATTTTTCTTCCATTTGAATCTGGTATGTCAGTAGTCACTTACATAATTAATAGAGAAAGCAGAAATGACCTCCTGGAACTCAGAGACCAAGTCATTAGAAACTTTGCAGCTTCCTTACAGGCCTCTTGGGACATTACTCTTGGAACTCTGGACAACACATAAGAAGTTTGTTTACCTTGAGGTCACCATGATGGAGAAACCATATCAATAGAGCATACAAAGTTACACCGATACTATATGAAGAAATAGAGATGCCTGTTACTTACAGTGGAGGATAAAAATAAATAAATTAAAATAAAAAAACAAAACAAAAGTAGCATGAGAAATGTCTGTAATCTCAGAATAGAATAGAATTTTAAGTAGAACAGTAGCATTCAGTGACAAGCACATCTATATATATATGCAAATTACAATTCTTGATTTAAAAAAAAATAATCCACAAAGAAGTAAAAATCCCTTATTTTTTCTTTTATGAAATCATGTATTATTTTTTAAATTAATATTTACATGAGAATGAAAAGACATGACAATTATTTGGAATATTTAAAAAAAGAAGCTGAATTTGGATTAAGGTAATTGGATTGTGAGTGATTTTTAAAAATTTTCTGTTCCAGAAATTTTTTTGCTGTTATTGTTACAATATTGTTTTAATTTTTAAAAGTAAACACATTATATAGGATGTAAGAAATGCAAAGGAAATTAATTTTTATTTTCTTAGTGTTTGGTATATTTTCATTTTTGTTCCATACAAAACTAAGTTTTCGTCATTGAAAATGTTGATACTGTTGGTCTTGCTAGTTTTTTTTTGCTCTTTCTGGCAACTTTGCAAATGATCTATACCTTCTCCAGTGTTGAAAATTGTCTTCAATTTGCTAATTTTTTAAATGAGAAATTCTTGTGAAATTTTACCATCAGGATTAAATATGAAAGTAGGAAAATTTCTAAGTTAAAGGACATTTTAAAAAATGACCATAAATCATATTTTTAGGAATATCTAGAAGATCTAGATGTTATATTTTACATATAAAATATATACTATATATAATTTTATATACCACTATATATAAAATTAGCCTTGAAATCCTTTTTATGTAAAATGTTTATTATCAAGGATTTTTCAATAAAGCACATATATTCCTTGAAATTAAACAGGTTAAATTTTAAGTATTCCAGTTATATGACATTTGTCTTCTTCTAGGAGGCTACGTAACTTATAAATATTTTATAATTTTATTCCATTTTCTACTATATTTTCAAAGTAGCCTACTGTGAGATTTCTCAAGTTTTTAGTAACATACATGTTATCATATGTATATTTAGCTAGCAGTTTAAGTATATATTCATGAAATATAAAAATCAATTTCTTGAATTATCTCTGAATTGTCAGAAATTTAATATCACTTTCTTGATTGTCAAAGAAATAATTAAATATTTAAATACTATTCTTTTCCCATTTTTATCCTTTCTTAATTTCAATTTTCCTGATTACAAGTGATGTCACCTTATATCTCTCTAGGAACTGATTTATCTAAAAAAAATTACTGCTATAAAGTGTCCTATTTGTGCAAAATTGAAGCTCAGAAACATCCTTTAGGTAAAAATGTATGCATATTTTACATGCATATTGAAGGAATCTTTACTCTGTTTGCAATTTTTGAGATAAAAGTTGATATATATTTATATTCCTCGCCCTGTTTTTAGGTTTAAAACAAACACCCACCACAGTGTAAAGCAAAACATTTCCATGTTCTTGTGGAGCTTGCACTAAATATGACTTGGTTTGAAGGAAAAAGGGGACAGAAAGAAAAAAAGGAAGCAAATAAAAAAGAAATTTTTATAATATATAGAAATGATTTTGTTTTTTATAATATCTTATCAAATGTATGATAAAACACAGATCTTTTTTGACCATACTTGTTTATTTTTCTATTTTAATTTGTTTTCATTAAACTAACCAAAGTCTTCACTGAGATCATGGCATTTGTTACAGTTTTCCATCAGTATACCCATCATAAAACAGTATTATTAATGTACCAATTCTATAAGCTACTTCTGTAGACCACTGCAAATGTTATAAATAATACTAGATAAAAGATTAAAGACATTAATTAATAAATATTGTATAATTTATAGTATCTAAGAGCTTGGATTTTTAAATTAGTTTCTAAAATTTAGACATTGGTCTCAGGAGTTTATAACCATAAGTTTGATTTTAAATATGCAAATAGCACATAGTAGCCACAATTATATGATTCAGAAGAAAATTAGGCACTGAGATTAACTTAATTACTCCTGGCTCCTTTTATTTATGTTTTTCGGTAGTTGCATTCAAGATATTCCTCAGCCACTTATGACTATAGACATATGCTCAAGCAAAATCAATATTATCTAATTTTGAAATACAGCATCTGTTATGTTACACAGTTAATTCTTCATATAAATAAATCTCCATGACTGTTTACAGAAATACTCTATGTATTTCTTTTTTCTTTTACTTTTATGTTTGTGTTTTTGTCCTGTAAAGCTAATCTTTGATGTTTCAAGGTCTTATTAAGTTTACTGGTATATGAGCTCAAACATGATTCAAACTACTAAAAGTTTCATGTGATCAAAAAAAAAGACCATCAGTCACTGATTTCTATGATGATGCCTTTTAATGGCATTTTTAGTGACATGGGTTTACCAGACTTGAAAATTACAATGCTTATATTTTTATGTATTTTAGGATAAATTTTCATATGGACTAATATCTACTTTCCCAATTGTTAAATTCAAAGATTTCATCTTCAATTTGCTTTGCATTTTGAAAAAATAATCACAACATTCTGAGTGCAAATAATATTACCCTTCTACACCTTTAATGCAGTTATGAAACTTTGCCTTTTCAATCTCTAACTATTGGTCATTTATGTTTAAATGTGGTACATCAAAGTTGCTCTAGTAATTTAATAAATGTGATCCCTAGAAAGGAAGCTAAGATTTGTATTTTACTAAAGAAAAAAAAAAAAAACACTTTAGAAGTGGGATGACTTGCACATATGGAGATGATTTTATTGTCCCAGCATCAGTTGGCCATGTGTCTTCAGTTGTTGTTCCAATAATGGTAATGGATTTACACTGACTCATCCACACCCTTTCATCCAATTCTCAGTGTGAAGAAGAGCATCTATGTACAAGATGGCTGGAAGACGTACACCACACAGAAATAGGACAAAGAAGTGAACATACAACCCATGTCTGCACAAGGGTACTTGTACTTTTATCTGTCTCTACTTGCATTTTTAATAGATTATGTTAATGAAATTTTACAATGAGAAAAATACTCTGTTCATTATATTTTGTCATGAAGTTTTAAAATGTTTGTTAGAAGAAAGATATAGAGCTTTAAAAAATAATTCATATAAAATTAAATTTTAAAAAAAACATGCTTGAGGTAAAGAAGAAACTATGTTAATGTAAATTCCCTTTTGGAAGATGAAAGTAAGAGCCTCCAGAAATCTTCAGTCTTGGGAAAAAGCCGGACTGGGTGTGTTTTATAAGCAGAGACATTTTAGTACTACTGGAGTCAACCTAGAGAAAGATCAGGGGACAGAGTTTTTGATGTGGAAGACAAGTCAGCCCTATATGTCTTCAAACCTCACCTTGAAACTTTCAGAAAATCTAATATATGAGGTCCTGGTTGAGTAGAAATTTACTTACATTTAAAATGCCTATTTTTGACCTGTTTGCAAAGCTAAGGACATGTTTACCCGAGGACTTTCTTGAAGTTAATTTCTGCCTTTCTCTTTCCTTGGAAATGCAGAAAGAGCAGAAATCGAGATGATTTATGTAGGTATTATGATACTAGAGGATAAGTAGTAACCTTGCCCTGGGCTTTCAGTGCTCTCAGAAGTGTTTCCTTTTGAGTGTTCCTATAATTATTCCACACTGATGGAGATAAAGCTGACATGCTAATGCTAATTATCTTCCACATGTCACCTAGTAAGTGAGCTGTAGGAGCAAACAATCCAATAGAGATCAATTGTCCACCGTCACATGTTCTCTTTGAGGGGAGATAGACCAGTGAAAACAAGGTGCTCCTCTCATGTACCTATTTCTGATGGCAGAAATTGGAGGAAAAAACCAAAGCCCTGATACTTTTGCCACTGCTTGTATATCTTTGAAAACACAACAATTATGAAGAAATAGGTAAAACAAAAATCCTACTGTCATGACCTGGACATACCTTCTAACATCTATCATATTTTGAATTATTTGTTTTCAAGTAGTTCTTCCTATGTATGTTTTAAGTAGTTGAGATTAATCTTTATTATTCTATTTATGATTATAAGATGTACATTTCTAAGTTTTATGAGTTTTTCATTTTCAGTGGCTGCATGATATGCCATTACATGAATTTTTAAAATTAATTTTAAACTTAGTTTGAGAGATTGAAGTTAGGCTTTTACTTTTTTCTTAGTATTGGTAAGGTTGTAATAAGCATTGTTGTAAAGAAAGCTTTTTGCATATATATAGAAATACATTAACACTTGCTTCAGTTTGTCAAATGCTGCCAAAGCAATATACCATAAATGGGTTGGCTTTTACAATGTGGATTTATTAACTTATAAGCTTACAATTCCAAGGCTGAGAAAAATTTCCAAATCAAGGCATCAGGTGAAACTCTTTCCCTAAAGACACAGTTGCAGACAATCCTGGACTCTTCTGCACATGGTGGTGTCTGCCATTCTCTGCCTTTTCTTCTGGGTACTGTTGCTTTCAGTTTCTGGCTGCTCCATCTGTGGCTTTCTCTCTCACTTTCTGCGGGTTCTTCTCTGTTCCCATGTCTCTTTTTTCTCTGTCTTCATCCCCTTTATAAAGGACTCCAGTAAGAGGATTAAGACCACTCTGGGTGACACTTTACTGAAGTAATCTAATCAAAGACCCCTAACTGAAGTAATTTAATCATATGGTCCCACCTACAATAGGTTCACACACACAGGAATGGATTAGTTGTAAGGTCATGATCTTTCCTGGGGTGCCTACAGTTTCAAAATACAACACCAAATACATATACACATATACACATACACATAAATATATACAAATATAGAGACATAGATATGCACATATACATACACACATCTATCTATCTATCTATCTATCTATCTATCTATCTATCTATCATCTATCTATCTATCTATCTATCTATCTATCTATCTATCTATCTATCTATC
>JAKSZT010053766.1:8409891-8573393 GCA_026826555.1 Tolypeutes matacus | reverse complement strand
ATCTATCTATCTATCTATCTATCTATCTATCTATCTATCTATCTATCATCTATCTATCTATCATCTATCCATCCATCCCTGCAAGAGAATTTTCTTGGGTCAAAGTGCAAGAAAATGCTTAAGGTTGTAAATAAAGATGGCCAGATTGCTTTCCAAAAATTATGGTTTGACTTCCGCCCCCCACCAGCACATGCAAATGCCTGTCTCACCATATTTGAGGAAATACTTAGTCCAGGGTTTGGTGCCTGCAGCAGTAGGAACCAGGCTGATATAGGAATGTTCACACATTCTACTGTAAATAAAGAGAAGGCTGAGACATTTTGGCAGAAAAGAAGACTGGCCCCAAATACCTGGACCCAAGGCACTCTGGGAATTTCTAAAGTCAAAGCTATTCATTTCTTACAGGACTGGCTGTGCATGGTCCAAGCCATAGGTTGAGTGACACAGTCTCAAAACATCAGTGTGTGTGTGGAACAATGTGCTACCTCAAAAATAGTCAAGTCATATATGGGCTGTTTCCATAGGAGCAATGCACTATTAATTACCATGCCTAAATGCCTTTTTGATAGTAGGATCACACTTCTGTACATCAGCTAATGAGGGAATATTTTTAAATAGACCCTTATGGGATGCCTTCTGGTTTAGCAATAGTGATATCACCATCTTTGTCTAGACATGTGGCAGGGCACAATGGCAGCTCTGCCAGTCTCTGCCTTCTCCACTAGGGTCACATTCTCCCTGAGCACAGGTGTGGGTGATCAGGCACATGGTGATGTACACTTGTCTCTCCCCTCTCCTCTGGGCTTTGTTGCTTCAGTTTCAGGATTCCCCAACTGTAGCATTTCTCTCTCCCAGGTTCATTGATTTCAACTTCTGGAGGCTTCTTTTTGTCTTTGCTACTTTTTTTCCTGTGTCTATGGCTTTTTATTCCTCCATTTTTAAAGGACTGCAGTAAGAGTATTAAGACCCACCCTGGGTCATCCCCTACTGAAGTGATCTAATCAAAAGGAAGGTCCCTTAACAGAATCTAACCAAAAGGTCCCATCTACAATAGATTTACATGCACAGAAATGGATGATCTTCTGGGCTCCACCCAGCTTCAAACTGTCACAATATTACTCTTTTACCATAAAGTATATAAACTATTTATAGTAATCAATAAGCCAATTAAAAAGTAATAGTAAATTTAATTCGATTTATTTTTTTGTATACATTTAAATTATGAATTAAAGTTTATGAAATGATTCAACCTCTTATATTAGCTTACTAACTTACATATTCTCAGACTTAGGCAAAATAATCCATTCAACAGCACTATAAAATATATGTTGCATACATTCCATATGCCAGATACTATGCTAGCGAATGGTGATTACAATATAACCTTTTACACAACTACTAATGACAACTACAAAAATATACATCGGTATTTTAAAGGCCAGAAAGAAGAGATAAAATAGTTATTGCAGCAACTGTGTGCATAAGATTAAAAAAACAAAACAAGCAACTTTTCCTACTAAGTTTTAGTAGATTGATCATTAGCCTCAATATTTCATACATCCCCATATCTACCCCTTTTTCCGTGTCACTTTGTAGAGACTTCCCACTGTGGGCTGGGAATTCTTCAATACTCTTTGATTCTGGGTTCAGTCATATTACTTTGTCCAATAGCATATTAACGTTTATGATGCAAGCAGTGTCTGCAAAATTTTTTTTTTGACTCGGCTTGCTCCATCTTGCACGTCTGCCATTGCCTTGAGAAAGGAACACTTGTGTTAGCCCCATATTTCCCAGTAGGTGTATTTGAGACACCCCAGGTGCATGAGTAAGACTCTTGCTTAAATTACGCTATCCCTAGCTTTGTAATTTATGAGCTATATCAGTAATTGTTGCTTTAAATAACTGAATTTTGATGTGGTTTGTACTCAGCAATAACTAACTGCTACAAAAGTTCTGAAAGAAATTTCTCAAAGGACCACCTAAGAAGGAAAAACAAGAGTTTACACTAACATATTCTCTCTTCTGTAGAAACCAGTAAGGAAGACAAAGTAGATAGTTGTAATACCCAGTTTTTAAAATTTAACTTATTTCCAGGGAAATGACTGGTATTACATATATTTAGTAATACAGATTTTATCAAAGTATCATGATTATCAAAGATCATTATTATCTCCAGATTTTTTCTTTCTTCGATCTCTTTGTCATACTTCAACCATGTTAATAATTCTAAATCATAAATCTTATCTTGTCAATTTCCTGCTAATATTTTCCATTAGCTTTCTGGATAAAGTCCTTAACATGTTGTACAAGGCCTTACATAATCTTCTAGACTCTGCTTCCTCTTCTACCCTTATTTTATGTCACTCTTCTTCCTTCCACATGATATCATTATGCACTTTTTAGTTCTTTTTACCTGGTTGTTCTCTTCCTGGACTCTGTCTTCATGAGCACTGTCCCCTCTGCTTAGAACTCATTCCCTCCATTCCTTACTATGCATCTTTTTCTTATTCTTCCATTTTAAGCTTAGCAATTAGTTCCTTCTGGAGGCCTTCCCTGCCCTCACTATCAGTAATCACATTAAAGGCAGTTATTAGTCGGCTCATCTCTATTAGAACAAATGCTCTGCAAATTCACCGTTACATTCTTAGGTACTTGCACAGGACCTGTCAATTTGTGTGTACTGGAGGTTGTTGATTAATGAATAATTTCCTTTCATTTACTCTGATATTTCTAGAGTAAGGCTAGTAAAGACCATAAACTATTAGCCACTTTGGTAGTTGAGTCTTTCTTATAGATATAAAAGTGAGGCCATAAGTTATAGTTTAAATGATTTATAGTTTGTATACTTCCTATAATATAGATATTGCTATGCAAACTTAGGACAATTTGATTCACAGAATCGCTTAAACAATTTGACATTGATTTCTTTTCTGGATGAATTAATCACATTATTAGTGGTACATATAAACTGAATGTTGTTTTCAGTTCTGGCTATTTTAAAGAACATCTGTCTTTAACGATTGCCTCCATAGTTTTTGAGAGTTTTTCTGGAGCAAGCATATTGGTCACTAATTTGTTGGAAGTAAAATACAATCATTCTCAGCACTTTCTTTAGCTTGTTTTTGTTTTCATATGTTTGTATATCATATAGTTGTATCATGCAGTAAATATTGCAGTAAACCCTGCAAAGGTAAATTTGCATCAAATGTCTATTTTATATTAATTGAGTTAGAAAAATCTTACTGAAAAGTCACTTCTTAGTATCTGTGGACATAAATATATGATTGGGTTAAAGAAATCTTCCTATAAAGAATTCTTGGAGAAGTAATAATTTTTTTTAAAGAGCTGGGGACAGGGAATGGAAAGAGTGTGGCTTTTGTTTTCCTGGGAAAAAAGGTTTGTATTAATACAGTCCCATCATGCTGCTTGTAGTGAGTTATTGCTGAATAAAGGAAAGGTGTAAAAGATACATGGATCTGAATGCTTGGCCTTTATTAATATAACACTGATTCCTTTCATTTCATTGATATTACTTGGGCGTATAACTCAGACATAAATGATCGCACAGGCTAATTTTTGAGGGGCAAAATAGAATTGCATATCCCATTTGCTTTGGCGCATCAATTACAGAGCCAGATGTTAAGAACAGATGCCAATGAGCTATTTTTCATACACCATGGTTTATAGTTATGAACTCTCCATTTATCACCTCAGATGGGAACATTTAATTTGACAGTAAGTGTTTTGGTTATTAGCCAATTTCAACATGAGTCCTTGGTTTTTGAAATCTGATGTACAGAGATGTGATAAAGGACTTACAATGGAAGCACTGTTAACCTGATTTTTGTACCTTGAAGTTTACCAACATATATAATGAAATAGAAATGAATGTTCCCTCTTACAGTGAATGAGCATAAATCCAGTGTTGGCAAAGGAATAATGTAAATGTTATGACTGAAATGCAGGATGGTTAATCCAATTGTAAATTCCAAATAGCCAAAAGTCAGACCCTTGTACTTATGCATGGCATAGTAAGTTTTGCTTATTTCATATGTTTGATATAATAACAATGTTAAAAATATTTCTGGAAATGTTTGCACTAAATATGTTTTTAGAGTTGGTTTCAAAGTTTTCTTCTTCTATATGACAATTTTCATATGTAGAGAATACCATATTTCAAACTATTAGTTATATTGATATAATAATTGCTTAAAATTCAGCTGTTTATTCTGCCAGAAAACTTGAGTAACACATAAAGTGGCAGAACAATACTATTTTTAAAAATGTTTATGGACAACATTTAGAAGATTAAATGCACTTTAGCCAAAATTATATCATTAATTTTTTAACTAGGCTTTGTGAGATGATTTTTATTTTAATATTTCTGGTGTCCATAAGAGATGGAAGAGGAACATAAATTTACTTGTTTTTCTATTTCCTCTTCTACTTCTCTTTCCACTACATTTCACTCCTTCTCCTTCAATTCAGAACTCAAAAATAATAGTTACTTCAATCCAGAGACTAAAAAATGGATCAAGTTCTGCCCTAGGGGATCTGATCATGTTGCAAACAATTTAAGCCCTTTTCAGACCTTTACATAAACTGATGATTTTGATAAGTGCAGTGGAAGCTTCCTCAAATGACTTATCCTTAACCAACTGCTAGATTAACTGTAGCTATCCATTTTCTCTCCAAACATACTCATTAGAGCCTGCAGCACTTTGAAGAGTCTGCTTGCCTGCTCCTACCAACTCAATTGTATGCTTCTTAAGAGTCAGTAGTTTATTTTCAAAAGTGTTTGTGCCAATTTTACCTGTTGTGCAAATGAAATTTAACTGAATATTACAAAAAATCAGTGAAAGATTGAAGCAGAAATAAAAAGAATTATTTCTGTGAAAGCTAAATGAAATGGTTTCAAAAGATAGATAGAGGTGAGTTTTAATAAAATGAAACGAAATGTTTACCTGAACACTTAAAAGATTATTGGAGGAGAGGACTTCAGGATTCAAATTGCCTTGTAATTTTTAATAAGTTCTAGCTTCTCTTAAGGAAACAAACTGACAATAGTAGATGGCACATTTTTGGTGTAGCTGACAGAAGAATGATGAGAAAATGCAAATAGTATACTTATTCTTCAAGAAAAGTTCTCGTTCCTACAATGAAAGATGAGCAATCATTTCTATGTTTTAAGTTCAACTTAAATGTTTGTTATGAACATATCACTTTTTTATGATTTCCAGATTTAACTTCTTTTTTCAATGATCTTACTAACAATAAATTTCAAATGTGTCAGTCTGAGGGATTCCGCTGTGTCTATATACCTAATATGAACTAATTTAGTATCTGTTATCTAATTCATTGTCTAAGTTACAGTGATTGTTATTAAAAGAGTCTCTGAGTAGATGGTCAAAGATTTTGAATCCATCATGTAAAATCTGCCAAATGTGGAGGCTGAGCTGCCTGTGGTAGGCATGGAAGAGGAGAAAGTTCTCTGTGACCTGACTAACAGCAAGTAAGAAATGGTGAATTTTTCAGGAGTGCAGGGTACAAGCAATGAGAAGAGTTTTCCAGTGAGTGAATCCATGGTCAGATGATAAAAAGAAGTGGTTGGATGTGGTTGGTGAGGGATGAATGGACTAAAAAATAATTATGTTTGAGGGGATTCTAGCTAAAGTCATTTGTTTTTATATCACTGTCATGTTAAAAATTCTTTTCAGGCTAAAGTGCTGAAACAGCATTGGTTAAGAGAAACAAAAATAACAAAGAAACTATACTCCCTCAATGTGAAACTTAAATACATATGCAGAGACAAGTTTACAAACTTGGGTTAAGTCTCCTAAAACACATAATACTCAATAACTAAAACTTCTTTTTTTTTTGGTCTTTCCAAAATCTGGACATATTTCAGAACAATATTTATTTTAGCACACAGGAATTAATGACAATTACTGGAGGGCTTAAAGAGTCAGACCATTTTGTTAATTTAAATTTGGACCTCTTAAAGCTCCATAATTCTATTTTATGACCTAGATAAATATGATCTTGAAAGGGAAAACACATAACTTAAAATAAAGCATAATACCCATCAGTTCTTAGGTTTTGTTTTTTCATCTGCAGTCATGAAAAAAACATTCCATTTCCATCCACAATTTAATTTCTTAAGGTTGTCTTAAGAATTTTATCTGCATGAAATTTTCAGTAACTACAAAGTAACTGGAAAATTTTCCAAAGATATTATGATTAAATTACCAGGAAAAATCTTTCATGCTTGGAATTTCAGAATGATTCAGACAAACAGCCAAAATCTTCTTTGTCTGTCATCAAATCTGTGTTGCAAAGTACAACTAGATAGCTTACTGACTTTTTTATGTATTTCATTCCCACTTTTGACAGAAAAAAAATGAGATTTTAAATATATATTTATGTGCATAGCTAATGAAGGCATACTGACAGTGCTGAACCAGGTTTTGAAGAGAGGACATTTGATTCAGGAAAAATGACTGGTTTATAATTTTTTTCAGGATTTTCTTGATATTTGTCTACTAATTTTATCAATATTTTTGAACTTATTTATATGTAAATGAAGCCTGTGTTTATAGAGACAATTCATTTTTTCATGCATTAAGGTGTGATGACCTACTGTCGTATATTTAAAGGGAATATTGAAATTATGTTGGAACCACATATGATAATAATAGAGAAAAATTTTGATGAGGAATTGTGTGATACAAGTGCTGAAAATGCTTTCCTGTGGCTTTCGTTTTAAATTGTCATTCAGCTTCTGAGAAATTATCTAGGTTTATTCAACTTAAATTTAACACAAAAATATCTCCTTGGACAATATATGACTTTTTAAAAAATGATTCTTGTCATTTAATTAGGAAGTTGCAGGCACATAGAGTCAATTGCCTCCCATCTTAACTGGAAATCTACTACATCTGGTGTTTTGTGTTCAATGCTAGAATATTTTACGAGACTTCAGCAAGCTTGAAAATGTATGTAAAGCAACAAAGAGATGGAGGAGTTTAGAGACCATGTTATATACAACGATATAAGGAACAAGACACATTTAGTGCTGAAAAAACTGCTTCTCTGGCTATGTCTTCGAATGTTTAGTAGGCTGTCATATAAAGTGAAGACTTAGGTATGCTATTTGCCACTCTAATAGGGTGAAAGGAATTAGGAAGAGAGGGAAACTTGTTTAAGTTTTTTTTTTTTTAATTGGAATTTGTAAAATTAGAACAATTCAAAAATTGAATAAAAACTTTGTGAGATTGTGGTTTACTTTCCTTTGTGGTTGGAGAATGTATTTTGTATAATTTATCTTCTTTTAAATTTGTTCAGGTGTGGTATTTGGCCTAGAATGTGATTTATCTTTAAGAATTTTCCATTTCACCTTGAGAACAATGTGCAGTCTGCTGTTGCATGGACCATTCTTTCAATGTCAATTAGATGCTGATTGATAGTGCTGTGCAGATCAGCTATATACTTACTGCTTTTCTGCCTGCTCCACCTACTATTTACTGATGGAGGAGTATTGTTTCTACCTAAAATGTTATTAACTATATTAACTCCAATAGTGGAGTGTCTATTTCTCCTTTTACTTTTATCAGGTTTTGATTCATATATTTTGATGCTCTTTTGCTAGGTGCAAAAGATTATAAAAGATTTGGATTATTATATCTTCTTGAAAAACTAACTGCTTTGCATTTATGTCAAGAATGTCTTTATCCTTGAATAATCTTCCTTGATCTGATGTCAGCCTTGTCTGAAATTAATATTGTTACTCCAGCTTTATTTTTCATTTGTATTATTATTTCTAAAAGATTTATTTATTTATTTACTTTATCCATTTTAACTCCTCCTCTCGCTCCCCTGTTTTGTTTTGTTTTTTTCAGGTTTTTGTGTCCATTCGCTGGGCAATTCTCTGTGTCTGTTTCCTGCCCTCTCTTCTTATCTTTCTCCTCCTGTCTTCACCGGGATTTGGTCCCGGGAACTTCTGACATGGAGAGTCCCACCACCTGGGCCACCTCAGTTCCTGGTTTTTCGGCGTGTCTTGTCTTGGCTCTCCCTTGTGTCACTCTCCTGTTACGTCATCATCTGGCTGTGTGGCTTGGCGGGGCCTGACAGTGCACCTGCTCGCGGGGCCTGGCAGCCCATGTGCCTTCTATATTTTTCTTTACTTTTACTGGGAGGTCCCGGGGATTGAACCCAGGTGCCTCCATATGGGAGATGGACACCCAACCATTTGAGCCACATCTGCCCCCCACTCCAGCTTTATTTTGATCAGTGTTAACATGGCATGGCTTTTTCCCTTGCTTACTTTTAACCTGTCAGAGCCTATATTTTAAATGGGTTTCTTGTAAACAACATATACTTGGGTCTTGTTTCCTTTATTCACTCAGATAAGCTATGTCTTAAATTGATGCACTTAGCTCATTCACATTTAAAGTGATTATTTTGTGTGTGTGTGTGTGTGTTTTGCTCTTTATTTTAAAAGTGATTATCGATATAGTTGCATTAATGTGTACCATTTTATAACCATTATTTATCTGTTGCATTTGTTATTTGTCCCTCCCCCTTTTCTGTTTTCTTTGGTTTTTATGTAAGCATTTTATATTGTTTCATTTTATGTACTCTCATAGCCTATCATTTATATTACTTAAAAATTTTTAATCACTCTCCTAGAATTCACAATATTCATTTTTAAATTAATCTAAGTCAACTTTCAACTAACTCTACACTGCTTCACATAGAATATAGGTACCTCGGAATATTCCCAATTTCTTCCTCCTGTTCCTTGTGAAATTGCTGTCATTCATTTACTGTATTCAGATGTTATAGTTTCTATTTTTACTTTGAACAAATCTTTTGATAATTAAGGGTAAGAAAAAAAAGATTTTATTTTGCCTTCTTTCATTCCTTCTCAGATGCTCTTTCTTAATGCAGATCTGAGTTTCTGTTCTACATAATTTTTCTTCTCCCTCTAGTAATTCTGATAAGATTTCTTATAAGAAACGTTTGCTGGTGATGAATTCTTTGTTTCAATTTATCAGACAAAGTCTTTATTTCTCTTTCACTATTGTAGGACAATTTTGCTGGTTTCAGATTGGTGGTTTTTCTTTCAACATTTTTAATATATCACTCCTTCTATCTCTTGCTTGGATGCTTTCTGACGAGAAGTCCACTGTAATTCTTATCTTATTCCTCTATAGGCATAGTACCCCTTCCTGTCCTTTGCTTTTATTCGAGATTTTGCCTTTGGTTTTCTGATGTTTGATCATCATGTACCTATATGTGGCTGTGGCAGCTTGGTATTATTTATGAATTCCAAAAAGAGATATTGATTATATTTGTAAACTTGTCTGTTCCTATGGGCATGATACCCCTTTGGTTGTATTAAATTCAGAGTTTTCACTTTTACTTCATTAAATCAAGATTAGGTCTTGATTTAATTAATTTGACCACATCATTAGAGCAGCTCAGTTTGAATCCTCGCTCCCTTTGTGAGCTATATAATGGGACAGTCACTCAGGGAGAACACAGAAGTATATACACAGAGGAGAAGAATATAGAGGAAGAGAGACAGCTCCATAGACATGGCAGTGGCCCAGGGAGAGAGATGAGCCTGATAGTTTGCAGCTAAAGAGAAAAGAAGAGATGAGCCTTATGCCAACTTACAACTGAGATCAGAAGAAGCTGGGACCATGGAGCCTTAAGAGGAAGAAGGAAGAATGAACCCTTGCAGACATCACCCACCATCTTGCTTCAACACATGGCAACAGACATTTAGTGAGGAAATGCCTACTATGGTACCTTCAGTTGGACTCTTTGGGCCTTGTAATTGTAAGCTTTTACTCCAAATAAATACCTTTTATAAAAATCAACAGTTTTCTGGTACTTTGCATCAGCACCTCTTTGGGTGACTAATACAGTGGCTTTTGGGGTATTTGTCCTGTTTGGTTTTCTTTGAGTTTTCTGGATCTATTTGGTGTCTGTCATTAATTTTGAAAAGTTCTCAGCCATTATGACTTGTTTGGAACCCATACAAAATTTGGTTAAAATGTTGAGACTGATGATACTACACACACACAAATAGGGTATGGAAAGTATTATTACTTACCGGAGAGCAGAGTGCCTAGTAAGAGATTTAAAATAGTTTGAAAAGAGCAGAGAAAAGAGACCACCTTAAGGTTTTTATGGTTTTTAGGGGTTGGTACCAGAATGCGGGTTCTTGTGTGTGGCTTTCCCACCAGCAACAAAGGAGGGAGCAACTAGATTTTCTAATCAGCTTGCATAAATATGGGGCAGAAGGGAAAAAGTGAGGGGTGAGTCTTAAAAGCTATCAACAGTTAAGCATCAGTGGAGCCAGATTGTTTATTACATTATTTCAAATATTTCTTCTGCTCCATTTGTTCTTCTTATATCCAATTAAGCACATTTTATACCTTTTAAAATTGTTCTATTTTGGATGTTCAGTTCTTTTTTTTTTTTCATTTTGTTTCTTATTTTCATTTCATTTTGGAAAACCTGCTGACTCAAGCTCACTATTTCCTCAGTCATGTTAAGTCACTGGTAGTGATCAAAAGCATTTTTCGACTCTTATGGTACTTTTTTATTTCTAGCATTATTTTATTATCGGTGTGTCTATAGCTCTGCTTACATTGCCCTTGTGTTCTTGTGTCTTGGCTACTTTTTCCATCAGAGATATTAATGTGTTAATTCTATTTATTTTAAATTCCCAATCTGATAATTCCAACATCTGTGTTATCTGCCTGCAGTTTCATAATTGCTTTATCTGTTCAGACTGTGTTTTTACTTGCCTTTGGTATGTCTCGTAAGTTTTTGGTGAAAGCTGGAGATGTTTTATCAAGTAATAGGAATGTAAGTAAGTAGGCCTTTAATGTGAGGACTTATGTTAATAAGGCTAGGATTTAGACAATGCTTTATGTTTTCTGTTGCTTTGTGTGTTAGAGGCTTTAATTTGTCTAGTGCCCTTATTTTTATTTACCCTATTAACTATGAGCTTCCCTGAGTATCCCTGCTCAGAGTGATAGATACTCTCTCAGCTGTAATCTATTATTATTATCTTTATTACAGCTACTGTAATCTACTGATAAAGTATGGGATAGAGGAAGCATTCTATAATATTTTTATTATATCTCAGTGTTTTTCCTGGGCCTATGTCTTGGAATTGTGACCTTCACAAATATTCCTCTAGTAGCATAAATTTTTACCAGGTCCCTACTCTTTCAATGGCTGGAGGATTTCCATTCTAATTCTTTGAATCCTTGATCCTTGTTAACTATGTTTTCTGTTTGCTTCTTGTAGTAGTTCGATATTGTTTATGAATTCCAAAAATAGATATTGGATTATATTGGTAAACTGGCCTGTCTGCACATTAGATTGTGTTGGATTCAGAGGTTTCATTATTACTTGATTAAATTATGATTAGGACTTTGATTGGGCCACATCAGTAAGACATTGAGTCCCTGACCCCTTGGTGGGTAGGAACTCACAGAGAAAAGTACACGTCAAAGAAGAGAGTTGGAGATTTAATGCTGGAATCCCAGGAATTAAGCACACAGAGGAGCAGAGCAGCTGAGCCCGGAGAGAACTGAACCCCAGGGGAAGAGAGAGAGCCCCAGAAGAGAGGAACCCAGGAAGCCTCAACTCTTGGCAGACATCAGCAGCCATCTTGCTCCAATGTGTGGAAACAGACCTTGGTGAGGGAAATAACTTATGCTTTATGGTTTGGTAACTATAAGCTTCTACCCCAAATAAATACCCTTTGAAAGAGCAAACAGATTTCTGGTATTTTGCATCAGAGCCCCTTTGGCTGAATAATATACTTGTCTTAGGTGAGAGAAGGTTAGAGGTTGCTGGAGTGGAACAATGCCCTAACCCCACCTGGAATACATATTAAGCTAGGTCTTTCCCCCTAAAGTATAGGTATTTGTTATAAAGAAGAGTCTGGGTATATTCCACAATGTTTATTTCTCCCTTATTGATGCCGAAATGATGAATAATCTTATTTGGATCTTCATGTGGTTGGATTTCTAGAAATAAACTGCAATTGGGGGATGTTCCTAAACCTACAGTCCTAGGAGTTTGTCATTTTTCAATCTAGTCTATTTTCAGCCTTTAGCAATTCTCCACAATTACTGTTTATGTATTCCTACCAGTGTAGGGCTCTAGTGGCTTCTGCTTCATTAAACAGATGTCATCTGTGCCTCTCTGGATTCTCCTGTATTTTCACATTTTGGGGTGGCACTTTTCCCCACAACCTAATTTCTCTGATGATTCCAGGAAAGATCATTGATTGATAGTTCGTCCAACTTTTTCCTTTTGTAAAGATGGGTATGATGACTTCCAATCTTACTACATATCAGAACTGAAACCTGAAACTTAATGTTAAGAAATTTCACAAGTTCATTGTATTAGCCAGGGCTCCAGCTTAAAACTCCAACATCAAAACTCCAACTAACTCCTCTGCTCTTCTGTGCGGTTTTCTCTGTGAGTTCCTGCCCACCAAGGGGGTGAGGACTCAACATCCTGATGATGTAGCCCAATCAAAGCCCTTACCATAATTTAATCATGCCCAGAGGAACAGACCAGTTTAAAAACATAATTCAGTGTCCACTTTTGGAATTCATAAACAATGTCAAACTGCTACACTCCAACCTCTGAATTCCAAAAAGACATTACAATATTCAAAAAAACATTAAATCAGTAACAATGAAAGTATAAAGTTGTATCTCAATCAATTTAAAGAAATAGAGTTTGTCTTGGGGCAAAGTCCTATCTGCTGTGGACCTCTGAAACTTACAATACAATTTATCTGCTTCCAATACACAAATGGACAAAGGATAAACATTTTCATTATAATAAGGAGAAATTGGGAGGGAAACATGAGTCATAGGTCCTCTACAGTTCAGTAAACCTGCAGGATATACTTCATTAGATGTGAAAGTCTGAGAGTCATTCTTAAGATGATGTTTTCTTCTCCTTGGGGCCACATGAGGACTCACTTTTTCCACAGGCTTGCCCAACGTCCATTTTCTTGGTTCCACCTTCATCAAGCATCTGGATGGCAACCAAGCTCTAGACCTCACCCTCCAAGAGTACTGGGATGATTGCCATTCTTTACCCAATCTTTGGGTTAGAGTCTTAATCCACCTAGCATAGTGAAGTGAAGACAACATCCTCCCTAACCTTTAGCATACAGGCTCAACCCTCTCAGAGCAATGAGTTGACCACCTGGCCTTCCCTAATCCATGGGGGCAGGTCCACTCTTTTCAGACCTATGGGGTGGTGACCTTAACCTCCCTAATCCTTGGGGAATGTTCTCCACTCTCTCTGTACCCTGGGGTGGCAAAAATCTCCATGAACGTTGGGCAGGAACATCCACCCTCTTCAACTGCCAAGGCAAAATCACCCTCCCTGTACACATGGGCGGGGTCCTCTCTTGGCCCAAGGTGATGTCTTAATTCCAGATCTCAGCTTCCATGGTTTTCTTCTTGAAGTTTTCCCCCCTTCAGTCTCTCCCTTCAATGTCCTTTTTATTCCAGGCTAGCAGCAATTTTGTTCATATAGCTCTCTCAAAAAGTTTGCTGGTTTAGCATGCAGGCATGTCCAAGCCATCAGACAGCAAGACTTTACACAAGTCTTTCCTGGACAACTGCATTTCTGATCCTGATTTACAAGTTCCATGTTTAGTCAATTCCTCAAATGGGACACTACCATCTGGGAGCTTGATTTCCAGAAGCTTGGAATTTCCAGAATCAATTTCTGGTTTCTTTGTGCCCAACAGTTTAGTCCTCAGCTTATCTCTCTCATCTAGCATTTTGCTATATTCTCCAAGGAGAAGCCAAGCTGCATTCTCTAAGTTTACTTTGGAAAGTTCTTCAGCTAAATGCCCAGGCTCCCCATTTTCAAATTCTGCCTTCCATAAAACACCAGGAGTCAATCTTGCTAGGTTCTCTACAACTTTAAAACATGGATTGCCTTTCCTCCAGTTTCCAATAATAGTTTCATCAGTTACTCTAAGGCATCATAAAAAGTATCTTTAGAGTCCATATTACTATCCACAGTCTCTTCAAAGCACTGTAGGTCTTTTCTACAAAGCATTTCACAATTCCTCCAAAAAATACCCCATACCCATTTATAAAATCTTTGCAGCATTTTGGTAATTGCAAAAGCACTTCCCCTCTTCTTGATACCAAATTCTGTATTAGTCGGCCAAAGGGGTGCTGATGCAAAATACCAGAAATCTGTTGGCTTTATAAAGGATATTTATTTGGGGCAGAAGCTTACAGTTACCAGGCTATAAAGCATAAATTACTTCCCTCACCAAGGTTTGTTACCTCTTGTTGGAGCAAGATGGCTGCCGAGGTCTGCCAAGAGTTCAGGCTTCCTGGGTTCCTCTCTTCTTGGGATTTCTTTCTCTCTGGGCTCAGCTGCCCTGCTCTCTCCACAAGGCCAGCTGTAGACTTTCAGGTGACTGGCTCTGTCTCTCTCTCCAGGGCTGGATTATCTCAGGTTTCAGCTGCTCTGCTTCTCTGTGTGCTTACTTCCCAGGCTCCAGCTCAAAACTCCAACATCAAAACTCCAACTAACTCCTCTGCTCTTCTGTGAAATTTTCTCTGTGTGTCTCTGCTCACCAAGAGGGCAAGGACTCAACATCCTACTGATGTGGCCCAAAACCCTAATCATAATTTAATCATGCCCAGAGAAGCAGACCAGTTTACAACATAATCCAATATCTAATTTTGGAATTCATTAACAATGCCAAACTGGTACATTCATACAACTCATGAATAGAATAGGGAGGCCTTACTAACTCAGGACGTTTGTGTTTGGTGTCTCTTCTGCCGTAATTCTCTTCTCTAGTCTCTTCTTATACTCAGCTCTCCTCTTAGAATTCATCTGCTTAGAGATACAGTCTGGTCACCCTTTCTATGGAAACACTTTGATGTCTTTTTCTCTGCTGGCTGTTCTCTTTCATAGAATTCTGTTTATTTTCTTTTAAGCTTTGTCTAAAGTTGTTGTGATTTGATATTTGTCTATTTGATTAATGTCCGTCTGACTAGAATCTTAACTTTTGATGGCAGGGACACTTCAAGAACTAATACCTACTTCAGTGACTTTAACGTAGTAGGGACTCAGTAAATATTTTGTTAACTATTTCAATGGATGAATAAAAGTATATATAAAAACATTCCAAAGTTATATCTTTCAACTCTAGGGACAAGACTCTACCAACATTAATCTACATATCAAAAATAATATCATAAACTAGGACTATAAGTTGATCTCTATTCAATGAATTATAAATGTTGTTGATTTTTCTTACAGAAGAATGCATTTCTCCTTGGGGTAATCACATATACACAAAGACTGTTGAATAGAAATGGATATATTTATATGAGAAAATTATTCTCAAATTCTATATAAATACATACATGTATGTATGTGAAAATGTATATATGTGTGTATACATACATGCAAATATATATGCATGTATATATATATTTATGCATATGTGCAAGTAGATACATATGACAATTATATCCAAATAGGCATTTTTCCAATTAACATAGTATACATGCCTGAATATTATTTTTTAAAAGTGCTCATTAAAAATAGCAAAACTTGCGGAGCAGGTGTAGTTCAGTTGTTGAGTACCTGCTTTGCATGTATGAGGTCCCAGGTTCAATCCCTGGTACCTCCTAAAAGAAAAAAAAAATAGCAAAACTCCACAAATGAAAGTATGCAAATAAATATATCAAAAGCAAAATTAGTTAATAACATGAAGTTTAGGGCCCACAAGTCAATATATGTAGTTCTTTGTGTATAGACTCTGTAGTCAGTCTGCATGTGTTTGAAAATTACTTAATTCCATAATTTATAAGAGGTAAACTGTTAGGAAGTCACTTACCCACTTAGTTTCCTTAGTTTCCTCATTTGTGAAATAAAGATAAAAGTGACCCTGTCACTTTAATAATAAGCACTTTGAAGAGTTTTTGACTATAGTGATTTGAAGCTATATGTACTACATAAAAATATATTCTTAAAGTTAATCCATTCTTGTGGGTGAGGTTACTTCAATGACAATGTGGCTCAGCCCAATAAAGATGGGTTTCAATCCTATTATTGGAATCCTTTTAAGCAGAATGAACTTCAGAGCGTGAGAGATAATGCCATTGGAGCAATAAGCTGAAATTCAACAGAACCCAGAAGAGAATGGAGAGGCAAGGAGACACCGCCATGTGCCTTGCCATGTGACAAGCTAAGGACCAAAGATCTCCAGCAGCCAGCCCCAAAAAGCCACTGCTTTCAGGCAGAAAGCATTGCCTTGATGACGACTTGATTTTGTAGTTTTTCCCAGCCTCAAATCATGACTAAATAAATTCCCATTTTTTAGCTTCACCCATTCCATGTTATTTGCTTGAGCAGCCTAGGAAACTAAAGCAGTGCATGTAGTTAAGTGCTCAGTAAGTATTATGTATTATATTAAATAAGTGGTCTACAATAAGGGTACCATATATGTCTAGTAATTATTTTATTTCAAGTCTTCACTTTGAATAATTAGCAAACAATATATTGATATTGTAAAGTCCCTAACAGTTTTTAGGGCCTACATATTGGTGTCTAGCACTATATTTTTTATTATGATCCTCATAATTCTCTAAGATAGAGAAGGAAGACATTATTTTTCTCAGTTCACAGGGACTTGTGTGTCTTATCAAAGTTCCACTGGTAAGTTGCTGAACCAGACTTTAAGTATAAGACTTCTGATTCTGAGTGTGATTGCTCCATACTGTCTCACAGCAAATTGTAATGACCTCTTAGCCATATTCATTTTGTAGTCTAAATGGTTTCCCATTTACTTTGAGAAAGAGCAAAAATGAGAATTAAAATTTTCTTTTTCTCCTAATATTATATTCTCTATGCCAAGCTGTGGGTCAATTGTTTTGTTTGTTTTTCTTGCTGAATTTTACCTTGAATATATGACATTCATAAAAATAATTATTTGGAAAATACAAGTCTAATCAGCATTTCTGCTCACAATATCTAGGAAAATCAATATGAATATTTTGAAAGAAATTGAAATATTGTATAATTTCCCAAATTTTCATTTCATTTTAAATTTGTATATATTATGCAGAATCAGTAAATATTCCACAAGTAACACTATAGAGTTAGTACATAGCTGTGATATATTATAATTATACTCCTTTCCCATATCGTTCAATAGTTTGCAATATTCTACACTTTATATTTTCTTTTGTTACCAAGTGTTTTGCTATACATACGACCATCGATTTACAACTTAACATCCAAGTAATTTGAATATCTAACTTGGCAGTCAGTGATTACTACATTAAATTACAGAAGGACTAATAAGCAATCTATTAATTTTTGTTATCACAAACTTGTTCTTAAGTTTAGCTATCTATTATGAATTTCATATCACTTTATAATTTCTAAGGGCAGGGCACTGTGCTACTGAACTTTAAATTAACTAATTCTGGGAGGCCATTTAATCTCTTGCTACCAGGATAGCTTGTTACTCAACAATGGAAAACAGCAACACTGAACCAAATCTGCAATCCAGGAAGAAAACAGGGTCTGTTGTCTTAATTGTGTCAAATTGGTCAAACTTTTATTACAGTCAAAAGGAACTGTCAAATTTGTAGTGTATCCCCTAAACATCATATTTAACTAAGAATGATTTGTATCATTTGGGTTTTCCAGCAATTAGAAACTCTTGTTTATTTTAATGTTTCTGGCTTTTCCCTTTCACCTAAATTCAAGGCTGAGACGAGAAAAATCATAGTCTTTATAAGGAAAATGCTCAGCTTTGCTGCCAGCTATCCTGAAGAACATACATTCTATTTCCCAGCAGTATGAAATACATGCATTTTATTTTATAGGAAACAAATATGGTTTTTTTCATATCTCTGTAGACAGACCAATTAAACTACTGTTCAGGCTGGCTGGGTCAAGGACCACAGTTGTATGTTACTGTCTTTTTTTGCACTGACAAAAGCATTATGTTTCTATTTACAGTGAAAAACTTTGAGGTTTTTTTTTTTTTTTAAATCCCTGTAAGATCTGGTGCCTTCCCCCAATTAATTGTTGAAAACAGATTTTAGTTCTCCTTAAGGATGAATGTGTTCTCATACTTTATGAAATAGTACATTTGAAAATGTGTTTGAAGGATTCCTACGGTTCTCCATGAGTGACTCAGGGCTGCCACAGGGAACAGAGAGTTGTGGATGGGGGGCTAGAGCTATGAGTTTTCCACTCACACATCAGCCTAGGTAGGAGCTTTTTATAATATTTCATTTCATCATTTAAAAACAAGGATTTCACTAGTTCTTTTGCAGGTGGTATTTTAAACATCAGCATTTTAAAAAGAACTCATGTTGGGATATATTGTGTCAGTTAACAGCATAAAAAGTAAGAGTGGTGACATAATTATAGACCCTTATAGCTTTTTGTAGGGAATAGAATATTGAGGAATCAAAGAAAATATTTGTGTCATTTATTTCATGTCTGAGGATGCAAGGTCATTGGGATTTCTCTATTGCGAAGCGGGCTGTGCACATCCAATTGCTCACTATATATTTTTTAAGTTTTGAAATCATTTAATTTCTCATCTCACACATCGAATCCATCAATAAATTATTAAATCCAAAATATACTTTTTGTAATTTATTGCCTGCATTAATAGTTTTCTTACTCAAATTCATCAGTCATCTAATTCATAATCTTTAGTATTTGTCTAGTAACAATTTTCTTCCACATAATAGTCACAGAGATCTTTTTAAAAATTTTTTATTGTGGGTAAAAATCAATTTTTTCACAATACAAACCAATATTTGTAAAATGATATATAGATATATATGTGTATATGTACATTTGCTTACATAAATGTTATTATTTTTTCATATATATTTTAAAAGATGCTTAGATTACATAAATGTTACACAAAAATTACAGGGATTCCCACGATCTCCACCTCCCATACGTCCCATAACATCTCACATAAACATCTTTCATTAGTGTGGTACATCACCTGCAATGGATATACACATCCTGGGGCTTTGCTACTAAGCATAGACCACAATTCACATTGTAGACTGCACTCTCTCCCACACAGTTCTGCATAGTATATGCTGATGTAAAATGGCCTATATCCGTTGCCACAACATCACTCAGGACAACCCCCAAGTCCTGAAAAAGCCCCTGTATTACAACTGCCCTTCCCCTCCCCACCCCGAAAGTGTCTAGTGGCCACTGGCTCCACCTCACTGTTATAATTTCTTCCATTGCTTGAATCACAATATGTCTACAACAGAATACCATTAAGTCCACTTTAGTCCATAGCTCTTCCCCCAATCCTGAGGAGTCTGGGATGGTGATGTCCACTCCACCTCCAAGAGAGAGTGGGCTTATATCCCATGGATATGGTTGATGGGATTATCCTGCCTGCAGCTGCAGGCTCTCTCCATTCCCTGGGATGGCCACTGTCCATCATCGTCTCCTCACCAGGTGACTTGGGTGAGTCCGTTGAGCTGTAGAGTAGGAGTTGCAGCTCCACCGAGATTCCAGGCACAGCTGGCACATGGGCAGGCCAGAGGCTCCAGTCTCTGGAAGTACACCTAAAAACTCCAGCATCATATACAGGTTTGAATGGAAGGGACTGATGCACCATGTGCAGGGAGGACTTATTTGAGTCCAACTCTGTCACTCTCAGGAGCACAGATTCCAAAGTACAGCCCAGTGATAAGGTGTCAATCTCTGGGGCTATCCCCCTTTATATAGGACCTGGATGTCTCCAGAGCCCTCAGGAGCCCCTCTGTGTGGGGTGATATCCACTTTGGTGTTCTATGAGATCCTACTGAGGTGTGCATAAGCGTTACCTCTGGGATGCACAGGGATCTTGTTGAAATTTAAATTAATAGTGACACATTAATTTTAATATTTCAGTGACTTTGTGCTTTCCTTAGAATAATATCAAATTATCTTACCTTACCCATTTAGCTTTCATGATGTGGCTCCTATCTAGCACTCCAGAATCATTTCCTTCTTTATTTTTAAAACAGAGCAATTTTATTGATACATATTAATAAATCATACAATTTATACAACGTGTACCAGTTAATGGTATTTGGTATAATCACATAGTTTTGCATTTCATCATTTCAATCATTATTAAAGCATTTTCATTATTTCAATAATAACAATAATAAACAAAAAGCAGAAACACAAGAAAATTCCTCACCTCTCAATCTCTCTGTTTCTCCTGCTGTAAATAGATACTATTTCTGGCTATTCTTGCACAATTATTTATTTGTTTATTAAGCAATTTTATTGAGATATATTCACATACTATATGATCTTTCCAAAGTGTATAATCAGTGGCTTCTAGTATAATCACACTCTTGTACATTTATCATCTCAAAAATTTTAGAACAATTTCATTACTCCAAAAAGAAAGACTCCACACCATGTAGTATTCCTTCCTCAGACCTACATAACCACTAATTTAATTTCATCTTTATAAATTGATTTATATTTACATTTTATATAAATTGAATCATACAATATGTAGTACTCTGTGTGTGGTCTCTTTCACTTAGTATAAGTTTTGTTTTTTCTGATATTAATACTTTGTAGTAATAACCTACATTTGTTCAGCTTCAAAGAAAGGTCTTATATATGCAATTTAATCCATATTTATATTTCACATTAATATAATTATATTTCACATAATTTATTAGGTTCATAATATGGTGGCATAAATATTTGTCCTTTTGTGTCTGGCTTGCTTCACTCAATATAATGTCCTCCAGGTTCATCCAAGTTGTCATATGTTTCACAACTTCATTTCTTCTTACTGCTGCATAATATTCCATCGTGTGTATACTCCACAATTTGTTTATCCATTCATCAGTTGATAGGTACCTGGGTTGTCGCCACCTTTTGGCAATTGTGAATAACACTGCTATGAACGTCATTGTGCAGATGTCTATTCACGTCACTGCTCTCAGTTATGAGATAAGTCTCATGGCAAATCTATATTCAAATTCCTTAGAAGTTGCCAAACAGTCTTCCATAGTGGCTGTACCATTCTACATCCCAACAACAGTGAATAAGCATCCTTATCACTCCACATCCTCTCCAGCATTTACAGTTTTCTGACTTTTTAACAGCAGCCAGTCTAATAGGTGTGAAATGATATTTCATTGTAGTTTTGATTTGTACTTCCCTAATCGCTAGTGATGTTGACCATTTTTTCATGTGTTTCTTCACCATTTGCATTTCTTCTTTAGGCAATTGTCTTTTCAAGTTTTTTGCCCATTTTTTAATTGTGTAGATTGTCTTTTTATTGTTGAGCTGTTTGATCTCTTTATATATTATGGATATTAAACCCTTATCAGATATGTGATTGCCAAATATTTTCTTCATTGCTTTGGCTGCCTTTTCACCCTTTTGAGAATGTCCTTTGAGGTGCAAAAGTGTTTAAATTTTGAGTAGGTGCCTTTTATCTATTTTTTCTTTTGTTGCTAGTGCTTTGAATGTAAGGTTTAAGAAACTACCACCTATCACAAGATATTGAAGATGTTTTCCTACAGTTTCTTCTAGGAGTTTTATGGTTTTCACTTTTAAATTTAAGTCCCTGACCAATTTTGAGTCAATTTTTGTATAAGGTGTGACACAGGGGCCATCTTTCTTTCTTTTGGATATGGATATGTAGGCACCCTAGCACCATTTGTTTAACAGACTGTTTTGGCCCAGCAGGGTGGGCTTGACAGCTTTCTTAAAAATCACTTCATTGTACATGTGAGGATCTACTTCTTAGCTCTTGATTCAGTTCCTTTGGTCAATCTATCTGTCTTTATGCCAGTACCATGCAGTTTTTACCACTGTAGCTAAGTAATATGCTTTAAAGTCAGGAAGTGAGAGTATTCCAAATATGTTCTTTTGAAAGACATTTTTGGCTATTCAAGGTCTCATACCCTTCCAAATAAATTTGATTATTGGCTTTTCCATTTCTGCAAAAAAGTCGGTTAAGATTTTTATTCCAATTGCGTTGACTCTCTAAATCGGTTTTGGGAGAACTGACATCTAAACAATATTGCATTTTTCAATCCATGAACATGGAATGTCCTTACATTTATTTAAGTATTTTTCTTTTTCTTTTAGCAATGTTTTGTAGTTTTCTGAATACAAGTCCTTTATGTCCTTGATTAAGTTTATTCCTAAATATTTAAACATTTTAAACACTATTATAAATGGAAATTTTTTCTGATTTCCTCCTCAGATTGCACATCAGTAGTATAAAATAGTATAAAAACACTATTGATTTTTGATTATTAATCTTTTATTCTACCAATTTGTTGAACTTGTTTATTAATTTTGGTATCTTTGTTGTAGGTTTTTCAGGAGTTTCTAGATACTAGATTATATCATCAACAAATAGTGCAAGTTTTACTTGTTCTTTTCCTATTTGTGTGACTTTTATTTCTTTATCTAGCCTAATTGCTCTAGCTAGAACTTCTAGCACAATATTGACTAATAACGGTGACATTGGGGATCCTTGTCTTGTTCCTAATCTCAGTGGGAAAGCTTTCAGTCTTTGACCCTTGAGTACAATGTTAGCTGTAGGTTTTTCACACATGCACTTAACCATTTTGAGAAAGCTTCCTTCTATTCCTATCTTTAGGAGTGTTTTAATGAAGAAAGGATGCTATATTTTGTCAAATGCCATTCCTGCATCAATGGAGCAGATCATGTGGTGTTTCTTCTTCAGTTTATCAATATGATTTATTACACTAATTGATTTTCTTGTGCTGAACCACCCTTGCACACCTGTGATAAAACCCACTTGATCATGGTGTATAAGTCTTTTTATGTGCTTTGGATTTTGTTTGCAAGCATTTTGTTGAGGATTTTGCATCTATATTCATTAGAGATATTAGTCTGTAATTTTCTTTTTTCATAGTATCTTTATCTACTTCATAGAATGAGTTTGGGTACGCTCTTTCCTGTTCAAATTTTTGGAAGAGCTTGAGCAAGATTGGTATTAGATCTACTTTGAATGATTGGTGGAATTCATCTTTGAAGATATCTTGTCCCAGGCTCTTCATCTTTGGGACGTTTTTGATGACTGTTTCAATTTCTTCACGTGATTGGTTTCTTGAGGTCTTCTATTTCTTCTAGGGTTAGTGTAGGTGGTTTGGTTTTTGTGTTTCTAGGAATTTGTCCATCTCGACTACATTATCTAGTTTTTTGGCATGCAATTTTTCATAGTATCTTCTTATGATGTCTCTTACTTCTGCAGGATCAGTGGTAATGTATCCCATCTCATTTTTTATTTTATTTATTTGCATCTCCTCTCTTTTTCTCTTTGTCAGTCTAGCTAAGGGTTTGTCAATTTTGTTGATCATCTCAAAGAAACAACTTTTGTTTTTGTTGAATCTCTCTACTGCTTTTTTTCCCTGCAATTTCATGTATTTTTGCTCTGATCTTTATTATGACTTTCCTTTGGCTTGGGTTGGGAATACTTTGCTGTTCTTTTCTAGTTTGTCTTGATGTAAGTTAGGTCTTCAATTTTAGCTCTTTCTTCTTTTCTAATGTAAGCACTGAGTTCTATAAATTTTCATCTCAGCACTCTCTTTGTGGTGTCCCATATGTTTTGATATGTTGTGTTCTCATTTCCACTCATCTCAACATATTTGCAGAATTTCCTTGCAATTTCTTCTTTGATCCACTGATTATTTAAGATAGTGTTGTTTAATACCCATATATTTATGAATTTGCCCTTTTCCCACCCATTATTGATTCCTAGCATCATTCCATATGATCAGGGTTTTGTATAATTTCAAACTTTTAAAATTTATTGAGACTTGCCTTATGATCCAACATATGATCTATCTTGGGGAAGGATCCATGAGCACTTGAAAAGAATGTATATCCTGCTGCTTTGGGGTGAAGTGCTGTATAGATATCTTTTAGGTCTAGTTCATTTATCATATTTTTCAAGTTCTCTTTTTATTTATCCTCTGTCCAGATGTGGTATCCAATACTGGGAGTGGTGTATTGAATTCTCCAACTATTATTCTACAGACATCTATTTTTCCCTTCAGCTTTGCCAGTTTGTGCCTCATGTATCTTGAGGCATTGAAGTTAGATGCATAATTATTTAGTATAGTTATTTTTTCTTGCTAAATTTCACCTTTTAAAAAATATATAATGCCCTTCTTCATCCCTTATAACAGTTTTGCATTTAAAACCTATTTTGTCTGATAGTATATCTCTACTCCAACTCTGTTTTGGTTACTATTTGCATGGAATATCTTTTTCCAACTTTTCACGTTTAACCTGGTTGTGTCCTCACATCTGAGGTGAGTGTCTTGTAGACAACATATAGATGACTCATATTTTTAAATCCTTTCTACTTGTTTATGTCTTTTGATTGGGAAGTTCAATCCATTGACATTCAATGTTATTAATGTAAAGGCATTACTTACATCACCCATTTTGACTTTGGCTTTCTGTTGTTATATCATACTATTGTCTATCTTCTTACCCTTTAATTCACCCTTTCTAATAATCTTCATTACTACACTCTTCTCCCAAGTCTCTCGCTCTTGTTTTTTTCCTTTCAGGCTGCAGCACTCCTTTTAGTATCTCTTATAATTCTGGTCTTTTGGTAACATATTCTATCAGTTTGTCTGTGAAGACTTTGAATTCCCCTTCATTTCTGAAGGACAGCTTTGCCAGATACAGAATTCTTGGCTGGCAGTTTTTCTCTTTCAGTACCTTAAATACATCATACCATTTTTTCCATCCTCCATGGTTTCTGATGAAAGGTCAATAGTTAATAGAATTAAGGTTCCTTCATATATGATCCTTTGCTTTTCTCTTGCTACTTTCAGAATCTTCTCTTTGTCTCTGATATTTGTCATTCTGAATAGTAGGTGTCTTGGGTAAGTTTATTTGGATTTATTTTGTTTGGAGTGTGTTTGTCCTTCTTCAAATTTGATATTCATGTCTTTCATAGGGGTAGGGAAGTTTTCAGTCATTATTTACTCAAATATTCTTTCTACCCTTTTTCCATTTTCTTCCCCTCCTCGGACACAGCTAATGCACATATTTTGGCATTTCACATTGTCATTAAATTCCCTTAAACACTGTTCCATTTTTTTCATTCTCTTCTTTTTCTTTTCTCCTGTCTTTTCTAGTTCAGATGTTCTGTCTTTCAGATCACTAATTCTCTTTGAGCCATTCAAATCCGCTCTTATGTGCCTCTAATGTATTTTTTTTTTAAATTTTTTATTTATTTTTATTGTGGGTAAAAATCAAAATTCTCACAATACATACAAACATTTGCAAAATGATATATAAATATATATGCACATATGTGTATTTGCTTACAAAAATGTTATTTATATATATATAAACATATATTTTAAGAGGTGCTTAGATTACCCAAAATATTACATGGAACCCACTGGGATTCCCATGTTGCCCACCTTTTTAATCTCATCAGTCATGACTTTCATTCCTACAAGTTCTGTTACTTTTCTTTGTAAACTTTCAAATTGTTCTTTGTGTTTATCCAATGTCTTGATATCGTTTATCTCTTTAGTCATGTTTTCTTTCAATTCTTTAAATTGGTTTCAGAGAGTTATGTGATTATCAGTAATTAATTGTCTTAAATCCTGTATCTCTTCAGGATATTTGGTTTGTTCATTTTGTTGGGCAATCTCTTCCTATTTCTTAGCATGGCTTGTAATTTTTTGCTGATATCTAGGCACCTCTATATTTTGGTGTATTAATGCTGATGGCCAATTTCTCTCTCTTGCCTCTTCTTATTATTTTTTCTCAGCTCTTCTATATTTGGTTCAACTTATCCTAAATCTTTAAAATTGCCCAGTTTAAGTTATCAAATCATGCCAGGGACTCACTAATGGGGCACAGATTTTCTCTCAGAAGTTAGGGTAGAGATCCATTGCAGTTTTTGTCCATGCAATTTCCAGACCCACCAGCAGATGACGCTAATTGGCACACTTTTCCATGGAGGTGTACCGCTCGGTTTTCCTTAGTTTTGGTCTGGCCTAAGCCAAAATTCAAAGCAGACTCTGCTTGCAGAATTCACCTAAGAAATGCCCCCTGACTTCCCTCCTTTTTTTCTTATAACACCTGACAGGAAGAAAGACATCTCCTCCCATCTAGGTTAGCTGTACTAAGCCAGGAGTTTTATTCCCAATTAAAATGTTGGGTGTGGGGAAGGGGAACCCTTCCCACTGGCAGAGAGGTTGATTAACTCACAGTTTGTTGTTTAGGGTTCATTCTCTCTGTCTCTCACTCTTCTGGGAGTAGTGAAGCACTGTCCTCATCTGCTGACCCCCAAAGCAGGTCTGTTGAGCAGCATTTGGCTCTCCTCTCTGATGTTCTTGTGAGAGAGTAGAGCCTTTTCTGCTTAATCTGATGCCATCTTCCCAGAATCCCCCTCCAATTGCTCACTATTTTTAAGAGTTGTCCAAAAGATACCAACACCTAGTCAGTTACTCTTAATCATGCCTTTAGTAGCTGAAGGACTATTTGCCCTCAAATATCCAGAGAGTATTTGAGAGATTCATCTTGAATTACTATAACTTGGAGCAGCCACTGCATTACAAGCTGAAGTAAGAAAATTCTAAACACTCATTTAGTTAAATATTTTTACAGTCACAAAGGAAATGTTACTTTCTAGCATTTCTGATGAATATTTCAGAAGTACAGATAGGAACTCCATAAAAATCCAATATGTACAATTTTCCTTTGCTTTCCTTTTTGTCCCCAAAAATCCCTTTGTCACATTTTAACCTTTAACCTTAAACTTCATTTGACTGTGAGGTCTGCCAAATTATTATCAAGGCAACGCATATAGATACAAAGAGAAGTATAAATTATTATCATTAAAAATCCATCCTGTTCTTCCCCCACCTCATTTAAACTAATGGGCCATCTGTTGTCATTTTCTTTCAACTGTATCCAAGAACATTTTAGAACAAAGGAAGAGAGTAGGTTTTAAAATATCATATGACCACAACCTCACATTTATTTTCCAATTAAGACAACATTGTGATATTTTTCATCTGCTCAATGGAAATAATTCTGGGTTAAAATACAGTAATTAAATTTTGTTATTTAAGGTTGCAAAGGAGAAAAATGTTTTTGAAAATATTTCAAGGGTTTCTAAAATGTGAAGGTGCTGAAATGGACAAACATCAATGACACTGTTTCAGTCTATTCTTTAGAGTGAACTTGAAACTTTTTTTATTTCATTACCTAAATTGATTGGCTGAGTTTTCATTTGACTTGGGATATCTTTAACTATTTATCTCCTTTGCAAATGCATACATAGTGTTGGCTGACAAGAAAATGCTTTATGAGCAGTAAGGAAAACAAATTAAACAACTCATAGCAGTAGGCTATAGATCATTTATAGGATACAACAAGTGGTAGAGAGAAACTGGGATGTAGCTTATGGTCATATATGATGGGGGATGATATAGGGATTTTTAATGTTTCAAACCATGTATTTCTGGAGGTTTTTTGGAAAACCAAATAGTCTTGGTGGTTGGAGAATAGTTGTATGATTTCAATATTTTTTAAAATTTATTGAGACTTGTTTTGTGACATAACATATGTCCTGTCCTAGAGAATGATCCATGTGTACTTAAGAGGAATGTGTATTCTATTTTTGTTGGGTGAAGTTTTTATATATGTTTATATGTCTAGTTCCTTTAGAGTATCATTCAGTCTTTTATTATTGGTCATATGAATAGGTGATCTGCCTATTACTGAGAGTGTTGTAGGAAAGTTTCTTACTCTTACTATAGAACCATTTTCTTCCTTCAAACCTGTTAGTATTTGCTTCATATATTTTAGGGCTCTGTTGTTAGGTACATATATATTTGCAAGTGTTACATCTTCTTATTGAATTGCCCCCTTTATCAGTATAAAATGACCATCTTTGCCCCTCATAACTGTTTTTGACTTAAAGTTTATTTTCTCTGCTCTTAGTACAGCTATCCCAGCTCTCTATTAGTTACAACTTGAATGGTATATAATTTTTCCATCCTTTCAGTTTCAACCTACTTATATCTTTGAATTTAAGGTGAGTGCCTTGAAAGCAAATGTAGTAGTCAGCCAAAGGGGTACTGATGCAAAATACCAGAAATCTGTTAGCTTTTATAAATGGTATGGCATAAGGACAGACATACAGATCAATGGAATCTAATTGAAAGCTCAGAAATCCATCCTCATATTTATGGCCAACTGATTTTTTTTCTTTCTTTTTAAAGGAGCTTTAGATTACATAAATATTACATCAAAAATATAGAGGATTCCTATATAACCCACCCACTCCCCCTCTCACACTTTCCCCATTACCAACATATATTAGTGTGGTACATTTGTTATAATTGATGAACACATTTTGGACCATTGTTACTAAGCATGGTCTATAAATAACGTTATGGTTTATCCTTTGCACAATACAATTTTATAGGTTTTGACAAAATGTATAGTAGCTTGTATCCATCACTGCAATATCATGCAGAACAATCCCAGTGTCCCCAAATGCCCATGTTACACATATTATTCCCTCTCACTCCTCTCAGAACCTCTGGTGACCACTGTCTTTATATAAATATTACAAGTTCTTCCATTACTGGAATAATAATGTCTAGTTTAGTCCATAGTTACATTCCCCCCATATGTTTGTTCATCCCTCGATATTGAGAATTTTGGGATGGTGATGCCCACTCTGTTTCCAATTGAAAGGGGGCTTAGACCCCATGGGGCAGATGGATGGAACTATCTTGCTTGAAGTTGTAGATACTCTCTCTTTTTTGAGATGGGCATTGTCCATCATCACCTTTTTGTTAGCTGTCCTTAGTGAGTCTGATGAATTGGAAAGTAGGTGTTGGCTGCAGCCATGCTGAGATTCAGGGCTCAACTGGCATATGAACTGCTGGAAGATTTAAGTCCATGGAACATATATTTAATGGGTATAGAGTTATTTATAGGTTCAAATAAATGGAGTAGAAAAGCCATGTGCAGGAAAATTATAAGTGAGTCTAACTCTGATATATTGGGGAGACAGGCTATCATCTATTCCAAGGTAAGGCCCACTGATGGGGTGTCAATTTCCTGGGGTTGTCTGCCCTGCCTATATTGTCTACATATCTCTAGAGCCTTCAGAAGCACCCCTGCTTGAGGCACTGTTTACTGTGGCAGTCAGAGAGTTCCTGCTGAGACATACATAAGAGTAACCTCTGGAATGACCACTCAACTCACTTTGAAATCTCTTAGCCATAAAAACTCATTTGTATTTAATATTTCTACCTTTTGTTACAGGCCTTTTCCAAATGCTTCACTGGTTGGCACTTGGTGATAATCCCTTAAAGCCAAAGAGGGTTTTCCCCAGGAGTTATGCCCCACATCAGGGGTATTGTAGTGAATTTATATGCAGAGTTAGACTTAGAGAGAGGCCACATTTGAGCAACAAGGAGCCTTTCAGTAGGTAACTCTTAGGCAATTTATATTACTAAGCTAAGTTTCAAATTCACAAGAACAAGTTTCATAAGTACAAGCATCAACACCAAGGGCCCGGCATATTGGTCTGTTCTCCTTCACTAGGCACTGCCCATGTACTCTAGGGATTCTTGTCACTCTATAAGAGAATGCAGCAGGACTCCCCAGAATGGGAATTCAATATTCCATCAGTTATTGTGTGTGTCTCCACTTATTGAGACAATACCCCTTGACGATATGAACACATTCATATTCCATAGAGGTATGGAGGTACACCTCTACCCACACATCCCCACACCAATGATAACATGCACCAATGATTCTCTCCTGCCACAGTTGCAACCCCTCTACAATTTAAACCTCCCCAAAATCAAAACCAACAAAAATAATAAAATAATTTAAAAATAAAAAATAAATTATTTTGCATTGTGCCTTTTATCACCACAAAATCTGTTATCTTTCATGTATTTTGATAATTTCTTCTGTATGTTCCACCAGTGTTTTATTTATTTATTTATTTTTAAAGATTTATTTTATTTATTTATTTCTCCCTACCTCCTCATTGTTTGCTACTTGCTGTGTCTGGTCCTCTTCCTTGTTTCCTTAGGAGGCAGCAGGAACCGAACTCAGGGCCTCCAATGTGGGAGGGAGGCACCTAATTGCTTAAGCCACCTCCGCTCCCTGCTCTGTTATGTCTCTCATTATGTTTTTCCTCTTGTATCTCTTGTTGCATTATCTTATTGCGTCAGCTTACCGCTCCTGCCTGTCACATCAGCTTACTTTCTTGCTCATGTTCCTTAGGAAGCACCAGGAACCTCTGCTCCCTGCTTTTGTTGTATCTCTCATTTTGCCTTTCCTCCTATATCTCTTGTTGCATCATACTGATACCTCAGCTCACTGTGCTCACCCATTGCATGTGAGCTTGCTCTTCTCCCTAGGAGACACCAGGAACTGAACCATGGGCCTCCCCTGTGATAGGCAGGAGTCCAATCACTTGAGCCACGTCTGCTTCCCTGTCCTATTTATTTTATTTATTTATTTATTTATTTTTAATTTTTTAATTTAATTTTATTTTTTATTTTTTACCAGGAGGTCCCGGGGATCGAACCCAGGTCCCTCCATATGGGAGACAGACGCCCAACCATTTGAGCCACATCTGCCCCATGTCCTATTTATTTTTAACTTTGTTTTCCAAAAAGCTTTAGCTTACAGAAAAGTCACATAGAAAATATAGGCGATTGCCATAAATCCCACTCCCTCCCCCATCATCCCCTACCAATAACATCCTACATTTGTTTGAATTGATGAACAAATATTGGAGCATTGTTACTAACCATAGTCAATGGTTTACATTATCATTTACCTTTTGCACCGTACACTTTTATAGGGTCTAACAAAATGTATAATGGCCTGTATCCATTGTTGCAAGATCATGCAGAACAATTCCAATGCCCTCAAAATGCCCTACATTCCACTCATTCTTCCCTCCCTCTCCCCTTCAGAACCTATGGCAACCACTAAGTTTCAGTTTTTGAAGAATAAGGCTCATAGTTACATGCAATAATATTAAGGGCTTGACATACTGGTCTGCTTTCTTTCATTAGGTGCTGCCTTGTACTCAAGAGGTTCTCTAGTTGAGAACATAGCAACACTCCCCAGGATGGGAGTTTAATATTTTCCTGTTTATTGTGTGAGTCTCCACCCACTAAGATAACACTCTATGCCAATTGCCAACCAGCTTTTGAGAAGGTGTCCAAGAGCAATCCATTGAAAAAGATTAGTTCCTTCAAAAAATGATGCTGGGAAATTGGATCTTCTATCGCAAGAAAATATAAGGAGGACCCATATACAAAAACCAACTCAAAATGGATCTAAAACCTAAATATAAGAGCTAGGATTATCAACTTCTACAAGAAAATGTAGAGAACCATCTTCCGGACTTTGTGTTTGGGAGTGGTTTCTTAGACGTTACATCCAAATCACGAGCCACAGAAGAAAAACGGATAAATTGGTCCTCATCAAAATTAATATCTTTTGTTCTTCAAAGGACTTTATCATGAAAGCAAAATGACAACCTACACAATGTGAGAAAATATTTGGAAACAACAAATCTGATAAAGGTTTAATACTCAGAATATATAAAGAAATTCTTTCACTGAACAACAAAAAGATGAAAATCTCAAGTTAAAAAGGGGAAAAAGACTTGAATAGTCCTCTCTCCAAAAAAGATATACAAATGGCCAGAAAGCACATGGGAAGATACTCAATATCATTAGCCATCAGGGAATTGCAAATCAAATCCATAACGAGATACTATTCCATTAGAATTGCTGTTCTTAAAAAAAAGAAAACAAAGAATATTGAAGAAGTTGTGGAGAAATACAATCACTCATTCATTGCTGGTGGCAATCTACAATGGTGCAGCCCCTGTTGATGACAGTTTGGCAGTTCATCAGAAAGCTAATTATAGAACTACCATATGACTCAGTAATCTCACTATTATGTATATACCCATTAAGGATTGAAAGTGGGGACTAGAACAGATATTTGCACATCCATGTTCATAGCAGCATCATTCATCATTCCTGAAAGATGGACACAACCCAAATTTGTCCATCAGTTGATGAATGGATAAATAAAATATGTTATCTATCTACAGTGGAATATTATTCAGCTGTAAAAAAAAGAATGAAGTCCTGATACTTGCGACAACATGGATGAACCTTGAAGACATCTTGATGAGTGAAGCCAGGTACAAAAGAACAAATATCATATGATCTCACTGATTTGAAACATTTAGAATAAGAAAACTCAGAGTCAGAATCTAGAAAATAGGTTAACAGGAGACAGGGTGGGGATAGGGAATGGAAAGTTAAGGCTTAAAATTACAGGATTCCTATGTGGAATGATGGAAAATTCTTGGTAATTGATGGTGGTGATGTAGCACAACATCATTTCTCAAAGAAAAATGCAATTAACAAGACTGAAATATATATCTGAATGTGATTAAAAGGCAATATGTTAGGTTGTGTATAAGATAACAGAATAAAAATTTTGTGAAAAAATACATGGAAGTATACTACACAATGAACACTAAGTTAAACTGGGCTTTAGTTAACAGTACAATTATAAAAATTTGCTATCATCTATTGTAACAAATGTTCCACACCAATGCAAGGTATTGGTGGTGGGGTGGTGTGTGGGAATCCTGTATTTTATGCATGATTGTTCTGTAAACTCTCAAATTTTCTTGTAAAGGAAAAAAGTATGGCATCAATTCCCTTCTATCTGATCTCCCCATATCCTTTCTTGCTACCTCTACAATCCATTATCCTCAGAGAAGGATCTTTAAAAATTTAGATCATGTCATTTAACTACATAAGGTACTCAAATTACTCCTCAATTTTGGCAATTTCATTTTATAACCTTGCTCACTAATGTCAGACATGCTAGTTCTATTTCTTTGTCTTCTACTCCACCTTTACACTAGCTATTCCTTTGACCTTGAATACTACTTGTCAGGATCTCTCCATGGCCTCTATCTACTTCAGGTCTCTTTAGAGTGTTCTCATGATGTCCAGTATAAAGTAGTCCATTTTTCACTTACTAGAATATTCCTATGTATTATTTCTTCATAAGACTTATTACTTCCAGAAATGTATTGTTTTACTTATTTGTTTTATTGTCTGTTTTACTCATTAGACTGCAAGTTCCATAATGTTTTTGTTTTATTTACTATTTATCTTAGAAATAAGCTTTTTTCCAAAGTTTTTGTAGAACCTCTTCAGGAGAAAAATAAAATCTGGGAGGCCTAAGATGGCATCGCTTTAGGTGGGCACTCACCATTTCTCTCACGAAGGATGGTTGATTGGGGACAGGATCCAGCCCGGGTGGTCTGTTCTGGGAGCCTGCAGAGTGAGAACTTTGGGGACATCGATCTGGAGGGAGCTGGACAACAAGGTGGACTGCTCAATATAAAATCATGTGTTTTTTCCCCCAGCTGGAAATCATGGATGCAGACAACTAAGCCTCAACCTCCCGGCAACCTGGTGAAAGGGAAAAATCTCCAAAAGTGGGAGGGTCCTGGCAAAGGGTAAGAGGGTTTTTTTCTGTAGGTTTGGCTGCCTGGACTCCCTTGCAGCTTTTTGGGAGCAAACCAGCTGGCTAGAAGTGGTGCCAGGCTGAGGGGAGAGGCAAATCTGCTGAGGGAGCCTGATTTACCTAAAGCCGTGGGACACAGAGGCTTGGCTTGGGAGGGGGCAGAGCCAGCCAATTTTATAGTTCTGTGCTGAGGAGCAGAATCTCAGCTCCCCTGTGGGGAGGGGGGGGCGTCAGTCATTGGGAAGTGTGATAGTTTCCACGAGCCTATTTAAAGTCCCCTTGGTGGAGGGGGTGGTCCAGAAGAAGCCTCCTTTTGGGTCCCTAATTTCTTCAAAAAATTTTTTTAACTTAATTTAATCACTAAAATCTGCCTCAAAAGCTGCAGAGAGAAGGCTGCAGGGTAATTGATTGATAAATGCAGGCTGAGAGGCTCCACAATGGCCCAAGAAGGAATGCTTTGCTTCCTTAGCTTTGTTTGACTGCATGCTTGTGTGTTTGTTTGTTTTTTCTTTGTTTGCTTCCTGTTTTTCTTTCCTTTTTCCTCTTTCCTCCCCACCCCCTTTTTTCTTTAAATTAGGTGTTGCTAGCTTGTTTCTTCTTTGCTGTGCTTCTTCTTCCTTTATTTTCCTTTCTCTGTGTATAGTGATTTTTGTCTACCAATGCTATCTCTTTTCCTTCCTTCATCTTTCCAACTTCTGCTTTCTGTTGTGGTTCTTACATTCCACCTTTTTCATTAGTCCTCAACTTCATGGGTGTCGATTTCTATCTTGTCTATTCTGTTTTCTTTTTAAAATTATTTTTAACTTTTTCCTTTCAACTCTTTCTTTACTCTTTCCCTCTCTCCTCATCATTCTGGCCTTTTAAATTATTCTGTATATTTTTCTCTATTTGTTTTTCCTATTCCATTGTAAGTACTCCACTTTCCCCCCCTATTACACTACACTGCCTACATGAGTTAAATATTCATTTTTCTAAGTCTGATATGGCCTCTCTTCTAACTTTCATCAATATTACTATTATCTTTTTTCCTTTCTTACCACTTTTGATTCCTCTGGCCTTAATCTTTTTCTTTTAAGGGAACATAGAAAAAAGCAAGGAAATACAAGAAGAACAAAGTGTCAAAGAGAAAACTTAACACACACAGAGAACCACCAGCTAAATAAAACTCTAGAGCAGAGAGGGAAACTAATCAACTCAATAAATCCATCAAGATAAAATGATGATGAAATGGCAACAAAAAATTACAAACCTTATTGAGAAACAGGAAGACATGGACCATTCCAATGACCAAACTAAAAACCAGAAAGAGATGCAGAACATTGAACAACTAATCAAAGCTGTACAAACAAATATTATGGACCAACTTAATGAAGTGAAGGAAGAGATTAAAGATATTAAGAAGACACTGGGAGAACATACTGAAGAAATTGTAAATATACATAAAAAGATAATGGATATGATGATGATGAATGGCACAATCCAAGAAATCAAAAAGACGCTGGATTCACATTACAGCAAAATTGGACAGGCAGAAGAAAGAATTAGTGATGTGGAAGACAGTACATTTGAAATCAAACAGATAGTAGAACAGATCAATAAAAAGAGAGAAAAAATCCAGCAGGGACTTAGGGATTTAACTGACAACACAAAATGCACAAACATACCCATTATAGGCATCCCAGAAGAGAGGAGAAGGGAAAGGGAACAGAAGGGGGTGTTGAAGGAAATAATGGCTGAAAACTTTCCAACCCTATTGAGGGAGATGAATGTACATGTCCAGGAAGCACAGCACATCCAAGAAGAAAGAGCTAAAATTGAAGCTCTAACTGCACACCTGGAGGAACTGGAAAAACAACAACAAACTAACCCCAAAGAAATTAGAAAGAAAGAAATAACAAAGATTTGAGCAGAACTAAATGAAATAGAAAATAAGAAAGCACTAAAAAAAAAAAATAACCAAAACCAAAAGCTGGTTCTTTGAAAAGATCAATAAAATTGACAAACCCTTAGCCAGACTAACAAAGAAAAAGAGAAAGCAGATGTAAATACACAAAATAAGGAATGAAGAAGGGGATGCAACTACTGACCCCACCAAAATAAAGAGTATCATAAGAGAATATTTTGAAAAATTATATGCCAACAAGAATGATAATTTAGAAGAAATGGACAAATTCCTAGAAACTCACAAACAACCTACATTGACAAAAGAAGAAAATGATGAACTCAACAGTCCAATTACAAGTAAAGAGATAAACTCAGTCATCAAAAACCTCCCAACTAAGAAGGACCCAGGACCAGATGGCTTCATAGGTGAATTCTACCAAATATTCTGGAAAGAGATAACACTAATCCTGCCTAAGCTCTTCAAAAAAATAGTAGTAGAAGGAACACAGCCTAACTCATTCTTTGATGTCATCATTGACCTAATACCAAAGCCAAAATAAAGATATCACAAGAAAGGAAAATTATAGACCAATTTCTCTAAGAACCTAGATGCTAAAATCCTCAACAAAATACTTGCTAATCACATTCGACAACATATCAAAAGAATTATACACCATGACCAAGTGGGATTAATACCGGGTATGCAAGGATGGTTCAACATAAGAAAATCAATCAATGTAATACACTACATAAACAGATTGAAAGAAAAAAATCACATGATCATCTCTATAGATACAGAAAAGGCATTTGACAAAATACAGCACACTTTCCTGATAAAAACAGTGCAAAAGATAGGAATAGAAGGAAACTTTCTGAACATGATAAAGGATATATATGAAAAACCCAAAGCTAACATCATCTTCAATGGTGAAATCCTAAAAGCCTTCTCTCTGAGCTCGGGAACAAGACAAGGATGCCCACTATCACCACTCCTATTTAACATTGCCTTAGAAGTACTTGCTAGAGCACTGAGGCAAGAAAAAGATGTAAAAGGCATCCAAATTAGAAAAGAAGAAGAAAAAATTTCATTATTTGTAGATGACCTGATCCTGTACATAGAAAGCCCTGAGAAATCTACAACACAGCTTCTAAAACTTATAAAGGAGTTCAGTAACATCGCAGGCTATAAGATCAATGCTCAAAAATCAGGAACATGTCTGTACACCAATAACAAGCAATCTGAGGAGGAAATCAAGAAAAAAATACCACTTACAATAGTGACTAAAAGAATCAAATACCTAGGAATATATTTAACTAAAAATGTAAAGGACTTATATACAGAAAACTACATAACACTGTTAAAGGAAATCAAAGAAGACTTAAATAAATGGAAGAATATTCCCTGTTCATGGACAGGAAGATTAAACATTTTCAGGATGTCTATCCTACCCAAACTAATCTACAGATTTAATGCAATCCCAATAAAAATCAACACTGTATTTTTTAAGGAATTGGAAAAATTAACTACAAAATTTATTTGGAGGGATAGAGGCCCTGAATCATCAAAGACATATTGAAAAAGAAAAATGAAGTTGGAGGTATCACACTACCTGACTTTAAAACATACTACTACAAAGCTACAGTGGTCAAAACTGCATGGTATTGGCACAAGGATAGACACATTGGCCAATGGAACTGAATTGAGAGTCTTTATATAAATCCTCACATATGCAGTCATCTAATATTTGACAAGGCCACCAAGCCCACTCAGTTGGGAGAGTGTGGCCTTTTCAACAAGTGGTATATGGAGAACTGGATATCCATATCCAAAAAGAATGAGAGAACACCATCTCACACCTTATGTGAAAATCAACTCAAGATGGATCAAAGATCTAAATATAAGAGCCAAGAAAATAGAGACCTTGGAAGATAATGTGAGGAAGCATCTATAGGACCTTGTAATAGGAAATGGTTTCATGAACCTCACACCCAAAGCGTGAGCAGAAAAAGGAAAAATAGATAAATGGAGTCACCTCAAAATTAAAAACTTTTGGACCTCAAAGAACGTTATCAAGAAAATAAAAAGGCAGCTTACCCAATGGGAGAAAATATTTGGCAACTATATATCTGATAGGAGCCTAACATCCTGCATATATAAGAAATCCTACAATTGAAAATAGAAAGACTAATAACCCATTTAAAAAATGGGCAAGCTACCTGAAAAGACACTTCTCCAAGGAAAAAATATAATTGGCTACAAAGCACATGAAAAAATGCTTGACATCTCTAGCTATTAGAGAAATGCATATCAAAACTACATTGAGATACCATCTTATACCCATTAGAATGGCGACTATTAAAAAACAGCAGACTATAAATGTTGGAGAGGATGTGGAGGAATAGGAACCCTCATCACTGCTGGTGGGATTATGGGATGGGCCAGCCACTGCAGAGCACAGTTTGATGGTTCCTCAGGAAACTAACTATAGATCTTCCATATGATCCAGCAAATCCACTGCTGGGTATTTACCCAGAAGAACTGAAAGCAAAGACACAAACAGATATATGCACACCAATGTTCATAGCAGCATTGTTCACTATTGCCAAAAGTTGGAATCAACCCAGGTGCCCATCAACAGATGAATGGATAAACAAAATGTGGTACATACATACAATGGAATATTACTCAGCTGTAAGAAGGAATAAAGCCCTAACACATGGGATAACATGCATGAATCTGGAAGACCTTATGTTGAGTGAAGCAAGTCAGGCATCAAAACATGAACAGTACAAGACCTCACTGATATGAATTAAGGAAATTGAGCAGTCTCTGATAACTTTTGTCTGAAAGAGAAAGAAAAGAGAAGGTTGTGAGCCATCACCTATATGGACATAACCTATGGTAAAGTGATAGAGTGTAGTTGTGTATTGAAGGGATAAGACAGGAGGGTAGTGATATATTGGGTTGGGTGGTGCAGGGTTGACAGGTGGGTAGATTGGGAAGGGTGGGTTAGAATACCCAGGATACTGAGGGGAGAGCAGAAATAGACAGGTGGGCATCTTTTAAGAGCACAGGTGGTTCCTAATAGTGGAGGACAAACCAGTGTGTCATGACCTCTTGTTGCATGTAACTATGAATCTTGTCATCCAATGAGTCAAGCGAGGGGGTCATCATGGGCCCTGGCAGGATGGGGAGGGAGGAACAGAATAGATCAAACAGGGGGTATTTAGTGGTCAGTGGAAATGTTTTTCATTACCTTACAGTGATGGTCACAGGATATGGTAAATATCATCAAAATTTATAAAAGTGTATGATCTAAAATGTAAACCATACTGTAAACCATTGACATTATTTAGTAGCTATGTTTCACTATCTGTACGTCAGTTATAACAATGCTATCATCCACATACATACAAAAAGGTTTTAATATGGGGTGAGAAAAGAGGGAGGAGGTTGGGTATATGACAGTGTCTTGTATTTGGTGTGTGACTTTGCTGTGACCTAAAACTTCTTTGAAAATTAAATGAAAAATAGTGAGACACAGGGGAGTGAGAGGGGGAAGGTGCCACAGTATAGACTGGACACAAGATATTGCAGTGATAAAAGGCAAAATGTCAAAAAAAATTATTTTTTATTTATTTATTTTTAATTTTTTCTCAGTTTTTGAATAACCCAATCCTTTAATTTTATTTTATTTTAATATTTTTTTTAAGTTTTCATGTATTTTCTCTCTTACATTTAAACATCATTGTTATTTCATTTTCCTGTTAATTGTATTTGACTATTGTATTGGCTTCATCTTTAAAGAAGCTTTGGATCACAGAAGAGTTACAACTGGGGCAGGAGAGGATCATTGGTGGGGGGTGTCAGGGATGGGGGGTGCATGGGAGGAAGTTCATCTGAACATACAGAAAAGGTATATAAAATTGTTCAAATGCTCACGGAGCATGGTCACAGTGGGTGGAGAACCACTTAATAAATGAGAGAATACTGAATTCCCATCCTGAAGAGCTATGCCATATTCTCTAAGGGAGTAGCAACAGTCCCTCAAGTGCAGGGGCAGTGTCTGGCAAAAGAGGATGATCCACTGATGGGCTCTTGTTATTGGTGACTAGCCTTATGAATCTTTGCTCTTGAAATTGAAACTTAGCCTGTTGTTATAGAGTGCCTATGGGTTGCCTCCTGAGAGCCTCCTTGTTGCTCAAATGTGGCCTCTCTCTAAGCCAAACTCAGCATATGAACGCATTACCTTCCTCCCAGCATGGACATGACTCCCAGGGATGAGCCTCCCTGGCAACGAGGGATTACTAACAAGTGCCAATGGGCAATACAACTGGAAAAAGACCTCGAATAAAAGGGAGAAAAGGTAAAGATAAATGAGTTCCTATGGCTAAGAGACTTCAAAGTGAGTTGGGAGGTCATCTCAGACATAACACTTATGCACATCTCAATAAGACCTCATAGGCTTCCAATGTGGATACACCCCAAACTGAGGGGCTCCTGAGGGTTCTGGAAACACCCAGGTCCTATATCAGGGCAGATAGCCCCAGAGTTTTGCACCTTATCAGTGGGCCCTACTTTGGAATCCTTGTTCCTGAGAGTGACAGATTTGGACCCAAATATATGTCTTCCCTGCACCTGGTCCATCTGTCCCTTCTATTCAAACCTATATGTGGTGCCGGAGGTTGTAGGTGTAGACTGGAGCCTTTGGGCTGTCCACATGTCAGCTGGGCCCGGAATCTCAGTGGAGCTTCAACTCCTACTCTACAGCTCAATGGACTTTCCCTGGACACCTGGCGGGAATATGATGCTGGACAATGGCCATCCCAGGGAATGGAGAGATTCTGCAGTTGTGGTCAGGATAACCCCATCCATCTTGTCCATGAGATATTAGCCCCCTTTCACTTGGAGGTGGAGTGGACATCACCATCTCAGACTCCTCAGGATTGAGGGAAGAGCTATGGACTAGAGTGGACTTACTGGTATTCTGTTATAGACATATTGTGATTCAAGCACTGGAAGAAATTACAACATTGATGTGGAGCCAGTGGCCACTGGACACTCTGGGGGCAGGGAGAGGGAAAAGCAGTTGTAATACAGGGGCTTTTTCGGGACTTGGGAATTATCCTGAGTGACATTGCAATGACAGATATAGGCATTTTATATCATCAAATAACATGTAGAACTGTGTGTGAGAGAGTGTGGTCTACAATGTGAACAATGGCTCCAAGATGTGTATATGCATTGCAGGTGATGTGCCACAGTAATGAAGGATGTTTATGTGGAAGGTTGTGGAAGGAGTGGGAGGTGGGGCATATGGGAATCCCTACAATTTTTGTGTAACATTTATGTAATCTAAGTATCTTTAAAAAAAAAAAAAATTTAAAAAAAAAAAACCTCTTCAGGAAAATCTCCAAATAAAGAGAGCAATCTCAGATAAGCAATGCCAAAGGGAAAAAAAAAAACATTTAGTAAAATTCCTGAAAAAGTTATTCAAATGCATATTCCAATTCTCTGGGAAATAAATAAAAACAAATAATTAAAAATGGGTTTACTGTGACCACAACAACGACCATTAAATACCAAACTCATTAGTCATACAGTCGTATCTCTCCTCATCATGAATTTTTTCATTGCAAGTGACAAAAAAGTATCTAAAACCAGATTAAGAAAAAAATTAAATTATATTTGTTAGCTTATACAAGTGAAAATTCTAGTATTAAGGCTAAATTCAGGCATGGCTAAATCCATGTACTCTGACACGATTCTGAGAATACATCCTCCCCATATTCATTTCTCTAGTATGTCTTCAGTAATACTGGCTTCATTCTTACAGACTGTCTCCATATGTTGGCCACTATTATTACCTCTGGGTTTACCATCGCATAATGTAGTAACTCAAGCTCAAAGAGAACCTTTTATTTATTCCTAAAATCCAGCAAATAATTCTAGAATAAGTATATGGAATTAGTTTAGGTAATGTGTTCATCCCTAACTCAAATACTATGCAATACTCTGACCAAAACCTGTGTCAGATACCCAGGCTTGGAGCCACAGGGATAGGCAAGTTCCTCTGAAACAGTTTGGAATGAGAGTGAGATAAGATTGTTACCTTACAATAAACAGATTGTTATCTGTTTTCCTATAAGAAAATGCATGTTGTCATTTGTAGAAAGTAGATGGATTGTGAACAAGCAAAAACCAAAAAATATACACAGCAGAAACAATTATTTTTAATATACTCATGCAAAAACAATAGGGATTACAATATTTGATTATAAAAATATGATACAGAAAGTTGTGGTGGGAGGAACAAAACTACCAAATTTTATTTATTTCAAAGAAAACAAACTCTTATTTTATTACTAATGTTTATAATCAAGCCGGAATGAATTTAAGAACTATTTACTAATTCTTAATTCATTGATAATTAAGTTGACAAAATTAATGGCTATCTTCCAAACTATTGAAACATGATCTACATGATAAAGATATATTTGGTTTGATTAATTCTTAGTGGGATGATGCTGGTTTTGAAGTTATAGTATGTTTAAATTTTTTTTTTTTTTATTTCTTATATCAATGTTACCAGTTACTTCCTTAACACAAGACAATAACTATAATAACAATGAATCTGCTTGGTCTATGTTTACAATTCTCCTTATTTTTACTCATTCCTCAAATCTTGAGGGATTTGGGATGATGTTCACTCTGATTGCTTCAGGCTGAGAGTGGACTTAGATATTATGGGGCAGAGAAAATATATCGTTTTTCTTGCAGTTGAAGTTGCTCCTTGTTTTGGGGATGGGACTGCTTTATCACCATTGTTTTGTTGATTGTCCAGGGCAAGTGCAAGAACTGGATAGTAGGAGTTGGCCAATACTCTGCTGGGATGCACAGCTCAACTGGCATATGAACAATCTGAAGATTTAAGTCTCTGAGAAATAACACTTAACAGGTACATTGAAAATTATAGGTTAAAATAAAAAGAGTAGTACATTGAAAATTATAAGTTAAAATAAAAAGAGTAGAAGAATCATGATAACAGGAATTATAAGTGAGTATAACTATTGTTATATTGGGGAAATATATTTTCCTATATTCCCAGATAGGGCCCACCAAAGAGATACCGATTTCATGATGCCACGTGTCTTGCCCATGGTGTTCAGGTGTCCCTAGAGTCCTCCAGAGCACTGTTATTTAAGGCTTTGTCTACTGTGGCAGTTTGTGAAATCTAAAATCTGCCTGAGACCTGCAAAAGTGTAACCTTCAGAATGACCTCCCAACTCACTTTCAAAACTCTTAGCCCTCAAAACCCTATTTCATTTGATATTTCCCCTTTTGATCAAGGTCTTGTTCCAAATCCATCACTGATTAATGCTTGGTATCGATCCTTTGGTTCCAGGGAGTCTTTTCACTGGGAATCATGTCCCATGGCAGGGTGTAGGAGTTAGTGAGTTTATCTGCAGCGTTTGGCTAAGAAAGAGGCCACAGTTGAGTAACAAGGAAATTTTCAGGAGGTAATTCTTAGGCCTTAATTATAATTAGGTTTAGTTTTATTATTACAGGAATAAAGTTCATAAGTCCAAGCATTAAATCAAGGCATTGGCTTATTGGCCTGTTTTCTTTTATTAGGCAAGGCTTATATTCCAAAGGTTTTTGCCATCTTATTTGAGAATGTATCAAGACTTTAATATTTTGTTAGCCATTACGTGGGCCTCTATCTATCCTGAAAATATATCTATGGCAACAAGGAGACCTTTATATCCCATAGAAGTATGCTTTAGGTGCATTTTTCCCCCATATAACACCTCGTATGAACACTCTATGCTAGTGATGTACCTTTGTTATAGATACTGAAAGAACATTCTTATAATTATATTCAAGGTACTGTACTTTTAATTTATGTTGCTGTAATGTTGTTATGAAAAAGTATATATATCACCAAGCAATATAACCAATGGGGAATGTTTAACAGTGTGATGTGGCATATAAAAATTTCTTGACCTCTCTTCAATAGTGGACCTTGATGCAAGTCATACACAATATGAAACTTTCCTTCTTTGAAACCCTGTCTACTCCACCTAATTGCAGCTCAGAGAGAAAGGCAGAGCACACACAGCTATGTGAAGCTCTGCCAGAACCAAGTTATTTCTGGAAAGAAGCTGGAGGTGGAGTTTCAGAGAGACCATAAATTGGGGGGAAAGAAACTCCTTATCAAAAGATCTTGCCAGAACGCTTTATACTTATGATAAACTTAAAAGGATTGCAAGACAGAGATTTTAATTCTTATTTATTGTTCTTAAAATCCTTCTCATGCAGAAGTTTACTTTCTAGTATTAGATGATTGGCCTGCTCATAGACTAGAATACAGAATAGCATCGAGACAAAAAAGAACAACGAAAATGAAAGAAGTCTATATCAGTAAACATTTATTTTAGATACACTATTTTTCCCTTTAAAAAAATTAGATCTGTATTTTATACTATTGTATACTATTTTCAGTTTTTCCTGTGTATAATTATGTTTGGTTACAGTCTAGTAAATCACACATAATTCATATTCTGATATTGATTAGTTCTTCAAAATAATTCCCGTTCTGATCTTTAAAATGTTGAATTAAAATAGCATCTTTGATATGGGTGAATTGAACATATATGTTCTTTGAGAAATATATGTCCTACAATTTGCGGGGGCACAAAGACAAATACAGACCATGACATCATGATTTTAGTGTTGCTACCAACAGATACGTAAATTAGCTGACTGGACTAGCAACAGTCTTCATGAAAGGAATAGTGGATTGAGAGAAGTTACTGTGGTGTGCTCCACTTAGATATTCTCACTCTTTTCCTTCTTTGAATAATAAGCTAAAACTTCATCATTTATACAGAAGTCTATTTCAATGAGCAGTTTTTCTTTAAGTCAAAGCCTTTGAAATTAATAGCCTTTACTATAAAAAACTATATAAAACAAAATAAGGAGAGATCCTAAGTTTTTAGTTTGAGTTACCAATTCTTCAATCACAGGTGAAGAGTATAATCTAATCTCATGTTTAACTTGAATAGCACAGTGGAACTAACAATTGAATATTAGTTATTGTTCTGTTTTACATAGACTTCCTAAATGATAAAGGACTGATTTTCTGAGACAGGTCATAACAATTTCTGTGATTGTCCTCAATTATACAAGCTTTAATTCCGTCTTAAACATGGCATGTTAATTTGGAGAAATATAACAATCAATACATCTTTTATTTTACCTTGTAAAATTTTACCTTCTGTTTTCCTGTCAATTTACTTTTCTAAAATTTAATGGTTTTTACCCTTTGATGATTAAAAAATGATTATTTTGTTAAAAATAAGTTGTGCAAAATTAAATTTCATGTAATTTATTAAAGTAAGAAATTAACCAAACTGAAAAACTATTAGTAAATATGTTTTTTACTGTGAAATAAAAACAAACCATCTTATGTATTTAGAAATTCTGAGAGAGACAAGAAGCCACATTTTTTTTCCTTTAATCAATTTAAAAATTTGAAATTAGATAAGAAACAGGCTAATTATTTGAAAAAGTTCTTAACTGTGAAAAGCCAGGGGAAAATGCCTAAATCACATTCATAAAGTTATTCAGATTATATGTTAATAAGGTCTGCTTAGGAAGTTTTCTTTCCTAAGATATTTACGTTTGTACAATATTATTATTTTTAAATTAAAATCAGCCATGTCTGTGCCCAGAATCGATGAAAGTCCCTGTTTCATAGCTTGGCCCTTATATTATTAACATTAAGTGAAAAAAGTTTGCAGCAAAATTTTTGTTTAAAAAAATGGAAATTAAATAATCTGGAAGGTGTTACTGATGAGCTAGAGGCTGAAGTCTGTAGTTATGTTTTGAAACAAAGCAGATTTTACTCTTTCACAATGTTTTAATGTTTAACTCCACTGCTGTGGAGTGTTTAATAGGAATAAAAGTCACTGGCATGAATGCTTCATTCTTTAGCAAATTGAATTTGCCAGCACCTACATTATTAGCATTGTTATTCCACCATTTCTAGTCAGCACATTACAGTTTGAAAAAGAAATGTAAGTATTCAGTTTATGGGAGAGGACTGTGGCTTATATTTAAATTCATTTAATGAGAATTTTTTTCCATAGCAGAAAAAAATTGTAGAAAAATTGATAGCTTTTAAATAACAAATGCATGAATTTCCCAAATAAAGTAAAGTAGGATGTGATGCAGCTGAAAAGTTAAAATCTCCAATCATCTTTATTTCTCTTTGGCACTCTTGACTTTTATTTTTCTGGTTTAGATTCCATCTCCAGCTGCATCTAAAGATATCACAAGAAGTAGCTGAAAGGTGTAAATATAGTTAATTGAAAGTCAACATTATGCCAAGAGTTTTGTTGATATTTTTCCTCCCAAGTTCATTGATTTTTAACTGAATGAAGTACTAGATATTTGGCATTGTTAAAAAATATTACTTTAATCGGATTCTTTTTTTAGAAGGAATTTTTCAAATTTATTTATTTGTTTATTCTTCTTAAACTTTTAATTTAGTATCCATGAACTAGAAGAATAACTTGAGTTTTTAAAATAATTTGCATTAATTTCTCTCTATGGATTAGGATAAATTTACTTTAAAACATTTGGTAGTTTTTTTTCTCATTTTCAATATATCATTTTTTAAAATAAAATTGATAAAATATTTTAATGGATTATTTCACAGTTTACATAAATCAGCTACTGAACTCTATATCACCAGAATACTTTATTATATATGTATTTGACTAAAAATGTGGAATCACACAAAAATTGTCTATAGCTGACTGCATAATGCAGTAAGTTTTTCGAAGAAAACTTGATCTTAGTTATGGTGAAATCTGTGTACATCTGACTTTTAGAGTGCATCTGTGCTTTTTCTTGATCACTTTGGCTCAAGAAAAAGAGCATTTCTACTACCCTACCTAGTGCCCTTTTCTTTTCACTACTCACCTACATGTTTACACACTATCCTGAAATTTAACACATAGACCAGTTTTGCCAAAAACAGCCACTAGTCTAAGTACATTTACTTATTATGTTAAGGAGAGTTTAATAATAAATCAGATTCTTCATCAATTCATACCAATTTAATACTGTAGGTAGCTAGCAAATAAGCAAGAACTAGATGATTATAAAAGTCAGAAGCAGTATTTAATATTATATTTATTATGATAAATATATCTGAAAGCACTGATGCTACCCGCCATAGGTCTGACTAATGGTAATAGAATCTCAGACTGGGATCTGGCCTCTTACCCCTTTGAAGCTTTGTCCTTGACCTAATTTGACATTGATCATTGGGAGTTTGAAATAAGGAGCTGGAATGTTTAGTGTCAGATAGAGAAGATGGCTTTGAGGGAAATGGTTGAATTTGAATTGTAGCAGGAACTGCTGAAATCCTTTTTGTCTGGTTTTAGCCTTTGTCAATACAATATTCACCTTCACTTTCTCCCAAGCAACATGAATAGCCCTGTATAGGAATTGGTAAATGAGGCATGGCAAAATGGGGTGGAATCAAATTGAGTGAAATAATTTCAGCTGCTGGGAACTCGTAATAGGCATGTAAACAAGAAGGGGTTTGTTGTGTGTGAACGCTCTCGTAGAGGTGCATGAACTCTTATCTCTTCATGCTGGCTAAGTTTGCAGTGGTTCAGGTTTAATTTGAAACAGTCTCCCGATGGTTCACTTCCACTCAAAACGGAGACCAACTCATGATTTTATTAGTTTTAGTTTAGAACAAAGGAAAATCTTTTGAAATAACAGGGCTTTCAAGTTGGTAGGTTACATGGGACCCGTCATATCATTTTTCAAACTTTCTCTACAGTATTTGATATTTAGCTAAAGAAATAGAGGGATTGCATTTGATACATATTATTTGTGAGAATTAAAAAAAAAAAAAAGAGAAGAATCAAGCCTAAAAATTTCTGTAAGACTTGTAGATTTTTAAAAATAGTTCTCGACGTTACCTTTGTCTTTCTGACCCCCATGTTGCCATTGCAAATATATCATTGTTGTTTCTTTGTTGTTGTTAGAAAAGTAAATAAAAATAAATCTTTGATATTTGTGTTCCCAGGGTTTCATTTTCAGTTGCTAGGTTAATTTTTCATTCCTCACTAATATTTTCTAGGAGACTTTTGAATCCTCATACCAAAAGACTGTTTCACATTTTGAGACCTGTGGTGCTTTGACCACTACTGTTTTATATATATGGTTAGCAAAAAAGTATTTTAATTATATAAGCTATTGTAAGAGTAGCAGTTTTACAATAAATATAGGACAATAAAAATGTTTCTTTCCACAATTAACTGTGCGCATAAGGAATGTTAAGAAAGAATTCATTTAAAGTTTATACAATCCTCTGGAACACACTAATATACTGCTTTTAGAGATTTTAAACATGATGGAATTCCCCCCCCCCAGTTTTCCTGTGCTCTAAACACAGGCTTAACAATTGCAAACATATGACAAAATTATGTTTAATGTCCACTTCATTTTTTGTTTCCCCACTCTGCCTTTGAGTTTGCTAGTTGCTCAGAAAGAAACAGAAAAGAAAAAACTTTAATCAAAGTGTTTTAATTGAATAATTTGATTTGAATAAATCAAGCAAATAAATCAATATATTCAAATTCAACATGTCAAGTGATAATAAAATATATTTGCAAACATTTTAATCATAGACATAATTTTAATTTATGTCCTATTTATGGACTATTCATTTTGATTTTGACCAATTGGAGCTAATAATCAAGATTATTCCTATCAAGGAAAAGTGGACTTGGAACCATGAAATACTTAACATTTGCAAGAGAGAATCCTCATTTAGAATTAGAGCATGGGTTGGGTCTCTTTTGGGTGTAAATTGTGTTCTTCTTTAGGTGTCAAACAATCTCACTGAATCATTGCCACAACACTCCAGATAAAAATGCAAAAGGCAACTTTTTAGCTACAGCTTCAAGGTGGGAAAATTACACCTCACTGGAATTCAGTAATTTATTTCAGGCTAGAAAATGAGCAAAACTATCTCTAAGCGTCTTATGTTCTTTTTTCTCATCAAAACCATTTTACCCTCAAACTAATGAGAGAAAGGTGAATTCCAAAACCAATATTGCTTCAGATAATTGGCTGTGTGGCAAATATGTATCAATAGGATAGGTCCTTCTAAAGGAGATCAGTTAGTATAGACAAAATCAGGGACTAGTGAAGATTCTCCCCTGTTTTCTCTTCTTTAAAACAAGCATGGGCAAACTACAGTCTGAGGACCCAATCCAGCCAGCTGTCTGTTTTTTATAAATAAAGTTTTGTTGGAACACAGCCATGCCTATTCATTTATGTGATTTCTAAAGCCACTTTCATGGTACAACCACAGCAGAGATGAGGAGTTCCAACAGAGACAATATGGCTTACAAAGCTGAAAATATTAACTATACTTTCTGGCCCTTTAGAGAAAAAGTTTCCCAACCCCTGTGTTAGAAAACTAATCTCATATTTCATCTTTGATTACATGAAATATGATTAAGTATTGTGACTGATTCACTGTTTTTACTCCTTTTTCAGTGCCTAAACCCAAATAAACCTGAATAGTAATAAAAATAACAACAATCTCCATTATTGAGCAGTTAGAATGTTCCAGTTAATATACTAAAATGTGTATTTTATGAATTGTTAACTTTATAATAATTTTTTATGCAGGAATAGAAAACTAATGTGGTAGGTATTCCTGTTTTGTTGATAAAGAATCTGAGGCATAGAGAGCTAAAGTAATTAATTAAGTAATAATTAAGTAATTTTAATAAATTCAGTAAGTAATTAAGCATAAGTAAGTAATTAGACATGAGTAAATAATTAAGCATAAAGTATATATGGTCTGGGCTTAAATATGTGCTAAAGAAACCAAGTTTTGATAGAGTAGAAAATTTCTTAATGGGGAATCACTTTATTGAAGGTTTTATGAAAAATAAAAAGGACAGATGAAGTGGGCTGGGTTTGGAAACATATTTTTAACCCTCTTTTGGCAGGAGGTAAAGCAGAAACCATTTTTTATCACCAACTCCATTAACAGTTCTTAGCAGAGAGTTGATTCCCAATTAAGGAAGATTAAGATTGTTTTCAAAATGCATGCAAAGTCAATATCCACGTCCATCTAGCAATCCTTTATATAGCTATGCTAAAATATAAATTATGTGTTGTTAACTACTCAGCTAAGACATAGAAATAAAATGTTCTGGGTTACTTTAATACCTTTGCAGTTGTCCATGATAAGTGATTTTATATTTAAAGGAATTTGCTTAGATATCAGGGAATATCTGGGTGACTTTCTGTCCTCGAGGCCTGTTTCAAATATTTCAATCTATTTTATTTTATTTTGGGGATGATGACCATAAATTGCACCTTAGTACTTTGCTTCATAATCACGTTTATTCTGATAGCCTCAGTCATTTTGTACATGTCCTGAATCATCACCCTTATTTCTATCAAGCATGATTCTGAAAAGATGTTTAGACAAATTTAGAACAAAAAAAGCATTACATTTCAGTAGTACTTCCTTATTTTTACCTAAGATTCATTTACTGAAATTTTTACACAACCACCATTTTCTTTCTCTTCTATCTAACTTAATTCTTCTTTTCCTTGAAGAATGCTAACTCAGTCCATAAGGATGTCTCCAGTTCCTTAATGCTGTAATGACCAAGAGGCTATTCTTATATTCACCCCTTAGTCGCTGAAACAAGGTAAATATTCATTGTATTAAAGAGAAAGAAATGTTGGCATGTATTTCAATTTCTTTTTGTCTGAACAATTTATTAAAATATGTTCATATTTTTTTTATTATTATTATTATTTTTTATTATGGGTAAAAATAAAAATTCTCACAATACATACAAACATTTGCAAAATGATATATAAATATATATGCATATATGTGTATTTGCTTACAAAAATGTTATTTATATATATATATACATATATTTTAAGAGGTGCTTAGATTACCCAAAATATTACATGGAACCCACTGGGATTCCCATGTTGCCCACCTCCCACACCTCCCACCACATCCCACACAAACATCTCCCACAGTGTGGCCCACCACCCTCAATGAACTTACACATCCTGGAGCCTTGCCACCAACCATAGACCACAGTTCACACTGTAGACCACACTCTCTCCCACTATTTTAAGTTAGAAGAAACAAATATTGTTATAAATATATCATATGTGGGCTGTGTTATTATAAGATCATTTCCTTGGAGTCAGTGGTTGGCAGCACCATTATTTTAAGTGAGACATTCTATAGTAAAGTAAACTGATTTGCCTATCATTTAGGACACCAGAAAGCACAGAAATATAAACCTGTGTTTTTGTAAAGTTTTCAATATAGGAGCAAAATAGATGAATTAGAAATTCAGAATATGACCATATTATAATCAGGAATAATTTATAATGCTGGTGTTGTGTTTTTTTTTCTCCTTTGTAGAATTCATTAATATTAAAAACAAAGATGCATTGTAAAGTCAGAATCAATTCCTAAAGTTGCAAGGTTTTGATCACAATTAAGAATAATATAAATGTTTGTGTTTTATTCTAGGGAAAAATTATTTTGGCAAATATCAGGACCTAATAGAGCTAGAAGAAATTATATATTTAAGACATTACACTGCATGTCTGTCTAGTTAAAACTTCTTTGTTATCAACCAGAGAAGTGTGCAAAGGAAGCACAAGATTCTATGCCAGCAACATCTGGGTTCTTGCAGGCTAATCAAAAGTTGAATGGAACTTTCTGGAGCATACTCTTCCTCAATGCATTAAATTTGTGTGTACAAAGAACTTCAAACACTGCTTCTGTTTCTATGGTATATCAAAATTACCACTCAGATGCTGTTTCATCCATTTTACAAAGGTGCTTATATTCAAAATTTCCTAAGCCAGGGAATTGTAAACCAACTAATCATAGTGTGTGTTCAATATTTAAATGTTAATTCAAATTCTTAACTAAATTATAAGAGGCGATTGTAATTGTAATGAGGGGCAAATGTTGACAATTTATCAAAAGTCTAAAATAAAACTTTCTATAGACAGCTAGTTCTTTAAAGAACTATCATGCTTGTTCTGTGTATATCTTTGGGGAAGATATCACAATGTGACTGAGTGTACAGTTTTCATTTAACATTTTATTGAAATGTAAACAAAAGAGCAAATTACAGAGAAAATCCCAGACCAGAAGACATGGTTTGCTTTCTTATCTAATTAATAATAAATAATATTTTTATTATAATAAACTGAGGCCCAGATTTTAGGAAAGTATAACAAGAACTTAATGAATTAAATATTATGAAATATTTCAGAAATTTTATTTTATTCTAAAAGATATGATTAATATCTACATTTATATATATATTATAAACCAATATTTAATCTTTAGAGAAAATATGTCAAATGACTTGAAATGATATTCTTTTTATTTATCCTAGAAGAGGTTCTTTTTATTAAATAAATTAAAGAGTATCAAGATATTTTAAAGGTAAATTTTACTTTCCATGTATTGTAATTATTGATCAATAGCTGCAGAAGTCAATATCTTGCTTTTAGAGAGTCAAGATCAGAGATTATATGACTATAAGAAGAAAATTTGAGTATTTAAACAAAGACATGTTTTGTAAAAGGAATTTTTCATTTAATCACAAAAAGTAAATAAAGATTATGTGAATAAGGTGAAAATGATTAATCATTGTTCCTGAATAAAAGAGGCTCTATTTATTAAATAAATTAAATAGTGTCAAAATGTTTTCAAGGTAAATTTTACTTTCCATTAATTGTAATTATTGATCAGTAGCTGCAGAAACTAATTGGCCACTTTTCAAACTTCCCCATCCTCTAAGTGGCATTTTTACTGAGACTTTAGTCATCTACTTAAAACTATCATTCTTTTGCATTAACTTATCTTCTATTTATTTTTATTCTCTTATTTTTTTTTACATTTTTTCTTTATTTTAAAGAAAGTTTAGATTCCATAAATGACACATAAAAAATATAGGGGATTCCAATATACCTCAACCTTTCCCTTTCCCATACTTTCCCTCATTAACAACATCTTTCATTAGTTTGGTGCATTTGTTACAATTGATGGACACATATTGAAGCATCGTTACTAACCATGGTCTATAGTTTACATTATGGTTTACACTTTGCACAGCACAATTTTATAGATTTTGACAATATGTATAATGGCTTGTTTTCATTGGAATTTGGAAACAATTCCAATGTCCCCAAAATGCCCCATGTTATACCTATTCTTCCCTTTCTCTTCCCTTAGAACCTCTGGTAACCACTGTCTTTATATCAGTGTTACAAATTCTTCCATTACTAGAATAATAATGAGTCTACTTTAGTCCATAGTTGCACTCCCCCCTTATGTTTCTTTGTTCCTCAATTTGAGGATTTGGGGATAGTGATGCTCACTCTGTTTCCAGTTGAGAGGGGCCTTAGATCCCATGGAGCAGATGAATGTAACTGTCTTGCTTGCAGTTGTAGATACTCTGTTTTTTGGCATGGGTGTGTTCAATCATCATCATTTTGTTAGTTGTCGTGAGCGAGTGCAATGAACTGGAGAGGAGGTGTTGGCTGCAACTCTGCTGAGATTCAGGGCTCAACTAGCATATGAAGAGCCAGAAGATTTAAGTCTCTGGGACACATATTTAATGGATATAGTGCTAATCATAGGTTCCAATAAAAGGGACAGAAAAACCCTGGGTAGGAAAATTATAAATGAGTTTAACTTTGATATACTGGGGATATAGGTTATCATATATTTTAAGTAAGGCCCACTGATAGGGTGTTGATTTCCTGGGGATGTCTTCTCTGCCTATAGTGTCTAGATGTCTCTAGAGCCCCCAGGAGCACCCTGCTTGATGCACTGTTTACTGTGGAATTCAGTGAGATCCTCCTGAGACGTACATAAGTGTAACCTCTGGAATGACTTCCCGACTCACTTTGAAATTTCTTAGCCATAAAAACTCATTTGTACTTAATATTTCCTCCTTTTGGTCAATGTCTTTTTCTAAATGCACTGCTTGCTGGTGCTTGGTAATAATCCCTCCATGCTGGGGAGGATCATCCCCTGGAGTTATGTCTCATTCCTGGGGGCAGGTAGTGAGTTTATATGCTGTGTTTGCCTTAGAGAGAGGCCACATTTGAGCAACAAGGAGGCTTTCAGGAGGTAACTAACTGTAACTGTAATTGTAATTCATTGTAATTGTAATTGTAATCCCAATTACGGATTGTGGTTAGACTCTCTAGAATATTTGCTAGATAATAGCCAGTTCCCTGAACCTATTGTTACAGGTAGTTGGCCAGACTTTCCAGGTCTGGTGACTGTTGCTAGTGGGCCAGATTTTCCTCATCATTGTCTTTGTTTATTCAGTCTCTAGATATTAAGGATTTAGTGTGAATGACTGGGGGATTTTGACATTTTTTAAATGAAACATTATCATTATCCAAGATACTTAATATACCTTGCAACAATATGAGACAATTTCTCAAAATAAAATAAAACAGCCACTTACTCAAAAACAAAGAAAAACTTGAGGCTAGGTCTTTATAGACAAAGAACAGCTTATGATAAGATATTAGTTAGAGTGATTAAATTGGCCACTTTTCAAGCTTCCCCGCCCTCTAAGTGGCATTTTTACTGAGGTTTTAGTCATCCACTTAATACTATCTTGTTTCCTTTAAACTTTGCTAAAACTCTTCATTCTCTGTCTTTCCAAACACACATTTATGACTATACATAAGTACATACATACATTATGTTTATATACTTATAAACATAATTTAAATACATGTATGTGCTGCATATTCTCAGAAGTGTTCAGTTAGGCCCTATTTATTATTGATTCTATATAATTAGTGAAGATGCTAAATAAGACCAGATTTACTACTAATCCATTTGGTTTTCTTTAGGACCTCCTCCCACCTCTTGTTACAGTGATATCTCTCATAACTTTTATTTATGGTTTTTTTTTTCCTTTCTTCTATCCTGTGAAAGCTTCCATAATCAGGAAATGCAAGCTAAAAACCAAACAAATCCTTATTCTGCTTTATTAAGTTTCATCGTACTAAGCTAAATTCATCCAATCACCAGAGTGGTTTTTCAGAAAAATTGTAATTTGGTCTGACTTTCTATGCTTGTATGCCTCTTGATTTTAAAGTTCATCGTTTGTTCATTCATAATATTTAATCTTAGAAAAAGGCAATTTCTTAATGATGAGAATGTAGTGACATGTTATGATTCCAGGATTTAGAAAATCACAACTCCAAAATTGTTTCTCTGATTTTCAGGATTCTCTGATTTTTGTTTAGCTCAAAACACTCTCAATAGAATGAGTTCTCTTTAGAATACCTTGAATTTTTTTTTTCAAGTTACTTAGTTACTTTTCCTCAATGAGGCAGTTGTCTGAAAGGATTTTAAGTTGATGGAACAAGTTCATTGTATTATGTTTAAGAAGAGGCTGTGTTACAGTCTCAGATGTGTTTTTCTGAAAATGTGATTTTGTTTCCAAAATATTATGTGCTAATTTGAATCATTTTTGTATCTTCTTTTAAAATTCATGTTAAAAGTTAAAAATCCACTATAATAAAAAGGAATACCATAAAAAGTTAGAAAATACACATGCACCAAAAGAAATGAAAATCAATAAAAAATTATGATCTAGAGTTTGACCTTGTGATGTATAGATTTCTAGTCTTTTTTTATTACTATAAATCATGAGTTTTTGAAATGGAATTTACCCTTTTCAAATTTAGTATAGTACTTTATTTATTTATTTATTTTTTTAAAGATTTTATTTATTTATTCATTTATCCCCCCCTTGCTGCTTGTGCTCGCTGGGTCAGCAGCTAACCACGCCGTGTGGGCGGGCTTGCCTTCACCAGGAGGCCCCGGGAACCGAACCGGGGCCTCCCATATGGTAAACGGGAGCCCTACTGATTGAGCCACAGCCGCTTCCCAGTATAGTACTTTAATATGCAATGAATGGAATTTCTTTTAATGTAATTGTGAATGACTCCACAAGATCCCACTACAGGGATATTTAATAACCCTCACTGAGGAAAATTTGAGTTATTTACAGTTTTTGATAACATGGACAATGCTGGGAAGAACATTGTTGTAACTATGTCTTTCCACAAACTGATTAGGGTAAATTCTATGAAATGGAGTTACTTAGCCAAAGACATTATTTTTTTTAATGTCTCCATAGGAATTGCTTGGAAATTTGTGCTAAATTTATCATTTCACTTAATATTAACAGGCTTTTAGCATGAATCTGCATTAACAGGGACTAGCTTTTATTTTTTATTATGTTTTAATATTTATTGTTATAATGGCACATTGAAATTAATTTTTAATTGTATTCATTTGTTCTTTTCTTGACAAACTTTTTCCCCACTTTTTTTTATTAAACAATTTATTGAAGTATATCATTCATACATGAACATACATAACCTATAAGTGTTCAGTAAACACTGTGAACTTACAAAACAAACATGCACAACATCTTATGGGGCTCCCACACATCACCCCACCATAAATACTTTGCATTGTTGTGAAACATGTGTTAACAAATTATGAAAGAGCATCGTCAAAGTATTACTATTAACTATAGTCCATATCTTACTCCCCTATACTTTTTTTTTTAAGGATTTATTTATTTAATTTTATCCATTTTTACCCTCCAGTTTTTGCTGTCTTTGTGTCCATTCACTGGGCAACTCTCTGTGTCTGTTTCCTGCCCTCTCTTCTCATCCTTCTCCTCCTGCCTTCACTGGGATTCGATCCTCGGAACCTCCGATGTGGGAAAGAGGTGTCCTACTACCTGCAACACCTTAGCTCCTGGTTTTTTGGCACGTCACATCTCGGTTCTCCCTTGTGTCACTCTCCTGTTACGTCATCATCTTGCTGCATGGCTTGCGGGGCCTTATTACGCACCTATGCACGCAGCCTGACTGTGCACCCATGCATGGGACCTGACGGTGCATCCACTCACAGGGCCTGGCGGCACACCTGCGCACGGGGCCTGGGAGGCTCACCCTCTCACAAGGCCTGATGGTGCACCCACATGCAGGACCTGGGGGGCTCACCCGCTCCTGGGGTCTGGCAGGGCACCCGCTTGTAGGGCTTGGCCCCATGCTTCTATATTTTTCTCTTTTTTATTTATACTGGGAGGTCCTAGGGATTGAACCCAGGTCCTTCCCTGGACTCCCAATCATTTGAGCCACATCAGTCCCCCTGCTATATTTCCCAAGGTCAACCAAAGATACCCAGAGCCACAGTCATTTCCCATACAGGGTGGTCACATAATAAATCAAGCTTAGTTTATCACCAGCATTCCAAAAACCAGACCTAGGGAGAAAAACTAAGTTTGGGGATATATGCATGGTTTCTAATAAAGTGACTGGTTAGCCTACCCTGATTATCACAAAATCAGGACAGCAAGAATATTTGCAATTTCCCTACTTTTTAAAGTCATTTTTAAAATATGTAAAGTTTATTTAATCTCCTTTGTTATTTTCTTTCCATGGTAATAATATTCTTTTTTTGATTTGTAAAATCTCTTTAAAGTATTTAAAAAAATTACCTGTCAATTTTTTAAAATATATTTTCTTTTAACTTACGTTTACAATATATTTAAATATATAAGTGAAACTTTGGGGAGTAGGTGTAGCTCATGGTTCAATTCCCTGGTACCTCCTAATATATATATATAATATTTTATATGAATATATAAATATATAAATATAGATATGAAATTTATCATTTAAAAAAATTATCATTTCTGCATTCCATGTTACTGAGTTTCTTATAAGAAACCAATGCAAAGACAGAAATTATAAAATTTGATCTTGGAAAAGGAAACCACTTACAAGTACTAATACGCTTTTTTTTTTTTTTTTCCACACTAATATGCTTTCAATCCACATGCTAAACATATGTGCTAAGAAACAAACCCAGAAGATAATTCCTTTAAAGAAGTGATTGTCAGTACATCAGTAGCAACTGGATCCAGACGCAAAACACATTTGAGAAATTAAAAAAATATATATATGAATAAGTTAAATTCCAACACAATTTTGTGGAATTTGTGGAATTGCCTATATATGTCCATGGAAGAATTTTAATGTTTTTTTTTGTGATGTTAATATATGTATTTGTATACATTTTAATGGCTACAATATGTCCACAGGGGATTTTTATCTTTTATTTAATATATTAATATACATATTTGTGCACATTTTAAAATATGACACAGGGTTTTGGAGTGGAATTTGGAGAAAAATTCAGGTTTTGGTCTTAGGTTTGTGCTTCCAAGTGGTTGGAAAAGGTGATAAGGCTAATATTTTGCTCATAGATGATACCTAATTTCTTCATTAAGCCTGAAAAACTGAAGTATTTTCATCTCCATTTTATAGTTGAGAAAATTAAATCTCAGTAACTTTCACAAAATCACTAAGAGATAACCCCAAATCAAAATCTAGGATTTTATTATGTCTGCAAGTAGAATTGCACACTTTTTCAAAGGTGAAGGAAGAAAAAAAGAGAAAAATAGCTTGAAAGGGAAAAGAAAATTTCAAAGGAAAGGAATGAAATAATTAGCAAGAGTAATGGACAAGAGAAAAATGAGAGGAAGACCAAACTATATGAAAGAAGAAAGACAGAAAGAAAAGACATAAAATGAATGGCTGCTTCCATGTACTTAGCTTTCTAATTGGATTGTGACATCTGGCCTCTCAGTTGTTAGATTTTAGAGTCCTTGTGGATTTGCATTTGGTTACATATCCAGAAGCCAAACAGAACTTAAATATTCAAAACCTGTCCTTATCTGCTTCTCCAGATCATTTCTCTCTTCTCTTATCTTACCACATTCTAAAAATCATGGTGATCACAGAGATCATTCTTTAAAATACTTGTTTTATAATATAAGTATTATCATCATAATGACCCTAAGTAGAGCAAGTGTTCTCTAGGAGGTGTAGCTCAATTTAAAGATGCCTCCTGTATGGCAGGGTCTCTGCCAGGCACTGGACACAGAGAACTCATTACCAAGAGTATGGTAAGTGACATTTATTGAACCCTTAATATGTACCAGGCTTGCTCTAAGTTGTCTGCATCCATTAAGTCATTTAAATTAAAAAAACAACAACAAGCCTATAATCTGGGTATTTGCCAATTGTGGGAAACCAGATTACATAATACACAAGGGTTTGAATCCTGTCTCTTTCACTAACTGGATCTATAAAGTGACACTAACTAGCTGGTCAATTTATATGTCTGTACTTCAGTTTTCTCAACTGGATAGGAGAATAATAATAATAATAATAATAATACCTAGCTCATAGGCTTGCTATGTAAACCAACATAAAACCCTTGAAGAGTTCCTGACTAATAGTAAAGGCTATGTAAGTATTAGATATCACAATTATTCTCATTTTCATAATGGAGGTAATTGTGCACAAATATAGTATGTAACTTGCCTGAGGTCGTACAGCTCATAAATGTGCATCTAAGATCTAAATTCAGGCTGAAAGATGAACTACTTAATTACTAAGATAAAATCAGCCATTTCTTCAAGGAGATCTGGTTCGCTTTAGTGGGGAAGAGTCTTAGAAATCAAGATATGAACTCCAGATATGTATATCACTAACGGGAGGCCATTGTTTCTAGGCCATTGTTACCCAGCTGAAAGACCTAGAAAACACACACACACACACACACACACCCCTAGATTCTTTCCTACCTTTCTGCATTACCTATTGTATCTCCTTTCTTCTACAATGAATTCTTTGGTTCCTAACAGCAATATTTATTTATGAACTCTTTCCTGTATTACACACAAAACAGTTTTAGATTCACTACATTTATACAACCACTATAAACAAACCAAAAAAAGTAGTTTCTTTGTGTATATTTTTTACCTTAGAATATCTATGTTCTAAGGATTAAGTGTGTAATGTCAGAGTACTGTGTCCAAAAGTTACTTGAATTCATTTTTTCCTTGTGTATTATTAATTTGAAATAAAGTTAGGTTTATGTATTTGCTTTTATTTAGATGCAATTCAGGGTTGGTTATTTTATTCTTTATGATTTTATTTCATGTTTGAAAAGTCAAAATCATATAAAAAACTTACTTAAGAATTCTCACTCCCAGCCCTAATGCCTTTAACTCCATTTCCTCCCACTCTCTGTAAGCAGTGATTTTCATTATCCTGAATTATTCTCTCTAGGTTTCTTTCTACAAAACTAAAAGGAAGTTGCAAGCATTATTACCTGTTTCCTTTCTATCTTACAAAAAATTGAATTATGGTTTATTCTTATTTGTGTCATTTTTAAAAAATCTAACACTCTACCTTAGAAACCATCCCATAGTCATTCATAGATATTCCTCACACTTATTTTTTTATGCTTGCTGAGAAATTCGTTGTGTTAGGTAGCATATTTTGTTATTACAAGTAATACCTCAGTGAATACATTTGCTCTTTTGAGATTTTGTATTTGTGGAGCTCTATCTTCAGGGTGAATCCCTAGTTATATCTTCATTTATATCCTATAAGTTGATTATATCATTCTGCCCTCTCACTAGCAGTATGAGAGGAGCCAATTCCCCACAGCTTCACTAACACCGTGTGGTGTGGTCAGGCTTTTGAATTTTTACAAGTTTCATAGGTTAAAAACAGTGCCTTGGGGGTTGTTTTCATTTGCATTTCACTTACAAGGAGGGAAGCTGAACATCTTTTAATATAAAGGGTAAGTTGTATAACTTTTTCCATAAATTGTTCGTTATTTTGCCCTTTTATTTAATTGGAGATTTGGTCATTTTTCCCCTCAGTTTTTAAGACTTCATTATATATTTGCACTTTATCTGTAATAAATGTTGCAAATATTTTTCCAGTTTTTCATTTCTCTTTTAACTTTGTTTATGGTATTTTTGCATGCAGTAGTTTTTATAAAAAATGTAGTTGAACATGTCAATATTTTATTTAGTTGCATTGGATGTTGAGTCACAGAAAGGTTTTCTCAAAATCAGCTTATAGGGGCTGCAGGAGAAGATGGTGATCTCCACAGGAGTAAAAGTTCCTTGTAATTTTCGCTTGTTGGAAGAACTTGAAGAAGGACAAAAAGGAGTAGGCGATGGTACTGTTAGCTGGGGCCTTGAAGATGATGAAGATATGACACTTACAAGGTGGACAGGCATGATTATTGGGCCTCCAATGACAAATTATGAAAACAGAATATATAGCCTGAAAATAGAATGTGGACCTAAATACCCAGAAGCTCCTCCATCAGTTAGATTTGTAACAAAAATTAATATGAATGGAATAAATAATTCCAGTGGAATGGTGGATGCACGGAGCATACCAGTGTTAGCAAAGTGGCAAAATCCATATAGCATTAAAGTTGTACTTCAAGAACTAAGACGTCTAATGATTTCCAAAGAAAATATGAAGCTTCCACAACCACCAGAAGGACAAACATACAACAATTAATTTTAGTGGATTTCAAACTTGTCTTAAATCAACAACCTTCTACTCATGTTAATGTCCTGATTAAGTATTACAACACAAAATACCCACACATTAAGTAAAAGAATTCCAGCTGGTAAACATAACCTGGACATTTGTAAGGATATATTTAATATATGTACACCCATTATGTTTTCAGGTAACAGGGGGAAAAATGCAGCACAATTCTTTTTTCTCTTATCACGGCACTGTCATATAAGCATAAACCTGGAGTACTCAAAGAAGAATTCAGGTTTGCAAGATGAAATGACAAGAAGCGTCAGATTACTGTGGAAGGATATGTGTGTCTGAAAACTAATTTGAAGAAGAAAAAACATAAATGGTATGCTTTATCCACTTGCTTAGGAAAAGAGCTGCAGTTTAAATTGTTTAAAGTAACAGGTACAATGAATATTGTTGCAAATTGTGTTAATTTTTGAAGCAGTGTGGGTGCTGACTACTAGTAGTATCAAAAATATGTTCAGGATTGTTTTGATACCTGTATTTATAATAAAAAAAAAGTTGGGGGGGTGTCGATGAATTTCTGTTAAAAGCCATTCCTGTGTGTTACATGTAACAGACATGCTAAATACTTGTTTACAGTCTTTGTTTAACAAACCATGCATTTAAGTTTAAGTGAAACCAACAAAAAGGAAATAGGTGTATGGATATGTGATTTTGAGATAAAAGTTAGTCTTAAAATGTAAATAAAATGTGGAAAGTGTCCTCAAAAAAAAAAAAAATCAGCTTATAAAAGGAAAAAAAAAACATGTTTTATTCTAACAGTTATATCAACAATGCTCTTTTGAAAATGGAGCAGGCCCCAATAATTCTATCATTCATATATCAAATATAACCCAGGACTGTCCCAGGTAAGCAGGGGCCTATAATCACTTCTTTACAGGTATTATCTCATTTAACCATGTAGCTACATGTACATCATTTTTTTTGTTCTCTTAAATTTAGATTAAAACCATAACTGATCTGTTTTCTCAATCTAAAACATTTTACAATGCCAATCAATGGCAGTGCTACATTCGTAGGCAAAAGAATGCTTTGTTTTCAGATATAATCATTTTGAAGCACAATTGAATGTTATGCATATTCTGTCCATTAAAGCTTCATTGATTAAAGAAAGAATGAGGAGCAACATGAACCTAGTTATCCTGCCCAGGAGCTGAGATCTAGATATTTATTTTTACTTACTCATTAATAATCAATACTCTCTGAAGGGAAATGATTAATCAAATTTTAAAATTATTCTAAATGATAGAAATGGATTAACTTTTTATAATTGTTGTAACAAACAAATGAAAAACTCAAAGTAAATGCAACCATCCACATTAGAGGCAAATTATTTTCAGAGGGGTGAAAATTTAATGTGCACTGATGCTTTACCTATAGTATTTCAAATGACCCTCATGAGAGTTCAGTATAATTGGTATTAACATTCTCATTTAAGAAGGGCAAAACATGAGTCTCAAGGGTTAACTAACCTGCCAAGAAAGGGAGATAGAAAGGAAGTGAGTGAAGATAAAAATTCAAGACTGCATGACTCTAAAGAACTTGTGTTTCCCACAATGCTCTGCTGCCTCAAATGAAAAATAAAGTGCTAATTTTTGTAATCACTTCTCAGAAGACAGTGTACTATTATCACTCCACTTCACCCAAGGTATAAAGGTGAACTCCATATTCCAGTGAAAACAAGTACAACAAACAGAAAATTAAGTTCACTGTAGTCATGCTGATGATCTTCCCGGATCATGTTGGTGTTGGATATTCCTGTGTGCTGAGATAGATGCTTCCTTACTTTAGGTTTTCCCCTATTTTGTTAGCCTTACAAGGGCTCTGTGTTCTTGAAGATGGAAGCTCTTTAAAGACTTCTTTCAGTAGACTGTTAAGAGATGGACTCCCTTCTTCTCAGGGTCTGAGGAATTAAAGGACATGCGTAGCCTCAGGCCATCATTTTGAAAGCACTATCCACTGTTTATAAAATGACAAAGGAAGCAGCAAAGCCAACCTTTATTTTCCTATCTTGGACTTCCATCTATTTAATAATGCCATGACATTTTTATCAGGTTTCCTCCATAAGGCCCTTTCAGAGCACAAATAAAAGAATGAATACAGGAGCTGAGCTTTCTCCTATTCAACTTTCAGCTCTGTTAGCTTTCAATACCAGAAATGTATTTAAAACAGGATAAGGTTTGTTAACTCTTACATAACACTGTCACTCATCCAAATAGAAAAGACTAAAACTACATATGTGATAAGATTTGCAATTCAAATCAAACCATTTCACTTTGAAAATATAGACTGTTTTGAGTTGGAGAAGACAGACATGCAATAACAAGGTTTCACATTCACCTTTAATAATAATATTGTAGTCAGTTGTTCATGAAACTCTAGTTATATAATTTTGGTATATTCTTTAAAGTATATTATAATGAAGACTTTTTGATCAATTTATGTTTTACATTAACTTCTACATTTGCTGTAACATCAGTTTTCAGAAAAATAAGTAGGTCTTTAGACAAATTTGAATTTAAAATATGATAGCTAAAGAAATAAAGCTTTTTAAAATATTTCAAAAATATTTGTGTATTTTAAGCAACATTTTGTAAGCTTCATCCATAATTTATCACACAATGAATGAGATTCCTCTAAAGAGGCAGACAAAGAAAATTGAATGGGTATAATTAGGATCTTTCAGAACATACAACAAAACAAAGAACAAACACTTTTCCTAAGAGTTAAACTAATTTTCACTGCCTGTCACTCATAATATTATATTAATAATTTAGTAAGGAGTTTTCTCCAAGGACTTCACCTTATTTTAATCTCAAAAATAAATTCAACATATTTCTTGAATTACAAAAATATCAAAATGCAGTTGAATAACAACTTTGTTTATTTTAAAAACTTTCTATAATGAAAAACAGCATGATAAATGTATCCAATTCTGTGCTGGAGTAGTGACTGATATATTACAACTCTTTTGGAAAAAAAATTGAAAGCAAGGAAAGCAATATGAATTCAGCATTTATCTACCATGCAAAAGATGGATGAAATACAAATTATAAAAAATGCCTTTGGCATTATTATGCTAAATATCCTGATCTGAAAATAACCCACTTGGCCCATTTTGATGTTCTATAAGCAGCCATATTTATGCTCCATGACCCTGTCCAAGCCAAGTTGATTTGCTTAGCTGTAGGTACCTGAATCAGGCAGAACCAAGCAGATTCCTTCACCCAGGTGTTTGGAGTTTTGATCTGCAGGGCAATATGACCAGGTTTGACTTGTGGTTGAGTCAGGCAGATGAACTTTCTATAAAGAGAGAGTATAGGACTTTTTACAATTCCTGTCCTTTCTGAGTCTTAATAGACCAACTCCTCCTTGGATTCTGGATTCTGTGTGGTTACTCAATATCCTTTGAATAATTTTCTTAATTATACCACCTCAAGTTAGTTTCTGTTACTTTCAACCAATAGGATCTTAGCGGAAAGTGTCTTTTTACCCTTTCCTTGATAGACCTCTTTATTTTTAATACCAGTACTTCATAGAACAGTCATACCTCTCAATAAATGTTGTTGGGTGATGTTTACATGGAAAGAATATATTTCATCCCAAATAATATATACATTTTTACCAAAATGATGGGGCAGGAAATTCAGAGTTGCATTTCAATTTAATTGAGAGACCATCAGAATCATTTTGAGAAGTATGGTCAAAATTGATGATATGCATCTCGATGTTGCTGGTTCTAAGAAAGGCCATAACTCTACACAAAACCACCTTAACTGGTATTCTTGAAGAGATGCTCTAAGCATTTTAGATACTAATACAGTGTTACCTCACAGTGTTTTAATTACATTTTGGGAAATTGTTGGGTGTTTTGGTTGATTAAGAATTATACATTTTCCCATTTTAAAAATATATGAAATAAGTGTTCACCTTTTTTTGTTGTTGTTCCTGTTGTTGTTCCCTAGCCAAGAACTTCTTACAACTTGAACAGAAAATTCTTGTCCATAGTTTTGCCTGAAAATACTAGAAGCTTACTGTCTACAGGGTGAGATAACATTAATACAAAATTGAAAGTGGTGTGTTCCACAAGCTGGGTGAAGAATAATGCTATCGGGAAATTGCAAAGGAAAGAGTGGAAATGACACCTGTCATTGCACAGGAGATATTTGTAACAACTCAAAAAGGCAAAGATTTGAGACTAAGGTTTTGGAGCTACCTGCACAGAGATGACAGATGAAACAAGATTGTCAAAATTAGAGTACAGGGAAAAGACAATGTTTTTGGCAGCAAGTATTTTGGAGGTACTTAGAGTTATGATGGTGGGGCAGTTTGAGATTATTTATGAACCCCTAAAAAGAGAAAGATTATGTTTATATACTGGTCTGCTCCTCTAGGTGTGATACTCTTTAATAGTATTAAATTCAAAGGTTTTAAGTTTACCTAATTAAATCAATTTAGGGCCTTTGATTTCACCATGTCAGTAAGGTTAAGTCTCCGGCTGATATAAATGGACACTCACTCAAGAAGACACAGGAAGAGAGAGAAAGCTCCATATAGACAGAAGAGGAGAGAACTTGGTCGTTTAGTTCCTGCTGTGTGATAGAAAGGAGAAGGCTCAAACAGCTAAAGCACCAGGGAGAGATGAGCCATTTGCCTGATAGTTTACAGCTGAGGAAGCCCTGAGAGATGAGCCCTATGCCAGCCTACATCCGAGATCAGAAGAAGCTGAGCCTCCATAGGAAGGAGAGAATAGGCAGATGTTACCTGCCATCTTGCTTCAACACATGGCAACTGACTTTGGTGAGAAAGCAGCCTTGAGTTGGACTCTTTAAGGCCTTGTTACTGTAGGCTTCTACCCCAAATAAATACCCTTTATAAAAGCCAACAGATTTCTGGTATTTTGCATCAGCACCCTTTGGCTCACTAATACACATGGTAACAGTTCTTTGAAATTATGAGTAAACACTTGTGTTTACTCACGGTTCTGTGTGGTTTTCTGAGGAAAGGATCAGAGGCTTTTTATCAAACTTTCCTCTCAACCAGATATTGAAAGAACTTCAGCTCCATAGGCATGCATGCCTTAGACAATACTTTTATTCAAGAAACTTTTATGTTTTTTTAATTAAACTTTCTATAAAAAATACAAAGAAAGTATAAAATTATATAAGGAAGAAATATTTTTCCAACAATGACTCAGCATTTTCAGTATTTATTGACTCCATAATATTATTAGGAGGCCCCAACAATGGAATGTTCACATAACCAAAAATGATTGCCATTACAGAGTAAAACCATAGAATCAACTCATTTGAAAGATGGTAGAGATAAATGGAATGGTAAAAAGTGGTTCTCAGACCAAGAAGACTAGACCATAACCTGAATGAAAGTGTTTAACTTATTGATAAAGAAAGATCATAGCAAATTATAAAAAGAGGAAGATTCTTTATGAAGAGAATCTTGAAGAAATGTCATAAATATAATACTGGTAGGCCCCATTTTTTTCTCCAGTGCAGACAAAGTATAGCCTGATCAAGCCCCTTGTACTGGTGGTAGTGGTTGTTCCTACCTCAGGTTCCTAGTCATTCGGCTGTGTGGTAGGTTGAATTGTGTACCTCAGTAAAGCATGTTCTTACTCTTAATCCATTCCTGTAGAAACCCATTGTATAGAAACCCATTGTAAATAGGTCTTTTTAAAGATGTTATTTTTAGTCAAGGTGTGACCAAACTGGATGGTTTTAAGATACTTCTGGGAGAGAAGACTGTGGGAAGATGGTAAAGCAGGAAGTTCCAGGAATAAGACCCTCCACAAAAACAACTCTTGAACTAGCAGGAACTTTCTGAATATTTTACAACTCCAGAGGCTAGTAGAACACTGAGCAGCATCCAAGGAAGAGCTGGAGAACAGCTAATAAATTGTGATAAATACTGGTGAATTTCACCCTCCCTGCAGGAACTACCATCTCCCATCCTTCAGCATCATGGCAGGCAGCAGTGGAAACTGCAGCCCAGGTTCCAGGTGCAGCTTGGTGGTGCTAGGTGGGATATAAAGACCTAGTCCACCAAATTCTGGGTAAGTGGGGTCTGATGACTGATGACTGTATTTGATAAGCTACCTCAAATCATTGGGGGTAGACTCTGAGGGCAACCATTGTTCCAATGCCCTTCGGGGAAAAGTGGCAGCAGAATCTTAAAGACTGTAGTACCTGGACTCAAAATAATGGAAAGCATCAATTGTAACAAATGTACCATATACATGTAAAATGTTATTAATGGGGCAGAGTGGGAGAGTGGGAGGGGTTTGGATATATGGAAATCCCCTTTATTTTCTATGTGATTTTTCTGAAACCTAAAGCTTCTTTGAAGATAAAACCAAAGAAATAAGAACTAGGGGGACATATGGAAGAAATTGTCACTGTACCTAAGTGTGGAAAGGGGAGGAGATGGGATATATATTATATTTTTGATGTAACATTTATGCGATCTAAAGTTTCTTTAATATATATATATATATATATATATATGGAAAGCAGTTAAAGGGCTCTAGTAACTGGGCTAGTTTAGCCTCAAAAGCCATAGGAGAATCTCTTCTTGCCCTTAGTGGCTCCTCCTCAATCACTGCCCAATGTGGATGGAGCCAGCCTATGCTCCCACTGTGTGTCCCTGACCCTGTTCCTGAGGGAATAAAGAGAAACCCTTTGCCTGTATGTCAGTGCCAGTCTTCCTGGTGGAGATTTGAAAGACTGAGCCAGGAAACTTGTCTCAGGCTCACCCTCCCAGAATGTGTCCTGAGGGCACATAAGCAGCTTAAAGACAGCTAAAGCATGTAAGAAACAATTAAGTGCAAACAGCTTAGTAAGGGTTTAATATCCAGCATATATAAAGAAATCCTACAACTCAACAACAACAAAAAAGACAAACAACCCAATTAAAAAATGGATAAAGGACTTGAATAGACATTTCTCCAAAGAAGATATACACAATAAGCACATGCAAAGATGCTCAACATCACTAGCTATTAGGGAAATGCAAATCAAAAGCACAATGAGATACCATGTCACACTCACAAGAATGGCTACTATTAAAAAATTATATTACAAGTGTTGGGCATGATGTGGAGAAATAGGAACATTCATTCATTTTTGCTGGGAGTGTAAAATGGTGCAACCACTGTGGAAAACAGTTTGGTGGTTCCTCATAAACATAAGTATAGAAATATCACATAACCCAGCAATCACACTTCTAGGTATATACCTAAAATAATTGAAAGCAGGGACTCAGATATTTACACATCAATGCTCATAACGCCATTTTTCACAATTGGCAGAAGATGGAAGCAAGCCAGATGCCCGTCAACTGACAAATGGATAAGAAAAAAAGGGATATACACTTAAAATGGAATATTAAGGAGAGTGTTGCTCTGGTGGAAGTGACAGATGATGAAGGGCTGCATTCAGAAGTTGTAGGAGATAACATATAGAAGAGGGTACACAATATGATCTATAGAATGACACTGCTTAATTTCAAGTTCAAACTCTTCCATTTTTTAAGACTGTGACATAGATAACTGATATCTTTGTACCTTAATTTCCTTGTTTGTAAAGTTGGGCTGATAAAAAGTCTTCCTATAGAGTTATTGTAAATTTTACATGCAAAAATAATTAAACTGAACTTCACTATAATAGCTGGCATATAAAAATAAGCGGATTCAAGAAACAGTTACAAAGCCAATGGATTCCTAGTTGGCTAACATTTGCATAATTAATGGCACCACTCAAATAATTTTTACTATAATAATAAAAATTCTGATTTTGCATCATTTGCCTTTGTTACCTATGGAAATAGAATTCATTAGCCTAGTTTTCAAGTTTTTAAACAATCACCGTATCATATTAATATGCAAGTGGAATTGATAAGAGGAAAGTGGAAAAAATTCCAACTGGTGAATATATACAGAGAAAAGAGAAGTAGGCTGATGATGGAACTCATGGAGAATACCAACATTTAAGGAGCAGGGAGAGACAAAAGAGCACAAGGTAAAGACTGAAAAGAAGTAAGGAATGCTGAGCATGAGGAAAATTAAGAGTGTCTCTATGCATAGTTTACTCATTACTTGTAGAATAGGTTCATAGGTATTCTTTGTGATCCACACTTTCTTTCCAGACTCTCAGTTTTTGAAAATGAATAGGTTTTGGTGCATTTGTTAGAGTACCCTTTAGTCTCTGAACTCTCATTATCTGTTAATTAAAATTTCAGGAAGCAATAGATTCTGGAAACAATAGATTAATGAAATGTGGTATTCTTTGCTATATGAACTTACAGTTTGGACTTCGTAGCCACATTGATTCAAATTAAATAATATACTTTTATCTGAAGACCTTTCACCTATCTAGTATAAATAAATATATCATAAAATAGTTGATAGCCTAGATTAGAAATTGTAAACTCACCTATAAATAAGTTCTATCCTGTAATTCTCAAAAAATAAGATGAAAAACCTGCCCAGTCTACATTTTAGTTGTTCGTGGCCATGTGACTAAGCTGTAACAAGAGATAGATGATCCAAATGATGAACATAAAATCTGGTTTATACCCGTAAAAGGAAACTGTTTGCCCTTCATTTCTCTTGATTCATTCCAATAGGTTTGAATGCAGATTTGATGTTAGCCATTTTTGACCAGGAGGATAAGGAAAACATCTTAGCAATTGAAGAAACTGCACGTGGAATATGCTTGTGTCCCTGAATGTAGCAGAATTACCCTAAACCTTGTACTGTCTCATAGCCCTTTCTTTTTCCTCCTTCCTGAGGGTGGATCTGCCATAGAAAATATATTCTTTATTTTTCCATATCATTTAGCCAGAGGAAGACAGTGGTTTTCTAGACTTATTTATGTGAGCAGCACATTTAATTCTGGAGTTCAGTATTAAGAAATACACTTGCTCACAACAATTAGCTCCTTTCTCAAAAATCAGATTCATCAGTAATGAAAGTGGTCATTTGTTTTACCATTTGCCTTACTCTTCTCTTATTTCTCAATTACTTCCAAACTTGGGCATGGAAAAACAGTATTATTTATTGGGCCACTTGGGCTCCCAACACAATCAAGTACTCTTTTTTCATAACATAAAATTTAATGGGTTTAGTCAAATAACTGAGTATGATGGTTTGAAACTCTATGGTCCCTAGAAATGTATGTTTATAAAACTGATCCAATCCTGTTGGTTTAAAAGGACTTTTGATGAGATTATTTCAGTTAAGGTGTGACCTGGGGTGGGTCTTAATCTTCTTCTTGGAGTCCTTTATTAGAGAATGAAATTCAGACAGAGAGAGAGAAAGTCACTGACACAAGAAGCTGGAAACAATGAAACCCAGAAGAGAAGGGAGAGACCAGCAGACGCCATCATGTGTCTTGCCATGTGACTGAGGAATCCAGATTGCTGGCAGTCAGTCTTCAGGAAGAAGGTATTGTCCTGATGATGCCATGATTTGGACATTTTCATTGACCTCAGAACTGTAAGCTTGTAAGCTAATATACTCCCACTGTTAAAAGCCAATACATTTCCGGTTTATTACTTTTGGCAGCCTAGCAAACTAAAACACCGAATATCTGAGTAAAAATAAATTGAGAAAGGTAATTATTTGGACCATACTTATCAACAGGTGTTTAAAAAACCTTTTGTTGGACTGCCATTTGTCAATGGTAGACAGGAAAAAGTAGGAGATGCAAACTGAAGAATGATAATTATGATTTAAGCATCATTCTGTACAGAATTTATTTAAAACCCACACTGTGAACAAAAACACAAATATCTATAGTGTATATGTGCATATATGTATGCATATATATGTATATATAAAAATATATTTATATATAGTAGCTTTTTATTCACGCATGATCTTACATCTAATAAGTCTGTATCTAGGTACAACTCTCCCTTGCAATATTTATCAAGAATAAACATCACCTTTCTCTAAGAAATTTCCATCTACAACATTTTCCTCCTCTGGATAAGTAAATGGTTCCCTTGAGAAAAATATAAAAAATGAATATATGCAATGATATTTTTAGTGAACAAATGTATGCATTTTGGTAACTGTGAAACATGTAAAAGTCAACATATAGAAAATTATGCACCATACATTAAATTCTAGGCAGATGCTTAGCAAAGCCTGAGTACAAAGAAAACTTGGGCTGGTTTTAATGGAAATCTCTTTAAAGTCTGTAGTGACTGAAGTTACTTTTTTATGACCTCATTAATTTTGCTTTGTAATTGGAGTTGAAAGAATGCTTATTCAATTGATTTCTGTGTACATTATTGAATCTGGTTTACATAAAAGGAAATAGCAAACCCTCCATCCAGTACAAAAAGCATTATTCTTATTAGAAAAAACTTTTCAACTCAAATTTCCAGTTAAAAAGGCACACACACACACATATACATACACAACTCTTTATTTACATTTACATATCTCTTGTTTTGACAAAACAATAATAATATTTTTTGAAGATTGAACTACTGTAACTATACTCTATTATACAATACGAAGAATTTCATTTAATAAATATTTTGTTTGGAGTCTTTCAACCATTATAATTTTTAAAGCAACAAAAGCACATAGCTACATTTCCTCCTCAAGTGTCACATTTGAAACTTGGTTTGTTCTCATATCAATAGTGGAAGTTATAGTTATGGAAATGAAAGATGATGGGGAATAATAAATACTTATAAATATGAAGTTTCTGAATATTCTACTCTTTATTTAATGCAAAAAACACATGTTTAGATAGTGCAAGAAAATACTATTTTTAAGTATTTATAGAATATGCATGTTAATCTATTTCCTTTCCACTCTAATATGAACCAATAATATGAACATAACTATTTTACAGTAATACCTAGCTATTTTGTGTGAGGCTGTGCACATCAAATACTTTTTTTAGTATGCAAGTTAGCTCTCTAAGTTACAAATAAGGAATAAAGAAAAAAATCACTGAACACTGAATTCAGTGGAACAGAAGGTGAATTCATTGTGCTTTATGTTTTATCTGCTACATTCTTTTCCCCAATTAGCTTACCCAGTGTGTACATGCATTTAATGAGTAATACTAAGCAATATACACTGATCTGTACACTGGAGATTTGGTATGAACAAGAGAATAAAATTGGCATTTTTTTAAAGAACTCATATTCTATGGGAATTTGGGCAGCTAACTAAATATCCATATAGGAACAAGTGCTATAAATAAAATAAAATAAGTAATGTAGTCAATAGGTAAGTATGTTAATTTAAAGAGACTCAGGAAAGCCTCTTTGAAGGATATGTGAGCAGTGGCCTGCATGATGAGAAGCAGGCAGCCATGGGAAGGTCTCTAGGAAAAGCACTAAGTGTAAATGTGCTGAGGATAAACATCCTTGTGCATTTGAGGAAATGAAAGGTCAGTGAGACTGACGCATAACGAGTGAAGTGGAGATGATAAATAGGCATGGACCAGAACAAGGAAGAATTTACATATTACAGAATAGATTTTGGATTTTAGTCGAAGAGTCTCTTAAAGTAGAGCAGTGATATGTCTTGAAGTATATATTTAAATTATCATTTGGGATACTTGCCCAGAGAGAAAACACTGGAGAAAGGCAGAGGGTACTGTCTTAGTTTGCCACAGGGCTACCGATACAAGGTAACAAAAATGGGTTAGCTTTTATAATAGGACATTTATTAGGGTAAACGCTTACAGTTCTAAGGCCGTGAATGTCCAAATCAAGGCACCATTAGAGATGCCTTCTCACCAAAGTCAGCTACTGTTGATTCTGGGCCCTGCCATGTGGTAAAGATGGCCACAGATCTCTGCTGAGGTCTCTGGCTACCCCTGAAAAATCTACCATCTCCCAGAGCTCAGATGTGCTTTCAGGCAGAGGACTTGTCTCTTACTGGCCCTCCTCTCTCAGTCTTTGCTGCTCCGCTTTCTTCCTGAGTTTAGATGTGGCCTATTGGGCATATAGTAAGGCTTGTCTCTTCCTGAGCTGCTCCATGGGCCCAGCATCTTAAGGGCTTTGTGCCTAATTGATCCTCTTGTTCTCCTTCACATGGCACGATAAAAAAATGGAGTTTCCTTTTCCTGTCTATGTGTCTCTTTCTCTGTTTGCCTCCCTTTATATCAGACCCAGCATGACGGCAAAGACTAAACCTGAGTCATGTCTCACTCCTGACAAGTCCAGGCAAAAAAATCTTACCCCTACAGGAATGAATTAGTTCAGAAATATAATCTTTCTCTTTTGGGGATTCATAAAAGAATTTCAAACTGTAACAGATACTCTGTAGGATTTAGTAGAATACTGATCAGTACATGCATGAGGGGAAACTGATAAAGTCTAAGGAAAGACCCATGGCAAAGAATTTGAGGGAACAGTAGCCATGTCTCAGAAAGGACCAAGAATAGAGCCTGTTCTCACAGTTATACTGGCAAACTTCATTGTTCACAAGGAATTAGGTATTTGCTCAGAAGCATCTTGTTGCAGTACGGGGGGATAATTAGCCTTAGAATACACGCTGCTCTAACCTTATCTAAAACATCTTAAAATAAATGTGAGACTCAAACTGTTTTAAATAATTTAACTGCATCCCAAAAATGAATTTCAAGGATATTTATGGGAAAATAAAAAATATACAGCACCAAACAAGGTAAATTTACAATGTCTGATATCCAATAAAAAATAAGGAAGCTTGCAAAAAATCAGGGAAATATGAAACACAAGGAGGAGAAAAATTAATCAATTGAAGCCAATACAGAACTGACATAGATGTTAGGATTATGAGACAAGGATATTAAAACAGCCATTATAACTGTATTACATAAGTTCAAAAACCTAGAAGATTAAACATGTTAAATAAAAGTTTTCAAGGATTTCTAGAGATGGAATTCTAGAACTTCTAGAGATAACTACAATGTCTGAGATAAAAAAACACTGGATGGCAGATTTGATATATCATTAGAGAAATTGGTGACATAGAAATAGAAATTAGCCAAAATAAACAGAAAGAAATGCCAAAATGCCAAAAAAAGCAAGAAAGAATTGATGAGCCATGGGGCATCAAGCAACCGAATATATGTGTAATTATCTTCCTTGAAAGAGAGGAGAGAGAGAGGGTGTCAGGGTCTAGGGTTTTACCCTAATTATCAGCTAACAAGTTAGCTTATTACTGTTTTATGGAAACTAGCAGAAAGTAACTGGCCCAGGTAGACTCTTTGTATACAGTGGGTTTGTGGCAGAGCTGAGGGACACTGAGCCGGGAGAAGCTATGTCTTGGATAGTCTACCTCTTTCATTACAAGCTTGCTTCTTTTCATTCCTCCAAACATCCTAGCTCTCCAAAAGCAAAGAAATATTTAAATTTTAGGATAGATTATACAATGAAATACTATGTAACCATTTGAAAGCATGTTTTCACAGAAAATTAAATGGGGAATAATTACCATGAGACTACAGAATTAAAAATAATCTAGATATGTAACTTAATGTTTTATAATAGGCTTAAATACATGTAATTTCCATACATTCTAAAGTAAAGGATATTTTATAATCATTAAAAAATGAACCATTTTCTTCAAAGGTGCTATGGTATTAGTGAAGCTGTAATATATCATCTCTTGTATTCATGTCATAAGATTCTATCGTCTATGTAGAAACTGTGAGACAGCAAACTATATTGTATCTCAGGGTCCACATTCTATGTAATGGGGATTTTCTCCTTTGTGTTTTATTAAGTATCAATTTTTGTGCTACAATCAAACCCTAAATATTAGAGATTATTTTTTCTTTGAGTATAATTGTAGAATACTATTGGAAAATGAGATGAAAAAAAAAAGATTTTAAAAATAAAGAGGTGTGGGAGGTGGGCAACATGGGAATCCCAGTGGGTTCCGTGTAATATTTTGGGTACCTAAGCACCTCTTAAAATATATTTATATATATACATAAATAACAGTTTTGTAAGCAAATGCACATATATGCATATACATTTATATATCATTTTGCAAATGTTGGTGTGTATTGTGAAAATTTTGATTTTTACCCACAATAAAAAAAAAATAAAAAAAAAAATAATAAAAAAAGAAAAAGTTAAAAAAATAAAAAAATAAAAAAATAAACCATGAAGAAAAAGAATTACAAAAATTGTAAAGAAATTTTTACTACAAACCCTTGAGGTTGAATGATTTCCAATGTGTTTTTATTTGTTTGTTTTCTTTGTTTTTTGTTTGTATTTTGTCTGCAAAGACACCTTTTAAAGTATTTGAGAAATTCCTTAAGATTAATTGATACAGTTATGTTTTACACCTGGTCCTAAAAGAAAAGAAGCTGATTATTATCAATCAAAAACAATTCCTTAAATATTTGTTGCATGTATAAGAAAATGAAAAAAGGGTCTTTTCTTCTCTAATGGTCTGATATTAAATATGGTTTGGGCTCAATCCCACATGTACTATTTCCACTATACAATAAATGCCTGGACCCATAAGAGCATATGACTTGGAAAGCTATGCAGAACTCAATTCATAATAGGCATATTTGGACATACTTTCACTTGGTAGTTCATGGCCATGCATATCATCTCTAGGATGAATCAGTAACATCCCTGAAGCTGTTTCTCAAAAGGCATTTAATTCTCTCCTGTAAATAGCTTGGCTTTGCTCCAGAATCCCAGGGGCCTGCCTTGTGATTCTCTTCACTGCTGTTTGCCATAAGCTCCATACTGCATCTTTTCCCACTACTGATACCTCCACAGTATAGGATCTGATCTATTGTTTGGCCCAAGTTAAAGGGCTGCTTACATGGCTTCCTGGACCTGATGCAAAGCCCTTTCCTGTTCTTGGCAGGGCTCAAAGCTAGCCATCTTTGGACTTGACCAGGTGTATGGGCTGGAATAGTATTCCTAGTTGTGGCATGTGATATTTCAAGATTCATCAAGGCCCACCAGGTCTTGTGTTTCTTTCTTTCTGTCAGGGGATGTCAGATACACTAATTTGTTTCTCATTTTGGAGGAAATATCCTGGAAGACTCCTGACAATTGTACTCCTAGATTTTCAAAAACTTGGCATGCCCCTAACTCTCCATAGGATTTAAGACTCCAGCATATTAGCTATCTCTTGTTGTCCTGCCTGATTACCATAATGTCTTCAATGTAATCGTCCAAAGTACTATTCTGAGTATAGTCAGGTGTTCCAGATCTCTTTGTACTATATTGCAACAGAGAGCCAAGACTTAACAGTTCTGCAACAATACTGTAAATAAATATTTCTATTTATTCCACTTGAATATGAACTGTTTCTTATCATCTTTTTTAAAAATTGGAATGAAAAATAATTCATTCACCAAATAAATGGTCAGATACGAGTATCTGAAGCATTATTAGTCTGCTTTAGCGGGAAAACTCCATTTGGCACAATAGCTACGATCACGGATGCCACTTAATGGAGCTTGTGGTAGTTTGCAGTCATTCTCAAGGATCCATCCAGTTTCTCCAGGGGCCACTCTGACAAATTAAATGGAGCTACAATTGGGACCACCACCGCTGAATCCTTTTAGTCTTTAATAGCGGCACTAAACTCTGCCATCTTCCTGCCTTTTGCCCCTGGGTTATAATCTTCTTTTTCATTTACTCTCTTGGTTAGAGAAAAGGCAGCTTCATAGGTTTCTACTTGGCCTTCCCCATAGTGTTCTTTCCCATAGTCTAATGATGCAAGGTGGGGGATTATTCTAGCTGCAAAATATAACAATTTGAGCTATACCCTTGAGCACTGGAGAAATGAACACTTGGTGGTCAGTATGTGGACTCAGTTGGCCCCTGTGAGCTGGACTTCAGCCAGGATTCCATTTTTTACCTGGTTCCTATAAGTCCCCACTCTAATAGAAGGCTATGATGATGCCTTAATATCAACTCAGATCCCAGTCCTCATTCTGTTTTGGTATTCCATTCAACTTAATGTACATTGAGCTCTGTAAAACGCCATAGCTCCCTTTATGGAAGAATTGGAGAACTCATCACTGTATATAATTGCCATGGTGCTGCATGGTTTTATCTTTGAGGGACAAGGGCCATTTTGTTAGTCAATAGGTTCCAGATTTGAAAACCAGCTCAAGTGTGGGAACTCAATTAGGGCTCATTGCTTTTTATTGGAGCAATTTCCCTCATCTTTCTGTTTTTCCATTCTTGCCTTTTTTGTTTATAGATGTTAAGCAGCACCCTTGCAAAGTGCTCATATGTTTTGCCCCTAGGGATGCTATACTTTATCAACCATCTCCATAATTCCTTGAAGAAAAGCCCCTTGGCCACCCCACCTTGCCAGTAATTGTGTAATCGTAATTGCAATTGCAATTGCAGCCTCCTCCCTTCTGGTAGTTAAACAATGCCACCTGGCCTCAATTACTAGGGGTGGGATGCGAGATGGGAGTTATCATCCTCTTGGATGTCAATAAACTCAGCTCTGTGACAGCCTCAGCTACTTTCAGCCTTGGCCTGCAGAAGAAAGCAACCTATTAACCTCTCATCAGAGCATTCTTAACGTCCTGGGTAAATTGTGTTTCCTCTCATCCCTCCGTGGGTCTTCTCATCCCTTTGTTGGGTCTTCTGGCCTTTCATAATATATCCAGTCCAGTACCCCACTGCCCCCAGCCTCTTTATTCATTTCTCTGCCATATTTTGTGTTAACTCATGCATTTCTACTTCCCTCAGCATAAGCCTTTGTTATTTCCAAAACTCTAAAACCACCCTAGTGGAAAGTTTGCCCTATCCCCTGTGTCCTTTCCAGGGTCACAAAGTTAAATTCAGTGGCCAAAGAAAATGCCTCATGGTGAATAATTTATTGCATATCCAGTCTTACAGTTTAACCCCGTTAATCAAGTATCCTCAAATTCCAAGCCCAAAGATATTTTCCTGGCTTCTGCTTGTATAAGCTAGTTGATTCTTACAGCTTTTTGGGTATATAATCTGTTTCATCACTTAATAGGTCCGGCACCTCCCCAGCCAGATTAGGGAGAGATTGAGCACTGGTAGCAGCCAGAAGAGGTAATGAGAACAGCTCCTGTAAGGGTCATCTGTTGCTCCTGTGGAGGACCGTTCTATAATGTCTTTTAGCATGATAAAAATGCTAGCTTTTGCTAGGAAACGGTGTGCTACCTCTGAAAAACGAGAGGGATTCTTGGGTCTGCAGAACCAACATCCCCTGGCACATAAATCCAGATCTCCCCTCCTCATGTTTCAGGATTCTACCAAGGCTCTGACCTGTGCATAACAGAACTACCTTGGTTGTGCAATCAAGATTTTGGATTCTGTTTCTTACAATTACTTGGTTGCTACCTCTCAACTGTTTCTGCCCTTGCATTGCAAATGATAAGAGGCCTTCTGGCTCTATCACTTAGTCATTAATCATTTATTAATGACCCTCAGTCTTTTATTACCTCCTTGAATGGTATCAATATAACTTAGCTGTAACCGGTCAACTCATCTGTTTTTGTAGCCATTGTTTTAGTTCATATCTTCCAAATACCTGAATCATTCACCCTCTCACATCATTCTGCTTAACCAGGACATGTTTCCAGGTCACTACAGTGAACCCTCTGGCACCTGATCCACCATCTTGAGCTGGAACTATCTTGGTCCCACCTACTAACCAGGATGGTATCTTCTTTATCTCCTGGGCAGTGAGTATGCCAGTTCCAAATCCTGATCAAACTTTTGCTAACCCTTCTGTTTGTCCAAGTTCTTGAAAAGTGTATGTCATGATACAATTAAACATACAAGAAAATTATTGGAGGAAATGTCTGTGAAGGAAAATGGGGAGGAAGATAGAAGAGGCTGGAATAAAACTGTCAGACCTTGATGTAGGCCCAAACCTTGCAAAGGAAGGAGGAAAAGAAGAAAGGTCTTAGCCTGCAGTTTCGTTTTAAGACCATCTTGGCAAGGCCAACAAGGTGTTCTTAAGCTACAGTCATCATTCAGAGGAGTCCTTCTCCCAGAAATGGCCCACTTCACTGAATAATTGACTGAAAGCAGTCTCTGGGAAGCCCATCCTGGATGAAAATGCAATGATGGATTTCAGAGCATAGCAGCTGGGAACATTAGTCATTTTTCTCTTCCAGTAGGAGATCTGAGAAGTGGATTCTCATGGCACTTCATATACCAATAAGGGTCTAGAATTATTCATTTTTGGAAAAAAATAAGCACACTTACTGATGCCTGTTTTGAATTTTTAGGTCAGGAAGAGGAGTTAGGGATGACAGTCCTAGGATTACCCAGGACTGTCTTCCTAGTGAACACTTCCATAAGTCATAAAGTATTATTATTTTAGAAAGTAAATAAAGGGGAAAATTCTAGTAAGTAAGAGCCTTTAAGTCATAGAGTTCTGAGTTTGGTCTTTCTAAAGTTTGGGGTAGGAAATATTCTCTCGGTGGAAAATCATGAAATTACATATCGTTAGTTATTATTGAGTCCATTCTCCTTCCTAATGCAGGATTTCCTCCCATTACATTCACCCTTAATGCCTTCTCAGCACTCCTAATCAATCTTAAATTCCATGGTAAATCATTATAATTTCTTCCTCAATTCCCTTGCACTCCCTCCTTCCATTGTGCTCACTTACCAAAACCACAATGCTGTTTAAATCCAACTCTCTACCTGCTCAGACCATTTAAACCTAGTTGGAAAAAAACAACCACTCAGACTGATCACACTTTAAATTAATTACCAAACATGAAGCATACACTTAATATTGCCTGGAAATCTACAATATTTCCCTAATCCCGTCACCCTCCTACTCTCTAAAAGAACTATTTCACACTTTATTTTTTCTGCTCGCAACTCCAACATCTCTTCCTACAGTCTCTATGGAAAATCTTGCTTTCTATTTCACTGAGAAATGAACTTTCCCAAGTTCATTTATATATCTGCTCTCTGCATCTGCACACATATACTCTGCCCTTCTGATTTTCACTTTTCAGGAAATTCTCAGTGATTTTATTTAAAGCCAATCCTTTTTTGCACTAGATGCTATCTCCTTTCACTTACTTTAAAGAACTCACTCCTGGCACTTGTTCTTTCTCTACTGCATTATCAATTTTTCAATATATCCAATATCCATCACTTCAGTGCTTAGGACACTAACAGACTTCACTCTGCCACTGTAATCACTCATCCAGATCACTATAATGGTCTCCTAAATGATATCTCCAATCCCACCATCCTCCATCCTCATTCTATTCTCAACACAGAAGTCAGAGTGAATACTTTAAAATGTAAGTCAGATCATGTCATTCTTTTGCTCAAAATTCCCCAGTGGTCTTCAAATCTCCATAGCAGTGAAAATCAAGTCTTAAAATTATCTATAAGTCCTTACATGATCTGGCTGCCAATTCCTTCTCTGAACTTATCTCCTAATATTTTTTTTTCCTCTCCATTTCTGTTGGCATATTCTCATAAATGCAGAAATGCTCCCACCTTAGGGAACTGGCACTGATTTTTCCTTCTGCCTGGAATACCCTCAACTCAGATACTCATTGGCTAATACCCACATTCTCTTCAGATATTCACATAAACCTCATCTTTTCAGCAAGATTTACTTTGACACTATTTAGAATTACAATCTTTTACTCTCCATTAGCTCATATTTCCCCCATAGGACTTCTCTACTTCTAACACTAAATGTTTTGCTAATTTATTATGATTATTCCATTTTGCTGCCTCCTCTCAAGAGAATATAAGCCCTGAAGATGATATTTGATGTGAAATGTGAATGACAAGAAGGAAACACATTTTTGGTAGAAGCAAGGGTGAATGTCAGTTCTTCAAGGAGAAATAAGTTGGATGGTTTAAAGACCAGCATGTGGGAGTTTAGTGGGGCAAGGTTTGCCCAGGACTGAAGGGTTTGTTGGAATGTAGGATTTTCAGTGGTAATATGAGAACATTCTTGGCAAGCCCTTGTCTTGGTCATGGTCATGGGTGAAATTCTATGATGACTCCTAAGATACCCACTCCTTAATGTACACACACCTTCTCCCAGTTTCTCAATCAAACATTAACAGTTAAATATATATCTCTCAGCATTTACCAATTTTTAAAATGTATTGCTAGAGTTTGAAAACCAAAGAAAATGACCAGACACATGATTTATGGTTTCTTCAATATTTCATGACATTTGTGAAGATCCCCAAAGATTATTTATCATAATAACCTTGCTTGTCTAGTCAAAGACAAGAATACAAAGGAGAACTCTTGTCCATTTCACATTTTAGGTTATTACGACCTTATCCATTCCTAATCATAGGAGATGCACAAGATGCATGCAAGCAAATTATCATTAATATAAAATATGTTTGGGCACGTATTATGGCTTCAGTACAAAATTGGTAAAAGTTTTAATTAAGATGAACAAAGTATCTTGGTTCTGTGTCTGATCTGATCCACTCTCTTATTTCATATCCACTTATTATTTTCTGTATCTCACACTGTATTATATTTCATGTTGGTTTGCACCAGAATGGGGCATTCATTGAATCAAATATTTTATGCTAACTGTAAACACTTATTTTTGCTAGCAAAAACTATTTCAAATTTAGATTATAGGGACAGACTCTTTCATACCTGAATATCTATTACTAATAATATTTATTTTGAATTTGCTAATGCAAATATCCTTGATAGATTTTAAGAGGATATGTTTTCTGTTTCTTCTTTGAAATTTCTTTCCTACTTTAAGCAGCCGAGAGTCCCTGGATGAGGAAAAATCTTTACGATGGTAATTATAAATCTCTATACAACTCTATTCAAATAAGGATATCAAAAAGCTGCATAAGTATTCCTCTATATTAGTAGTTGCAAACCTAGGTATAAGAAAGAATCACCTTAGTGGATAGGTAAAATGTGGATTTCTTGAATCTACTTTCCAAGAGATTAATTTAGTAGGTATGGAGTAGGGCCTAAGAATTATCATTTTAATATGCCCATGGCAATTCCAAGGCAAATAGCCAGTTGTCATCACATAGCAGATTTATGACAAAAGCTTTTATGTTCATAAACTGGTTGAATTTTTCACAATAAAGAGACCTTGGCAAGCACCCATTACTACCTCCTGACTGGCATGTTAACAAATAGTTACAAGATCAATTTGACAGAATTAAAATTCAAAAACCTTACTGGATTCAGTTGAAACATGTTTTACCATGATATAAAAATTTGGACCTTTTGAATTTGAAATTATTACTATGCACTTAAACTGACATAAACGTATTAATGTAGAGTTTTCATTTTCTGAGCAATACCTTAAAAGGCAAAAATATCAATGCATATCCCCATAAAAGCTTTGCATGTAAAAGAATTGTGCTCTCTCGATATACTCTAGTGACCTCTTAGATATGAATAGAATTGACTGACTTGGAACACAAAAGCTTGAGATAATTTGTAGATGTAACTGTCCAGCTAAAACAACTTATATCTATTTGGACAATATATGCTCCCTCCAGAGATTCTAAAGAATTTTTAAAAGATGCAAAGACAATTTATCCCTCTTTTCAACTTTGATCCTGGTAGATACTGTGATCTCTCTAGATAGATCATGACATACAGTTTTAACATATGGCCCATATGCAGTTCTAATAAAATGTTCAATGTCAAGTACTAGAGGTTCTTCTTTCTATAAATTACTTTGCATTTTTCTTGGTTTTCCAAACTGGGAATTTGGGGGAAATATCACAAGAATGTATGCTTTCATTAAGGAATAATACATTTGGTCCAAAGTTCTTCTTATTGATGTTAATTCTTGGCTCGTGCTAAAGCAGGACAGTCAAGAACATTCTGCAGCAGTATTCATGAATCTGGAAGCAGGAAATGTAGACAAAAACTATGCTGGCATGATAATAGAGAATAGAGTAAACAGAGTAGAGGGGAAGAATTTTAAATTAAGGTTTACAGGAATATTTTAGACTAAAAACATTCAAGGTAGAAACTTTAATCTTAGATCTTATTGTTGCTCATGTATTTAAAATTTGACTTAGAAAAAGGTAACGTAATCTTCTTCTGAAATTATACTTTATATTTCATCATCATTCTATCAAAACACCTAGCTACCCACAAGGAAACCACATTAATAGAAGGCTTATAACTATATAATTCTCTCATAAATGTGACCTTTGCTTTCTATTGCTTAGAATAAGATTGATACAAAAACTTACAGTGAAAAATAGGCAAGAGAAAGAAATTGGCCATCTGAGTAAATTCACCAACATATTCAGATGCCTAGACATGAGCAATAAATTACAAACTAACTAGGAAACAGGAAGAGATGGCCCAGCCAAAGGAACAAACCAAATATCCTGAAGAGATACAAGATTTAAGACAATTAATTAATGATAATGACACAACTTTCATAAATCATTTCAAAGAATTAAAAGAAATTATAGTCAAAGAGATAAAGGATATTTAGAAGACACTGGGTAAGAATAAAGAACAATTGTATCACCTGCAAAGAAAAATTACAAAGCTTATGGGAATGAAAGACATGGTAGATGAGATTAAAAATACATTAGAGGCACAAAAGATCAGATTTGAATTGCTTGAAGAGAGAATTAGTGATTTTGAAGACAGAACATCTGAACTGGAAAAGACAGGGGAATTCAAAGAGAAGAGAATGGAAAAAATGGAACAGGGTCTGAGAGAAATAAGTGACAATGCAAAATGCACAAACATACACATTATCAGGGTCCCAGAGGCAAAAGAGAATGGAAAGGGGCTAGAAAGAATATTTGAGGAAATAATGACTGAAAACTTCCCAACCCTAATGAAAGACATAAATATCAATATCCAAGAAGCACAACTCACCCCAAACAGAACAAATCTGAACAGACTTATCCCAAGACAACTACTATTCAGAATGACATATATCAGAGGTAAAGAGAGGATTCTGAAAACAGCAAGAGAAAAGCAAAGCATCAGGTACAAGGGAACCTCAATAAGATTAAGTGCTGACCTCTCATCAGAAACCATGAGCAGATAAAAAAGTGTTGGGATGTATTTAAGGTACTGAAAGAAAAAAATCTGCCACCCAAGAATTCTGTATCCAGCAAAACTGTCCTTCAAAAATAAGGGTGAGTTCAAAGTCTTCACAGACAAACAAAAACTGATAGAGTATGTTACCAAAAGACCAGAATTACAAGAGATACTAAGGGAATGCTGAAGCTTTAAAGGAAATAACAAGGGCAAGAGCCTTGGGGAAGAGTGCAGAAATGAAGACTATTAGGAAGAGTAAATTAAAGTGGAAAAAGAAAGACAAAAGTATGACATGGCAACAGAAAGCCAAAGGACAAAATGGATGAAGTAAATAATGCCTTTACAGTAATAACATTGAGTGTTAATGGCTTGAACTACCTAATCAAAAGAATTATACTGATGGAATGGCTAAAAAAGTATGAGCCATCTATATGCTGTAAGACAATCTAATACCCATCTTGCTCAAGCTCTTCCAAAAAAATTGAACCATTGTTATTAAATATTGTGCTAGAAGTTCTAGCTAGAACAATGAGGCTAGATAAAGAAATAAAAGACAACCAAATAGGAAAAGAAGAAGTAAGCATCCTCTATTCACTGATATGATCCTATATCTAGAAAATCCTGAAAAATCCACAACAAACCTAGTAGAACTAATAGACAATTTCAGCAAAGTGGCAGGATACAAAATTAATATGCAAAAATCAATAGTGTTACTGTACAAGACTGATGTGTAAACTCAGAAGGATATCAGAAAAAATTCCATTCATAATAGCAGCTAGAACAATCAAATATTTAGGAATAAACTTAACCAAGGACATAAAGGACCTTTATTCAGAAAACTACAAAACATTGCTAAAAGAAACCAAAGGAGACTTAAATAAATGGAAGGCCCTTCCATGTTCATGGATTGAAAGACTAAATATCATTAAGATGTCAATTCCACCCAAACTGATTTACAGATTGAAACTCAATCCCAATAAAAATCCCAACAGCCTTTTTTGCAGAGGGGAAGGATAGAGGGATTGAGAGGTGATAGCTAAAGGTAGAGGTTTTCTTTTTGTAACAATGAAAATGCTCTAATTGATTGTGGTAATGAATGAACAACTCTATGATTATACCAAAACCCATTGAATGCACACTTTAGATGGATTGCATGATATGTGAATATATCTCAATAAAACAACTTAAAAATATATTAGAGGCATATAAGAGCAGATTTGAAATGCTAAGACAAATAAGTGAATTTGAAGACAGGGCATTTGCAATTGAAAATATAGGAGAAAAGACAGAGAAAATAATGCAAATAAAATTGAACAGGATATCAGGGAAATGAATGACAACTCAAAATGCACAAGCATAAGTGTTATAGGTGTTTCAGATAAAGAAGAGAGCAAAAAAATGGTTATAAAGAATATCCGAGGCAATACTGACTGAAAATTTTCAAACCCTTATGAAAGACATGAATATCAGTATTCCAGAAGAACAATATCACCCCAAAAGAATAAATACTAATAGATCTACTATAGGATATCTAGTATTAATATTGTCAAAGGCCAAACATAAAGAGGATTCTGAGAGAAGCAAGAGAAAAGCAATGTATTACTTACAAGTGAGCCTGAATAAGGTGAAGTGCCTATCTCTCTACAGAAACCATGGAGGGGAAAGGCAGCAGTATGATAAACTTAAGGTATTGAAAGAGAAAAACTGCCAGCCAAGAATTCTTTATTTAACAAAACTACCCTTCAAAAATGAAGGTGAGTTTCAAGTCTTTACAGACAAATACTGAGGGCGTGTGTTACCAAGAGATCAAATCTATAAAAAATATTAAAGGGTGTGTTACAACCTGATAGGAAAACACAAGGGAAAGAGCCCTGGAGAAGAGTGTAGAAATGAAGAGCATAAGTAAGAGAAACAGAAAGGTTTAAAGACAGACAATAGTAAGATATGACAACAGAAAGCAAAGGGATAAAATGAATGAAGTAAATAATGCCTTTATAGTAGTAACACTGAATGTTAATGGATTGAACTCCCCAATTAAAAGACATAGACTGATAGAATGGATAATAACAACAACAACAAAAAAAAGAACATGAGCCAACTAAAAGTTGGTTCGTTGAGAAGATGAACAAAATCAATAAAACTTTAGCTAGATTAACAAAGATAAAAAAGAGTGAAGATGAAAATAAATAAAATCAGAAATGAGAAGGGTGACATTACCACTGGGCTAGAAGAAATAAAAGAGATCATAGGAGGATAGCATTGATGAAATGGACAAATTTCTGGAAACACATGAACAAATGACACTGACTCTAGAAGAAATAGAAGACCTCAAAACCAATCACAAGTAAAGAAATTGAAACAATCATCAAAAACCTCTCCAAAATGAAAAGTCAAAGGCCAGATGGCTTCACAGGTGAATTCTACCAATCGTTTAAAAAAGATCTAATACCAACCTTGCTCAAATTCTTCCGAAAATTTAAACAGGAAGGAATGCAATGAAACTCATTCTATGAAGCTAATATCACCCTAACACCAAAGCCAAATAAAGATATGAAAAAAAGAAAATTACAGACCAATTTCTTTAATGAATATGGATGTAAAAATCCTCAACAAGATACTTGCTAACTGTGGCAGTTTGATATTTTTTATGAATCCTCCAAAAAAGAGAAAAATTATGTTTGTAAACTGATCTGTTCCTCTGGGTTTGATACCCTTTGATTGTACAATATTCAAAAATTTTAAGTTACTTGATAAAAGATTAGGGCTTTGATCCAATCACGTCAGTAAGGCATGACTCAGGGTTGAGCCCCGCCCCCTTTGTGGACTGATATAAATAGACATTCATTCAGGAAGATACACAAGAGAAGACATGGAAAGAGAGAGAGCTCCATATACCCCAGGGGAGAGAACTTTGTCATTTCGATCCTGCCTGCCATCTGACAGAAAGGAGAAGTCTCAAACAGTTAAAACTTCAGAGAAAGAGGGACCATTTGCTTGATAACTATAGCTCACCTTGGGAAGACAGCTGAGGCTTGTATAGGAAGCCCTGAGAGAGAAGCCCAGAGGGGGAGCCCAAACCCTCAAAGAGATCTGTGACCACTTGCTTCAACACGTGGCAACTGCCTTGGGTGAGAAAGCAACCTTGAGCTGGACACTTTAGGGCCTTATATCTGTAAGCTTTTATCCCAAATATATACCCTTTATAAAAGCTAACAAATTTTTGGTACTTTGCATTAGCACCCCTTTGGCTGACAAATACACTAACCGAATCCAAAAACACATAAAAAAATTATACATAAGAAACAGGTGCCTTAATATCAGGTATGCAAGGGTGGTTCAACATAAGAAAATCAATCAGTGTAATATACCACACTAATAAATTGAAGAAGAAAAAAATCACATGATAATTTCAATTGATGCAGAAAAGGCATTTGACATAATACAACACCCTGTCTTGTTAAAAACACTCCAAAAGATAGTAATAGAAGGAAACTTTCTCAATATGAAAAAGCGCATATATGAAACTCATCCAGCTAACATGGTGCTTAATGGTGAAAGACTGAAAGCTTTCCCACTGAGATCAGGAGCAAGACAAGGATGTCCACTCTCCCCATTGTTATTTAATATGTTGCTAGAAGTTCTAGCTAGCGCAATTAGGCAAGAAAAAGTAATAGAAGGCACTCAAATAGGAAAGGAAGAAGTAAAGCTTTTGTTATGCACTGATGATATTATCCTATACTTTAAAAATCCACAACAAAATTATTAGAATTTATAGACAATTTCTTATAGACAATTTCATCAAATTGGCAGAATACTAGATTAATATGCAAAAATATTTAACATTTCTATATACTACTAATGAGCAATTTGAGGAGGAAGTCAGAAAAAAATCCATTTACAATAGCAACTAAAAGAATAAAATATTTAGGAATAAATTTAACCAAGGACATAAAGGACCTGTATTCAGAAAACTATAAAACATGGCTAAAAGACACCAATGATGATCTAAGTAAATGCAAGGTCATTCTGTGTTCATGGATTGGAAGACTAAATATCATTAAGATGTTAAATCTACACAAACTGATCTACAGATTTGATACAATACTGATAAAAATATGAATATTCATCTATGTAGAATTGGTAAAACCAACTCTCAAATTTATCTGGAAATGCAAGGGTCCCTGAATAGCCAAAAATACTTAAAAACTAAGAATGAAATTGGAGGACCCTCACATCCAGATTTTAAAGCATATTATCTAGATACAGTCATTCAAAATGGCATGGTAACTAAAAACAAATGAAAAAATTAAAAACAGAAAAAAAATGTCATGGTAATATCATAAAGATAGATTAACCAATGGAATTTAATCAAGAGTTCATAAATAGACCCTCACACCTATGGTCAGTGATTTTTGACAAAACTCTCAAACCCACTCAGCTAGTCAGGATAGCCTGTGCACCAAATGGTGCATGTAAAACTGGATATCTATATCTAAAAGAAAGAAAGAGGACCCTTATTGCATACCTTGAACAAAAAGTTGATTAAAAAATGGATCAAGAACCTAAATAGAAAAACTAGAATCATAAAACTCTTAGAAGAAAATGTAGGAAAACATCTTCAAGATCTTATGGTTGGTGGTGGTTTCTTGGACCTTACACCCAAAGCACAAGCAACAAAAGAAAAAAATAGATAAAGGGACTGCCTCAAAATTAAATAGCTTTGTTCTTCAAAATACTTTGTAAAGAAAGTATAAAGGCAGAGTATTCAATGGGAAAAAAATCTTTGGAAACCATGTATCTGATAAGGCTTGGCCTCCATAATATATAAAGAGATCATACAATATATTGACAAAGTGACAAGCAACCCCATTTTAAAAATGGGCGAAAGAATTAAACAGATATTTTTCTGAAGTGGAAATACAAACGTCCAAAAGAAACATGGAAATATGTTCAATATCACTAGCTATTAGAGAAATGCCCATCAAAACTGCTATGAGATATCATCTCACACTATACAGAATGGTCATTAATAAAAGAACAGAAAATTTCAAGTGTTGGAGAGGATGTTGAGAAATAGGAAAACACCTTCAGTGTTGGTGGGAATGTGAAGTGGTGCAACCCTTGTGAAAGACAAGCTGGCAGTTCTTCAGGAAACTAAATATAGAGCTGCCATATGTTCCAGCAATCTTGCTACTAGGAATGTATTCAGAAGAACTGAAAGCAAGGGTTTGAACAAATATTTGCACACTGATGTTCATACTGGCATTATGCACAATTGCAAAAAGATGGAAACAACCTAAGTGTCTGGCAATCAATGAATGGATAAACAAGATGTGGTATATTCATATGGTGGAATATTATTCAGCTATAAGAAGAAATCAATTGGGAAAGCACATGACAACATGGAGGAATCTTGAGGATATTATGTTGAGTGAAATAAGCCAGACAAAAAAGGATGATTATTGTATTGTTCACTGCTATAAACCAAATACAATGTGAAGACTTTTGGAGGTGGACTATGAAGTGTAGGTTGGTAGGAGATGGAATGTGGGATGAGAAGGGGAGGAAGATACTGGATATAGAATGTTTAATAAGGTTAGATGCAAATGTGTGATAATGGTTTGATTTGGTAACACATTAATGACTGTAACAAAAACTGTTGAATTATGGATGTGATTGTAGCTGAAATGAATAGTCTCGGAAAATTAATGTTAGTTGGAGGACAGCTGGAGGATAATACTGGGAATGTATAACAATGATTTTGGAAGTAGAAGAGGATTATGGATAATAATCCATATAATCCAATAACAGAAATGTTCTACTACAGAAGCTTACCTGGGCTGGGTAGAGGGAATTGTATTTCTGAGTCCCTTCTTTTCTTCCCACTTATAGAAATATATTTTACAAAAGAATCACAAGCACACACAAAATTATGTTATAGGTATTTCTCTGCAACATAGTCTATAATAGATAAAACTAAAGTTCTTAAATAGCTACCAAAAGGGAACTATTTAATGGGAAAATATAACTAGTGAAATTTATGGACTATAGTTAACAACATTGTAATATTTTTGTAGCAAAAACAAAGTTGGTGCTGTATTAATCTAAGGTGAAAAAAAAAGAATATGGGGTTTTATTTTACGAGATTTGAATATGTTAAGCATTTTTCTCTTCATGTTTTTATATTAATAAGGAGACTTTGACTATGTAATTTAACTAATCTGTGTATTTTTCTGAGCAGTAGGGTTACAACTGAGTTAGCCATTGGAATTAGATGAGATAAGAGTGCCTGAAAAATAACTTTTTAGGAATAATGTTTCCATAAATTGGTGAGCCACCTTCTCCTGTTCTTTTATTTTTGTGAATTCGAAATAAAGTTTTTAATAAAAAAAGTAAGGATTGATTTCTGGACTCTTAATTCAGTTCCATTGGTCTATATGTCTGCCTTTGTGCCAGTATCATGCTGTTTTGATTCTAAGGCATTTTATTATTTTTTTTTCAATTAAAAGCAAATGTTTATTTTGTATGAAAAAAATTACAGAATACTGATCATAGAAACAATTCCTCCAACTGAATTTTTTTCAAGATGACTTTGGTTATTCTGGGGCCCTTACCCTTTTCCATAAATATTTGATGATTGGCCTTTCCATTTCTTCAAAGAAAGATGTTGGAATTTTGATTATGATTTTGTTAAATATCTAAATTGCATTAGGTATAATTGACATCTTAATATATTTAGTTTTCTACTCCATGATCATGGAATGTAACCATTTATTTAGGTTAGGTCTTCTCTAATTTCTTTTCACAATGTCTTGTAGTTTTCTTTGTATAAATTCTTTACATCCTTGGTTAGATTTATTCCAGGTGTTTCATTCATTTAGTTGCTATTGAAAATGGAATTTTTCCTTGCTTGATTCTTTAGATTATTTATTACTACTATATAAAGAAATGCTAGTGATTGTTGCATGTTAATCTTGTGCCCAACCACTTTGCTGAATTTATTACTTCCAGTAGCACTTTTGTGGATTTTTCAGGATTTTCTGTGTATAGGATCATATCTCAGTCACTTAGGCTCCTTTCACTTTTTAAATATATTTTTCTCTACTCTTCAATTGTATTTTGATTATATTGTTTTCAAGTTCACTGATACTTTCCGCTGCCAGCTCAATCTGCTGTTGAAGCCCTCTTGGGAGTTTTTTCATTTCAGTTACTTTTTATCCTCAACACCAGTATTTCTGTTTGGTTCCTTTTTTAAAAATTTTATCTCTTTAATTGAGATTTTCATATTGTGCATTCATCCTTTTCCTGATATACTTTAGTTCTTTTTCTGTGTGTTCCTGTCTCCTTTTATTTTTGAGTATATTGAGAATCATTTCATTTTTTACTGTCTTTTTCTGGAATGCACAATGTCTGGTAGTCTGTCTAGATTTTTATCTTGTTCAATTGGATTGGCCATCATTTTCTGTTTCTTTGTTTGTCTTATAATCTTTTGTTGCATCCTGTACATTTTAATATTTTAAAGTATTAACTCTTTGAATTAGTTCCTGAGTTTCCTGGTCCTTAAATTTTTGTCCATTTAGTGATATGGCAGAGGTTCCCTGCCAGGAGCTAACTAAAACAATAAAAAATGCAGAAAGAGTTTTCATGTCTTTGCAAATTGGCTCTGTGTTAGCTGGTACTTTCTTCAGAGTTTAGCCCTTTTAATAAGAAAATTAGCCTGAGGCAACAATGATGTGTACAGACCTCACTGTCATTTCGAAGCCTGTGTCTTTTCCTGGGCTTGTGCATGCTTATGGCCTTATGAACTCTCCCATTTATAAGAATTCAAATGCCCCCTCTATTCCCTATGAAATAGAGTTTCTCCTCCTACCAGGTGTTCTATTTTAAGTTCTAAAGCATGCAATCCTTTGCTGTGGGCTACTTGGATTTAATTATTTCTTAAATAAGCTGCTTCTACCTGTAGGGCAAGTTCTGGGAGGTTGAGCCAAAGATGAGTTTCTTGGTTCAGTCTCTCAGGCTGCCAACTGATAGCTTGGAAATAATACGCAGGCACCAAAGTATGCACATAATGGTTTATCTGATCTCTCAGGAACAGGGCCAGGGATCCACAATGGGAGCGCATGTTGCCTCCACACTACTCTGGGGAGAGAAAGAGGGGTTAGCAATGATATCACAAGCCTCTCCTATCATTTTTTTAAAGCTGTATTTTCTTGATTCAAAACTCAGTTACTTGCAAACATTTAACTGTTTTCTGGAGTTCTGAGAAAGATGGCTTTGCTAGGTTTTGCTAGTTTTCAAAGATTCTGTGAGGGAATGGTTCCCTGGAGCATTTTATGCTACCATCTTAATAACCTGTGGGTAACAAAGTTTTGCAGAACTTCTAGTTACTGTATGGATCAGCTTCAATAGAGACTTTCTTTTTAAAAAGGAAACATTAGTTTCATACTATTCTCTGCACTGAATGGAGTTATTGGCATCAAATATGTATCTTATCTTAATCTGGAAAAAACCTATATTGTTCTAAATTTAACACCAATGGTCTCAGCAGTATCTGTATAACATTTTACATTTAAAACTGGTTATACACAAAAATTATTATCAATCATTGCTCTAATATTAAAGACACAAATATTCACATACCTATGAAAATAATTAAAAAAATCAGACCTACTGCAGAACACTTCAACTTGCTAAATGTCTCTGTTTTTCCCCTTCCCTAAACAAATACCTTTGGAAAACCAATTGGTCCTTTGTGCTTCAGTTGTGCCCTATTTCATAAAAAGAGTTTATTAAATTAAATTATTACTCAGACACCTTTAAGTTCTAAAATTCTGGAAGACATAAGTGGCAAAGCATTCAAACACTTTGTCAACCAGACATCAAGGGAATATAAATATAAAGCAAAAAGTTTTATTTGTGGATTCACTACTGCTTACTCCCTCCCTCCCTCCCTCCCTCTCTCCCTCCTTTCTTTCCTTCCTTTCTTCTTCTTCATACCTTATTTTCACTCTAGGTGTCCTTAACTGGCTAACTGAAGGGGCAAATCCCCACTGTAAATAGCTTTAATTTTTAAAATATTTGTTATTGAATATGTGTGCAATATGTGAATTATCTTTTGCTTCCAGTTTCCAAGGTTTAGGCCTTTACCCTGCATTCTGTCATAGGATATATGATTTTTAGAAAATCATGAACAATTATTTCTCAGAAAGTTCTTCCTGTAATAAAAAATACTTTTCTTTATCATTTTCTACAATTTTAAGTTAATTATTATGAACACATAAACTGCTTTGAAATTTCTACAGCTGTAAAAGGAACAAATGTCATTTAAATCAAAATGGTTTTTTATTAGTAGTGGCTATAGTAGTTTTTCGCAGTAGAGATAAAAGTAATAGCAAATGAAAATAGCTAACATTTATTGAATACTGTTTATTTTTGAGGTGCTATTTGGCTACGTGTTTTACATGAGCAAGTAATATTTTTTCTATCAATTTAAAATAGAGGAGGTGAAGTGTAACATGGTGTCAAAATAACTTATTTTAGATTATACTGCAATTAAATTGCCTTAGAGCCCATGATCAAAACCACCATGAAAGAGAAACAGATAACAAAATAAGTTATCTACCCTATCATCAACCAGACACAACCACTGTTGACATGTCCAGAATGAGCCTTGGTGCTGAAGGGCATTGTTGGTGATATGCCAATGTGAAGGTCAGCATTGTGGCATAATTAGGTGTTCTGTAGAGGCGAGCATCCCCATTTTCAAAGAGCTCATCAATTCAATAGCCAAATGGCCAGAAGGACCATCATCAAAGTGTCATTATTGGGGTAAATAACACTTTTCTTAGACAACCTGTTTTGAATCAGATAACCCTTAGGATAGATAAATATTAAGCTGTTAATAGTTCTTAACATTTTACACATAATACACAAATGAAATTAGCTGTCATATATTGATCACTAATAATGAACCAGCCTCCTGTGCTGAATTATATCAGTGTATCCATGAGTGTGAGCATGTGTTTTTGCATTTTGGGTGTATGGGTATGTATGCATGTGTGTGTTTTCATTTCACCTATAAAATAATCTTATTTTATAGAAAAAAAATGAAGTTCAGAAATTGTGACTAATGTGTGAAAAGTTTTGTTTGTGGCTGATGTTACAGTAGAAAAATATAATTTCCAATGAGATATATCTCAATTTGAATTTTTTTCTGCCACTGTTAGATGTGAACTTGGCCAAGATTCTTAATATCTGTGAACCTCAGGTTCTACATTAATGAAATTCAGATAGTAATATCTAACTTATGTTGTATGAAATTTAAATGAAATAATCTATATAAAATCACCTAGTATACTGCCTACAGAGAATAGACCCTTTTTCCCATATTTTCTGAGTTCAACCACCCTGCCCCTAAAATCATGAGCAATATATATCATTGGCTTAACCTTCTTAGTATATTGACAAACTGTGGGAAAATCTTACAGCCAGCAGAAGAGGACTGTGAAGGTAATAGATTATTTCCTCAACAGTATAAGTGAAAATTACCACTTTACTCATTTCTCTCATCTTTCTCCAGAAGAGGAAGCATTCTCTAGACAATCTAGCACCTTTAGCATAGACCTGTTTCTTGTGAACAATGCTGTGTCTGGGGCACTGCTTCCTTGGATACATTATGTAACCAAACACAAAACCTGAAGACAACACAGTGTGACTGCTCGCATTTCACACTCACTATGTATTTAGAAACATTGGAGTTATCTCATGGACTGCTTCCCTAAGAGAATCAACATCAAGTAAAGTGGCCTTGATAAATTCAGTGATAATGTGAAAGCTGTGTCAAAAGCAAACCTTGCTGAAATGGATATACTAATAAACCTGTGGACTCAGAAGGAGTCCATTATCCTCCTCAACAAGTTTGCAGAGAAATTGTCTCTCATTAGTTCACATTTCCTTGTGGGTTTCAGTTGTTTTTACAATCTGGGTTTGAACCTGCCAAGGAGGAACAGGCGCTTTCTTCAGGGGCTTGCTCACCATGTGAAGTATTGGCACATCTGTTTGGACCATCTGAGCTAAGCTAGCAGATGCTGGTGGAAACCATGTGTTTTTAGTAACAACAACAACAATAAAGAGAAAGCTACTTTTAAAACAATTCCCCCTCGGCTCAGATTCACAGGCCGCTACCAAAGACTTGCAGAGACCTGTCTACACATCCCAAAGACAATGACACAACTCTGATGCATTACAGATCTCCTTTGCTGATGGGAAGAATTAGTTGTAAAAAACTTTTTTAGTATCCTTTTTCTCTCTTTTTTTCAATACACCAGATTCCTCAGAATATTAGAACATTCAAAGTGATATTCTGTGCTGATTTAACCTCAGACAAAGGACAAAACTTGTGATATGGCTCTGCTCAACACAAAAGGGTTATACAATTCTTGCTAATGTTGAAAATTGCCAGAATTTCCCCTCTAGTCTTCCTTGACCTTTTTCTGGACAGCTCATGTTCTGTATCTGGGTCAGTTTTAAAATGACCAACAACCAATTTATCATTACTTTTTAATCTCTCAAATGGTTCATCTATCCATCCATAATGATCAGGCATTAAGCTGTAGATTTAGACTTGTTTTCTCTTCTTAACTACAGTCATTCAATTTATGTATTTTAAAATAAATTATTTAATATATTAGTGTACTCCATTTTGGGGGTTTAAGAAGAGGTAGTCAAAACAGGTTTTCATAAATTAGACTATTTTATTTGCCTAATGAAAAAGGAGAGCACAATCTCTTTACCAGACAAATGTTGGATGCTTCATGTAGAAGATGACCTTAAAACTTTGTCATGTTATTCGCTACTGACTCTCTTTATCCTGGCATGTTGTTTAGTTTATCATTTGTCCTGGATAATTCATTTTTAACAAAGTACTTATTTGTATTTAAACAAGGTGGGTGAGGTGCTAACTTCCATATTGTACTCTGAGCTTCTTTTATGGTTTCCATTGGTAGTAAATGGGATGCATGCACAGGGATCAGAGTTCTACTTTTAATATATAGTTAAATGTATATGTTGATGAGTAATGATAAAATAATAACTAGTATCTTTCCCCCAGCCTTTAACAAGTACAAGGTAACTAACCCTCTTTTTCAAAGGCAATGCAGAATACTTGGTGATAAAACATAGTTGTCTCAGCTACACACGACTAGAGACAACTAATTCCTAACCTACAATGGTGGTGGGAAGAGTATTTGATGCTGCCACATTATGTGACATTAACTAGAGATCATTAAACTGTAAGCTTCCCAGTGTAAGAGTCAGTGGGAAATATGGGAAATTATATGAAAGAGATATATGAAATATGTGTGGTAAATAAATGTTGAGCCATCCTGCTACAGAACTAATGAAAATAGTCAGAGTATTCTTGCTGTAGTTATTTAATTAGATGTTGCCTAATGCAGCTCTATAATTATATATGTATTTTATTACTTAGTAATGGTTTTTTATGTTGCAATAAAACCTTGCAACAACAATGTGCTCAAAACCAAAAGTTCATGCTTAATGAAAAACTTAAGAATCAAATTTCATTTTTTCAAGGAAGTTCATGATGATTTGTGTAAGTTGGCAAAAATATTTGTTGACATTTATTAGCCAATATAGTGGCTGTAGTGATATCACTGACAACATAAAAATCAGGATGCTGCTGAAGAAGCATTAGTCTCTAGTTTAAAAGATAGTGATTATTTTTAAAAGACTGTTCTCAGAAGTGATAATTTAACATGATTTGCCTCAGAAGGTATATGTATACATCACAGTCTGTGTGCATGACTTTACATTTAGGTCAAATGACCATTTTTCTGAATCAATTTCACTCACTATTCCAAAGATTTTTTTTGCGCATCTGGATGTACCAAAATTGATGCAATATCTGCAGGTCTTTTGCTTCCATTATCAGCTGAACTTGTAAACACTTTTATATAGGCAGCATCAGATGCTTCCAAGAGAAAATAGTATAATTAACTCCAACAATGTTTCATTTTTAGGTGACCATTCTACTTAAGGTAAACCACATGACATTATTGTGGGTACTATTATAAATTCAATTAAAGACTTCACATTAAGGTAAAATTATATGTTTTATAGTGGTAGTGCAAATAATATATGATGGAACACAGCATTGTAGTGAAAATCATATTCTTATTAAATTAGAAAACTTACAATTGGTGTGCATGCATGATTCATAATTTTGGTCAAAGTCACAATATTCTACCTGTAAAAAGAATTTCTAGTTGTGAAAATTTGTAAATATTTTTGTATAAATATGTAAAGAAACTATAATTTTGGTAAACATAGTTTTCTTTTTTTTTATGTGTAGCAACAGGCACTCTCATATATTGCTGTGGAGTCCGACCACTTTGTAAAATCTGTTTGCAGTTTCTACTAATCTTTATAGCAGTTTTATTCTTAACAGCCAAAGCTTAAAACCATCTAAATATCCATCAACAAGAGAATGGGTAAAAAAAAAAAAGATGTATTCATACAAATAAATTGTTTTCAGCAGTAAAAACAAGATGAATGAATGATATAAGTAACAATGTGGATCAATATCACAGACATAATCCTAAGTGAAGGAAATCAAACATAAAAGAATATGTCTATAAATCTAGACATAAAAGTGTATAATCCATTGTTATGAACCTCAAGAACAGAAAACATTAGTCTATGGTGATGCAAATCAAAGATACCCTTTGGTGGGGAGGAGAGATTGATTCGAAAGGAGCATAATGGCTGCTGGGTATATTCTGTATCTGGAACAGAAGGAGAGTACGCATAGAGCATATTAGTGTAAAACGTTATTAAGCTCTACAATTAATATTTGTTAGTACATTGTTCTGTATTTAAGTTATTCTCAGAGAGAAAAATAGTAAATAATGCATACTATTTGTTATAGTAAAAATGTATATATGTTTTCCGGTAAAACTTATATTTGATTTATTGGGAAAAATACATTATTTTTTAAAATACCAGTGACAGTATTAGAGACAGAGCTGCTAAAAATTACTAAAATGCGCAAATATATTCCAGGAATAATTTTTCTCCAGGTGTTGTGTTGCCACAATCAAATAATCAATAAAAATATGTTTTGAAAATTTTACTTGTGTGTATGGATACATGTAATTTTTATTTTGAAAATAATCTTTAAATTAGAATTATTTTATGATCAATAATATATTAAAATATGCTGTTAGTCAACAAATATTTCAAAATTATATTTTTAATTTATTTAAAATGCCTCCTTTTACTCTAAAACAATGTCCTGATTTAGACAATAAGTTATATAGTTAGTCTATTGTTATATGCTATAATTTGAAATCAGCAACGTTCTATGAGTTAAAAGTATCTTATATATTTTACTTATGAGAAAAATCTCAGCGAAGACACCAGAATCTTGCAAGGTGTTTCGTGTTAGTTGGGGTAGAGATGGAGAAAAGAACTGACATTTGAAAATAGTTCATCTTGATTCTAAAATCTCTTTCTAATAACTGGAATATTCGTCATTTGAGTTGTTGTAGACAGATTGCCATATGTATTAAACCTTTTGCTAGAATTTCCTTGCTAGAAACTAAGTATTTGTGAGTATAAAAGATAAACAAAAAAGTATCATCAGCCCATGAAAGCACTTATGCATGATAGTTCAGAAATAATGAATCAAGTATATGTTGATATTGATATAATTACTTGCATTTGGTATTCTAGTATTGCCTGGTTCGTTAGGGAAAGATAGGATATTGTAATAGCCATAAGATTAAAATAAAATAAAATGTGCTTACATGAATTAGTTGTTATTTTGAAGACTCATTTGGTCAGTGATGAAACATTTTATGGAACTATTCTGAAGACATGAAAAGGTTTGTGGGATGAGATGTCAAAACCTAAAATAAAATATCCTGAAAATTTAACCTTAATTTGTTTTCTTTTTGGTTTCTTCTTTCAGTTAAATTTTACGCATACTACCTGGAAACATAAATGGGACAGGGAATCTATTCTCTTAAGTATTTGGATGATCTTGCTATACAGCTGACTCCCTTCAGACCTAAGTTTGTCTGAAATTCCGGCAGCCATTTGCATTTATTTTTCAATGCAATCCAGCTGAACGTAATTTTATCCAACAGCGGATGAACTGAAAATCTCTATGCAATTTCCAGAGATTGCCTAGGGGAAAAAAAACGGAATACAACTGAAATATAATTTCAAAATAGTTTTGTGGAATGCTTTTCTTTTTATATCTGAGAGCCATGTTGGAACTTAGGAGTTTACTTTGTCCAGCCTGGTCTTTGAGTGCTTATTCTTTAATCATCTAATTGCTAAATATTAGTCCCAGGCTTCATTTTTAAGTTCTGGCACAATGTGTTCTTTTTAACCTTAGATTCTTACCATTACTGTCAGCAAAATACCTTGGTTCGTTGATTTTGTATCCCTGGCTCCCCACCATCATTTGTGAGTATTCTTTATCATTTGAATGATAACTATAGTCACTTCAGTCAGCCTGTTAGCATAGCAGTGGTAATAAAATAATAAAACCTTTACTGAGAAAAAGTAATCTTTCTAATTTTTCATTTAAATCTTGTATTATCACTTCAGACAAACTATGATAATTTACTGTGCTTTCCTCTTTCATGCTGCTGCCCTACTTCCTATTATGTATTTCTCCTTAAAATGTTTCAATTAAAATGGGAAATTATATGGTGATATTACCCCAGTGATGTACCGCCAATGAATTTCAGATTAAACTGAAAACCATCTAAATGGCTGAGGGTCAGTAGTAAGTAAATAGATGAATCTGGGAGGAAACAGGTGTCATAAGATTTGTTTGAATCATGACTCCCTCCAATTTTTACCATTATCAAGCTCATGTGTCTCAAGGCTAAAATGAGATAATAAATTAATAAGTACCCATCATAACAAGTACTGCAATTTTTTTGGTTTATTTTCCATGGACAAAGGAATAAAGCCTTTTTTAAAAATTTGAGATGCTATGAGTTTACAAACCAATCATGCATAAAATACAGAATTCCTATACACCACCCCATCACCAATACCTTGCCTTGGTATGGAACATTTGTTACTGTTGATAGCACTCCTTTTATAATTGCACTATTTTTAAATAGTAGCTAGTTACCTTTGTTACAATTGATGAAAGATTACTGAAATAGTTATATCTATTGTCCATTATTTACATCAGGTGTATTTTTCCCATATACCACCCTATTATTACTTCCTTGTATTAATATCATACATTGGTTATAATTCATGAAAGAACATTCTAAACAAAACCTTTTGTTCACCTAGGAATGGGCTATAGGTGACTTTTAACAGAGACACCTGGAATTTAAAACTTACATTTGAATTTCTTTAGCAGAGATGAATAACATGAGATCTAAGTAAACAATCAAATCAATTCAAAACAAAAATATTAAAAAATTGCCTATTTTCTTCTCCTTAGAATAATACATTTGTTAGTGACTGAAATGCAAACCACTTTGTTGTTACTCTTTGAAGCATGCATCTAAACATTTTGCTATCATATTGATTAAGGTCAGTAAATCAAAAGTTTTTGGTTAAAAGATATCAATATTATGAAAAGAGATTGTCAAATTATGTGATCAAGCCCCATCTGGATGTTATAACCATGGGACCAGGATTGCTGCTTGATACTGTCTCACCAGAAGGGTCATTATGTAGGAGAAAAATAACCTCTTGTACTTACTGCTCAAGACTAGAATCGAAAAGGGTGTTAGAAATGTATATAGAAGGAGAATAAATAAGTGCATATCATCTTTGCTTGCTTTTAACACATGGAAAAAAATAGATGAATATATAAGTGGTATGTTTGAGCTCCTTTTTAAATATTTATTTCCAACAAGCCCCATTTTGGAAATGATTTAATCCTAGTTAGAAAAATACTGAAATTAATACCTTAATGATGTAAAATTATTAAAGTTGGAAAAACAGATGAATGGTTACATAGGAGCGAAGAGGGGTTAAACACAAGAAAATAAGACATAATTAGGTGTGAGGTTTGGTGGTCACTGGGCCATCCAAAAGATAGTTTTGATTCTCCTCTAGGGCACATGGTAGGAACACACTCCCATGCCCTCTTGTAGTTCATTATGGGCAGGTGAATTTATTTGTTTGTGTGAATGTGAACACAAGAGACATTTGTTATTTCTGAGAGTCAGTATTAAATTCCAGTGAGCACTTTTCCACTCTTTCTTTTACATTTCCATGGTGATCAGCAATATTTACGATGGTGAATGCTTTACAGCCTTGTTTCTATAATGAGGATGACCTGAGCCAGATGTATAGTATGAGTGAAAATTAAACTTTTGCTGATTTAAGCCACTGTGATTTGGTATTGTTACCAGAAAAAAAAAATTAGCCTAACTTCGATAATATAAAAAGTTTTATATAGAGTCAATATTGTTAAATTCCCAGCCACTTAAGGGAAGTGGTTAAAAATTTTGGTTCTGTGTTTTCAGGACAGTAACATAGAGAGAGTAACATCATCTGTTATGTCAGCTTCCACATTTTTCCAAGAAGTTCACATTCAGGAGCCTCTTAGAAGAAGGAGGACATTGATATCAGGCCTCCATGCTCTTTTCACAGCATTTCTTTTTAGCCAGAGGTTCTATGTTTATTTTCCTTTTGGATTTCCCTGTTAAGGCTCTGAATTTAGTGTAGGATATTTGCAAGAGTATAAACTTAGCATTCTTTGTAATTTTCTTTTCACCCTTAAAATCAAATCCTGGGTCTGCTTTTCAGCATAGTCAGCGCTTGGTTGCAGGAGATTAGGTTGTCTTAAAATTTTATTATCAGGGCCCTCTGACTTTCACACTGTGCTGAGCTGACAGTTAGCTGGCCTGAGTTTGTTAATTTTTTTGTTAATTGGTTACAATGGCAGTTAATGCAACTCCAAAGCCCTTATAATTACCATTACTTCCAAATCTTACAAATGTTAGTGCCATTACATAAGCCTTTGCATCCATTTCCACTCTATCCCCTCCCATTTTAATCCACTAAAAATGTGATGCTTCAGCACACCAGCTGTTATAACTACCCAATTTATCATCAGTGATTGGATCCTCGTGGCCATATGACTGAGGAATGATCCATTTCCACAATCTCTTCCTTAGTCTCTACTTTCTAGAAACACTTCTGTAATAACTGTCTTAAGCTAAGATGCCCTAGAACAGGGGTTCTTAACCCTTTTTGTTCCACAGATCCCCTTTTCCAGTCAGGTGAAATGAATACTACTGCAGTTTATTTATTGCATACATTCGTAAGTGAAGGAAATTCTAGATTTCAGTTAGAGGTCAGGGAAAATAAAGATAAGTTGATTTTTTTTTCAGTTCAAGCTCACAGACCCCCTGGTTAAGGACCCCTGCCCTAGAAGCTGGTCCTGTGACAAAGGTTTGAGTGAATGTAATTTATTTGACACTTAGTAAGAGAGTATGAAAGTAAGATAGATTTGGGAACAAAATCAAATACAGGAATCTACTGGGGCACCAAGGGAGCAACCATCTGTGAGATGGTATTGAGCAGAACTCAGAGTTGTTCTTTCTGAGGTTTGTGGAACCCGGGATATTCGTCTACCAATTCTTGTCCGTAATTGGTTGATGCTGGCATCATGGCCTGCCCCATGTGAAGATAAGAAGAACCTACAGCCAGAGGGAAAAAAATCTCTCAGAGTCACAAGTGCTTTCAGTTAGAAGATAAAGGCTTACAAGGTAAGAATGATTGTAGACTAGTGTGGGCAGTTCACCAAAATTAAAATTCCAGTATAAATTTCTAATAATATTTGTGTATCCCAAGTATTTAGTTAGCTCTCTACTAACACTCTCTGGACAATTTAGTTGTAACTGTGATTCTGTTTGTATCATTGTCTACGATTCTGCTCTATGTGTTTGTGTGGGATTTTCTGAAAAATATAAAGTCAAAATTGTTCAGCCCTGATTTCAAGGCACCTCGCAACTTGGGCTTAACCTATCAATCTAAAATTGTCCCCCATTATTTTATATATTTATTTTTACCAAGCTAGTTTCTTCAAGGTGATCATTATCATTCCTAGCAAATACCACCATCTTGACCAGAATGACCTGCCCATTTATTTTCTGCCTGACTAAAAGTCCATTGATTTTTCAAAGGTCTTCTTCAAGTCTAGACTTCTCTACCATGAATATTCAGACCCACAGTGACCTCCGTTATTGTATAAATGTTGAATGTTTGTTGTATTTATTATCCATTTGGACACCTATTGATATTAGTTTGTGTAACTTTTGTAAGTTTATCTTTAATTACAAAATAGAATATAAATGCATTGAAACCAAAAATAGTATTTTATTTCTTTTGATTTTCTATTAATGTCTTGCCTAGCTGTGTGTGGCCAAAATGAAAACAAAGGATCTTATTGGCAGAATGATTGATAAATAGATGAAAACCATGATTTAAAGGTTCCCCAGAGCCATTTATATCCCTAGATTATAAACAGCCCCCTACATTCCTTTACTAATAGATACAATTTTTACTTCAATTAAAAAAGAACAGTTATTAACTATGTTTGTACAACAGAATTATATAGTGGGCTTTCAAAAGCTACTATTGATTGGGCCTCATCCTAGACTTATTGAGTCATGATCTGAGAAATTGAACCTGGGCACATGTATTTTTCTACTGTGGACCAAAACTGATAATCCCTGATAGATTATTATAAAAGTCATTTTTCATAACTAGGAGAGAAGCAATAGAATCTTTTTTACTCAGCAACGGTTTTTTCCATTTTTAATTTTATTGAAGTATATCTTGAACATATATAAACAAAAATGTGTATAGTAAAAGTTGTGAACTTACAAAACAAACATGCATATCTTCATACAGGGATCCTATACATCACCCCACCAACATCACCTTGCATTCTTGTGAAAAATTTGTTAAAATCTATGTAAGAGTATCATCAAAATATTAACTATAGCCCTTATCTTACATTTGGTATATTTTCCCCCAACCTACTCAATTATTACTTTTTGTAAACTTTACTTTTAAAGAAGTTTTAGACTATAGAAAAGTTACATCGAAAATATAGGGGACTCCCATATCCCCCATCCCATTACTCTCTGGCATTTTCCCCCTATTAATAACATCTTATACTACTGTGGTACATTTGTTACAATTGATGAACAATTATTGAAGCTTTGCTACTAACCATGGTCTATAGTTTACATTATGGTTTACACTTTGCACCATACAATTTTATAGGTTTTGACAAAATGTATAATGGCCTGTAACTATCATTGCAAGATAATGTAGAACACTTCCAATGCCCCCCAAATATCCCATGTTCCATCTATTCTTCCATCCGCCTCCCCTCAGAACCTCTGGTAACCACTATCTTTACATCAGTGTTACAAGTTCGTTGGTTACTACAATAATAGAAAGTCTACTTTGGTCCATGGTTGCATTCCCCTCTTACATTTGTTCATTCTCAATCTTCATGACTTTGGGATGGTAGTGCCCACTCTGCTTCAGATTGAGAGGGGTCTTAGATCTTATAGGGTAGATGGAAGGAATTATCTTGCTTGTAGTTGTAGATAATCTCTGTTTTTTGGGGATGTGTGTTATCCATCATTATCATTTTGTTAGTTGCCCCGGGCAAATGTAATGAACTGGAGAGTAGGTGTTTGCTGCAACTCTGCTGCAATTCAGGGCTCAAGTGGCATATGAACAGACTGCGAATTTTACATTTAAATAAAAGGGATAGCATAATCATGTGTAGGAAAATTATAAATTAATCTAAATCTGTTACATTGGGGAGAGTTTAACATTTACTCCAATGTAAGGTCCACCAACAGGGTGCTGATTTCATGGGGTTTGTGCCTTGTCTATAGTGTCCAGATGTCTCTATAGCCCTCAGGAGCACCCCTGCTTGAGGCACCATTTACTGTGGCAGTCAATGAGATCTTCCTGAGATGTGCATAAGCATAACCTCTGGAATGACCCCCAAACCCACTTTGAAATCTCTTAGCCATAAAAATTATTTTGTGTTTAATATTTACCCCTTTGGTCAAGGTCTTTTTCCAAATGTATCACCAGTTGGTGCTTTGTAATAATCCCTCGGTGACAGGGGGGCTCATGCCTGTGAGTCATGTCCCATGTAGTGGGGAGTGGGGGGGAGGTAGTAAATTTTTATGCTGAGTTTGGATTAGAGAAAGGTCATATTTACGTAACAAGGAGGTTTTCAGGAGGTAACTCTTAGGTAATAGATATTATTAAGCTTAATTTCAATTTTATAAGAACAAGATTCATTAGTACAAACATTAATATCAAGGATTTGGTATATTCTCAATAATGGTTTTAAATACAAAATTTTAGCAAAAATTGTTTCTTGTCAAATTGGAAGATGTTGCTTTCTAATTTATATTCCCAAATGACCAAAAATGAATGTTATTTGATTCTTGACTACTGATTAATTCAAATATGGATTTGCTATTTCTTCAACATTTCAAAGTATAATAAGGATTAGAGAGCTCATATTTACTTTAATTCCTACATGGTTTCCCAAATATAACTGACAGTAATTTTCTTCCTTTGAGATTACTTTTTTCATTTGAATCTTTTCATCACTTCTTTCATATATCTTTTCTTCTACCTTAACTTTAATTTAATTTTAAGCTATATTGTAATAATATTTACACATTAATGAAAATAAATAAAAAGAATAGAATTATAATCTCGCTAATGTAGCATGACAATTGCTTTTATATTTCCCCCCAGACAGTCTTTGTCATTAATTCACTCAACCATATTATGGATCCTCTTGTTATTGGTCAGTCAATGCTTTTACTATGCCAGCATTGATTTAATCCAACAAAAATAAACTCAATTAATTTTCCTCCCAAGATACAGCACTTCCTGCCCTCTCAATTACCAGTTGCATGACCTGAGATTTGGGGAAACAGGAAGAGGAGAAATAACAAGACGGAGAACTAGAAGGTCTGATCAGGTCTACCATAAGCTTTGCTTTAGTGGCTGTCACAAATTATTACTAATGAATACTGGTCCAGCATAGTCCAACAGACCCTTCTACCTTTGTTATGCCCTTGACATCTGTACTCCTTTAAATATCTCAGTGGTGTTCCATGATCTGCTCCCATACTATAAGATTTCCTGTTTACTCTCACATGATCAATTTTTGTTCTTTAGAACACATCAATGGGTCAAGATGTTTGGGTTATAGTATTTAACATTTGTAAACAAGAAAAGAATGAAAAATACATGGAGCAATCTTTTAACTCAAGATCTTATGTTTATTTACCTGCTCATTTCTTACATAAAGCAAAAGGCAAACACAAAGATCAAAGTAAAAAATTAAATAAATAGAAAATAGGAGAAAGAAAATCGGAATTAATATATCAACTTCTAAAGTGATTTTTTTTTATTTAAAATACTGTTTATTTGTGATTTAACATTAATTAGCATTACATCTAAGAGCAATATCAGATAACATTTATACATTTTTCCACAGGACACAGAGGTTCATTGGCTCATTCTTTTTGCCAAAGCAAGTATATAGAGGCATTAGCAAAAGGTGCAAATAGTTTACTGTTGCGTTTAAAAAATATTTATGCACATTGCATTCATTTAGATAGATATATATTTAAAGTAATGGAAAAGCATAGTTCACAGGTTACTGTTTCTACATATGTTGTAATACAACATAAATGATGTAGAACATTAAAAAAAACTTAAGCAACTGAAAGTTTCCACTAAGGGATTAAAACACTGATTCCAGTAGTTAGAGAGATCTAAAATGACATTTCCAGGCTCCCTTTCAATTTTGTATCATCATACACACACAATCAAACAGAACCAACCCAGAACTCACTGTAATGAACATAATGTTTTGCATGCCAACTCACCCTCCAGCAACACTTTCAATTATTTTTACTCACTGGCCATCTTGGATCATTGATTTTACATTGATTTGTGACATCACTTGGATGAAGAGGGGGAAAACTATATTAAGTCTAGTTTTAAATTTGTATTTACATTGGAAAGGAAGTTAACTGTAAAGAGAAAAGATTTGTAAAAATCAAGAAGTGGTAGTTTTCTCACTATTGGGAATAGATCCCACTGATTTCTTCTGGAGCTGCCCTCTAAAGATAAATAAATTAGAAGGATTCAACCCTTTAAAAACTCAAATGCCAACCAAGAAATACATTGTTTTGGGCAGAGAAGCAGAATTCTAGAAATTTAGGACATATTTCCAATAAATCACACTTTAAATCCTGTAGTGAATATGAGTCATTATCAAACTAGAACTCTTCTTTCTAAAGTGATTTTTAAGCAAAACATAAAACATCACGAACATTGATGGTCCAGATTTATCACTAGATACATCTAAAGAAGGAAGCACAAATATTTAAAACTGTAAATAAGAATAAGCAAAAGATTATGGGCAGAAAAAAATTGAAATAATTTAAGGACAACAATTTGCATGATTCCATAAAAAGAATTTAAAAATAAAGGTGATTTTTTTCTTTTGTCAAACTTTGCTGAAAGCAGGAAGAAGCAGCCAATACATAGCAACAATCTCAAATTTTCTTTAGCCTATTGCTTCCATTTTACAAAGTTTCCATTCTTTAAAAGAATTCCAGGCACAGAAAGCTTAAATAATTTGCTTAAGTTCAAGCTATTATGTGGTAGAGACAGGATTTGAACCTTAGAATTCATGATATTGAGTGCAAACTTTTATCCCATGTTATAGTTTATGCAGCTGAGTTTTTGGTCTGAGATTTATATTTAGTACAAATGGATAGGCAATAAGAGTCAGAAATGGGATTCTGAATTTCAAAGATTATAGGAGATTTGAGTAATAACCAATAATTCCAGAGTGGGACTCGGTGACTGAAGTACAGTAGAACACCTCATCATGTGAGATGAAAAATCAATTAACTGAGATTCCTTGTTATGGGGTTATTCATTCATACACCTGTCAAAGTCATTCATACTAAGAAGAATACTTGAGCTGGGAAAGACAAATTTAAGCAGGGACCAGACTCATCAATGAATTCGTGGTAATGACTAGGAATTCTATAGAAAAAGGGAGAGAAGGGCTTGAGCCTCAAATGGGGAATGATTCAAAGAAGGAGGAGGAGGAACAAGAGGAGATGGAGGGGAACTAGGGAAAGGGAACGGGAGGAAGAGAGAGAGGGAGAAAGGAAGGTGGAGTGGAAGGAATAGAAAAAGAAGGAAAAGGAGGAGAAAAAGAAAAAGAAGGAGAAGAAGACGGAGAAGGAGAAGTAGAAGGAGAAGGAGAAAGGGAAGAAGAAAGGGAAATCTTAGGAGTAATGGTCTAGAACAAAAGGTCTCAAACTTGTCAGCCCAAATATATCCTTTCTATAATAAATATTTTATAATGCCTCTTTTATTTTTCTGAAGTGAGATTCATAGACAATAATATTCCAAATCACAGACACTATTAAATCAGAAGTTTCAATGATGTAGTCATTTGTTTGTGTCCATATTAGAAAAAAGATATGGCTAAAGATATGTTGTCAGAGAAAATGTCCCTAATAAGGAATGGAAATCAACATGCCTATTGTGCTTAACATATCATCACATTCTTTATGTATTGATATATTTCAATATACCTATCACTACTTTAAACTGCATTAACATTATACTATACTAATATTGTCTTTCAGTTACTCATTCAGTCATAGTTTTCTAGGCACTGTGCTAGAATGCAGGGGTTTACATTGGCAAAAGGAAGAATACTGTACCAAACATTCACATTCTTTTCACCTAAATTTTCCATAATCTATTTTTAGGTCACGTATGTAATACTTTATGTTATGTATTTTGTGTGTATGTCTAAAATTTTCTTAGCTTCTGAGTATAAGAATTGCATTTCTTTTTTCACAGCAACAAATGCATCTATTCATACATTAGTTGCTAAATATAAGTTTATTACGTTGCTTACTCTGAAGTTCATTTTTATCCTGTAATACTAATGCACTTAGCTAGGATTTCAAAACTGCTTCACTCACCTTCTATCTCTCTCCAGTTAATCTTTAACCCCTTTCCTGTGTGCCTGATGGGATTTCTCCCCTTACTCATCTTCCACATTTACACTCTTACACTAAAGTTTATCTTTTTAAAGACAGATATAAAGATTCTATTGGCTTACTCAAAATCCTCCAATGTCTTCACTATGCAAGTTTCTAGTATATAAAGAGCTGACAGTTTGGTATTTAGCCTCCTCTCATTCCACTTTCTGCATGCAACTTATGACATAGTTTCAAACAAAAATAAAGTAATAAAAATATTTTTTTTTTCATTTCTTAAGAGCACCATGAATTTTCCGTATTCCATTTGCATAACAAAATCTCCTGGGATGCTTTGGTGGCCTCCCCTCAAACCTACTGAAAGACAGCATGTATGATGGTTAAGCCTGTGGATCCTGGAGTGAGGGTCCCTGTGTTTAGATGCCATCTTGTCTTTTGATGTAAGCAACTTTCTTATCCTCTAAGACATAATTTCCCGATTTGTAAAATGTGACTAATAAGAGCACCTTCCACAATTTTATGGGGTCTCCGTGAGTTAATGCATACCAATGGTAATTGCTATGTTCAGTTTTCAATAAAAATAAATAAATACTAAACTAAATTTCTAGAGCAAAGCTTGGAAATACCCACATTTTACAACCTTCACAGGCATTTCTTATTGCACTAAAATTTAAGAATATTTGTACCATGCCTTTGCCAATGTTGTTTAACCCTACCAGAATTGCTATTCCTGATTTGTCATTTGAGGAAGCTTTTCCTTATCTTTAAGTCCCAGATCAAATATTACCTCCTCTGTTAAGATTAAGATTAAGTCTAAGATTAAGCTTTCTTAATCTTAACTATCACCCTAATTTAATCTCCCAAAGAAAGTAAATTATATTTTCTTCTATGCCCACACCACTTTATATGCTTCTGCTATAGTAATTCTCAACTTATTCTTCTGCTTGTGTGTCTGTCTCATCACAAGACCATGATTCCTGGAGAGCAGTAAGGTTTTCTTTATCTTCCAGTCAAAGTACAACCTCAGGAATACAAAAATTCACTGTTATATTGAATGCAATTCTTAATCTATAATGCCAGCCCTACTTTCCTCACTCTTAGAAGATGAGAAGCTAGTAGAACCAACAAAAATTCCACGAAATACTTTCCCTCTACCTTAAAATCTTCATGTCTTCATCTTTTATTCTTCATTGTTCCTGCATTAAGGAAGAAGTGTCCATTTTATTCCAAGGACAAGTCTTCCAATTTACTGTAGATTCTATTCTTTCCAGGTTCTTGCTAGGCTCATTTCAGAAATATAATATCTCATATCTAAAATAATTTTATTTCCTTCCAGTGACTCTTTCATATTACTCCCTGAAAACATTTCAAATATGATCACCTTTTTTTTTCTTTCCTCTCTCTCTCACACATACTTTTAATAGACCATGGACCTTGCCTTTCTTTCAACATGCTTTCCAAACATTTTATTTTTCTCCAAAATATTCTAATAATCTTCGACATATTTCCTGCATTTTTGCTATGTCTCCAGTCTCATTTTAATGCAGCTATTTAACTTTATATTTAAATTAATTTGTTAAAATTAAATGAAATTAAAATTTCACTTTATCCTTCAGACTAGACATATTTCGGATGCACAGTAGCAACATGTGGCTAGTGGCTATTGTATTGGACAGTGCAGATATAGAGAATTTCCATCATCACAGGAAATTCTATTGGCTAGCACTGTGTAAGAACAATTATAAAATGATGTTTCAAAACTGAAATATTTGCTTTTTTATGTGAAATATGAATTCATTATGGAATATAGAACCCATTGCTCTAGAAATAATAATTTTCCAGAATCATGATTTTTTAATCAAATTGAGATTAAAAAAACATTCATTTTATATCAAATTTATTTCAACAATAAGGTATGTTCATGTTTTTCCATGTCTGTGTGTGTCTCCGTGTAAAGGATTACCCCATGGTAAAATGCTGAATACCCATAGTAAAAATGCTTAAATATGTTACTTAGCTCACATTTTGAAGCCTAAACTTCTACAGCATAGTTTTTAACAGTAATAAATGGTGATTTTAGAAGACAGAATTGAAATAATTAAAGATAATGATAAAAAAATTCTCATCTAGTAGAAGGTAAGCAATAAAACTGTTTTACAGAATGTTTCTAGAATTCTCAATTATTTGAAAAAAAAATATGCATATAATGTCCTGCATGAGGAAGAGGACTGAATTTAAACTTGGTAGATATAGTAATGTTTTAAAATAACAGAAAGTCATACTTCTTAAAGAGTGAATTATATTATTGGGAATGTTCATTTGCAAAAGCTAAAGATGATGTTAATAAATTATGCACATTCATCAATTAAGGATGACACTGCACAGACACATGTATAATTAATGTTCATTCAGATTAAAATAAAATGTAAATATCAAAACAAATGCACTGGTGTTAAGTCTCATTTGGACTTTAAGTTCTAGTAAAATCCATTACTTTTCAATGTCCTTTCACAAATGATTATGATGAAAAGAAATTGCTGCTGCTTCTTTAACCAGCACTCTCTCCTCACTAGCAGAAACCCACAGCTTTGAGAAAATAACTGCCCCTCCTCTCTTTCTCCCATGGAATCCACAACTTAGGGAGATAAGCGCCCTCCTCCCCCTTTTGTCTGGAATCCACAAAGTTAATGACTCTACACCTCTCCTCCCAGATACCCTCTGCTTTAGGAAGATAAGCTAAACTCACCTTTGCTTCTGTAACCCCCACTTGCCAGCTTGCTTCAGGAATTTTCCCACTTGCCCAGCAACCCACTAGCCAATAAACAGAAACCTATATAACCCCATGAAAGCCAATGCCCAGGGCTCAGAATTTGGAGACTTGACTCTCCTCTGGGCCTGTGCGTAATAAAACTTTGTTCCCCCGCTTCTCTGAGTGCACGCTTGGGCTTATCATCATCTAAGTTTCGTCTGCCGCAGCAATTACATAGGCAGTATTGTTAATCATATTCCTGGGTTTGCAAGAGCCCATCTAGCTATTGCACAGGTAACATAGATACCTGACATTTTACTAATATTAGCAGTAAAGTAAGTGAATTAATGTGCTCTGTTTAACGCAAATACTATCTCATTAAGATTATATGGGTTTTTACATTCATCATCTACTTATTTTAATTTGTATGACTTATAAAGCAGAAGTGTTAGACTTGGAAATTTGGTGGAATAAAACAAGAAGAAAGTGGAGCCTCTAAGAGATACAGCAATTGTTGAAAGAAGGATATCTTATATACCAGTATTTATTCACTGAGAAAACATTGGTATTTATTTATGTTACAGATGATTTACTTTTTCAAAAGCACTTTAAATTCCAGAACAGGCTATTTTATTCTAGTACCCGTAATAGTTCTATCTCATGAATTAGTATATTAAGTATTTTTGGTTGTAAATATAAGAAATTAACTTGTCAGCTTGAACAAACAAACAAGCATGCAAACAATTTACTTGAAAGGAAGCATTTTCATTTGTAGATTTTTAAAGGAACTGAGGTACAGCAATGCACTTGGGCATTATCGAAAGGAAGTGGAATTAGGAAAACGAACTGAAAAATAATTCATGTGTTATGTAAAATATGTCCTCTCTGAGTCTTCTCTACACTATTCTCTCATTGCTGTTTAATTTTTATCTCTGCAGACAAGCTTGGTATGGCACAAAATGGCTGCCCATAAATCCCAAAAGCTTTTATATTTCCTCAATTCAAGAGGCCAGTCTCTTAGATATCCCAGTTGAACTTGCTTGCTATCCAATTCCCCATAAGTGAATTACCAATCCATTTCTCAGGCCAGGAGATAGCCTTTTAGGGAGTTTGGACTAATCAACAAAGCATTGATATAGTTCATATTTAATGCATCTCTTCGTATATTAGACAACTCTAAATGGTTATTGTGAAGTTGTAACCTTTCTTACCATAGTTTATCAGGAAGGGAATGATATGTAGGTATAGGGACATTTAAGGAGCTGGGATTTAGGTCTTTAAGAACCTGATACAGGTAAATATGGGCTAGGGTAAATAATCTCACTGACCTGACACCAATTCTGAGATTATATCAAATTTGTCTATTCAGTCACCTGTGAAATTGCCACAAGATATTTGAGTAGAGAAGAAAACTGGGATGTTAGAAGAAAGAAATTGGTTTATTCAATATATAAAATATGCTAAATATTATTTTCCCAGAAATTATTACCCCAGTGTTCAGCCTTACTTTCCTCCTCCAAATATATTGACATATTTTTTGCTTCCATTGTTTTTCATTTATGTAAATTGAAAACTGCTATCCAATGATTAGATGACATTTGGCTGAATTTGGCTGAATCCCAAGCAGCCATTTTTATATCAATATCAAACAGCCCATGCAGACTATACAGGCTTCATTGGAGAACAGATCAGATTTCTTATTTGCTCATTAGATTTTAGTGTAACCTTTTTTTGAAACTGGGCAAAGATTTCTGTTCCAAGCTATTTCTAATTAAAATATATTTCTACAGCCCTTCTGTCTATTTCAACATACCTTCTAACCTTTTACCACCTGAATCTGGAGAACAGGTCATAAAACATTTAATATGAAAAAGCTGGAAAATGTAATACATTATAAATGCATGAAGGTAGGAACTCAAAATGTGTGGACATAAAGATTTTATTTCTTTACACAAGGTTTAAATGAAGATGCTGCTGTATGGGTCTTTGCTTTAAAAACGGACTATCGTTTTTAAGCAAGAAGAAAGAATACTTGATATTAACAAGAAAAATTATACCTTAAAAATACTTCAAAGGTACCAAAATAAAGGCTAAATACAAATAGGCCTGAAAATCTCAATCTGCTTTCCAAATCCTCATACATATGTCACAAGTATCTTCTAACATTTTATAGTGTTTCATAGTTTTGTTTAAAAAATTTTGGAAAGACCATATAAGATGAAGTTAGTTGTGTATATCTGTGCATAAATACAAAAAAATCTGAAAGATTTTTGACATACCATTTACTTTGTAAGTTTTTAATGCCATTTTATATTTTATTATGAGAATTAAGAAAATAATTTAAATTTTATATCATATAAAGCTCATGTTGTTGTATTATTATTATCCCCTATTTTTAAATAAGGAATCCATAGCTAGAAGAAGAAAAAAATGTACTGGAAGAAGCCACACACACAGTAATTGAGAAAATCTCTAGCACAAACTTATTGCACTTGATTCAACCATGCTATTATGCTTTAAATGACAAAGGAGCTGCATCGTTATCATAATATTAATATCTGAAAGTTTTTAACATTAATTACAGACCCTTAAGACATCTCATAAAACTGTTAATCTTTCTAATAGTAATAGCAGTGTTGAGGAAAAAACAATTGGTAGTGTATTAGAAAATTACTAATTACACAGGAACATGTGGCACTCAAAACTCATTTGAATACCTGCAGGGAAATACAAAAGAAAATAAAAGAAAGCACACACACAAAATAAAACAAACACACAGAAAACAAATATAAGGAATAGTAGTTAATTGATGGTAATTGATGAGCTGTATTTAATTGTGAGTGCATTTGAACAAGGATCCTAAATTCAAAGGAAAGACTCAGTAAGTTTGGGATCATAAGAGGAAGTTCTGGTGAAATGTATTTATTTATATATTTTTTACATTGAACTAGATAGAGATTGATGAAAAAGGAATTTGTGTAAGAAATTAAATGGTCCCCCAAATTAGCTTCTTTCTTCTGTACAATGCATATTGTTCTGTACAGAAATGCATGGCTTACTGCCAAATACATGATATAGAAGAAAAGTGCACTTAAAATAGATTTGACTATACTAGAAAAGGAGGAATAATGACATCTTCTAGTAACTGTGAACATCTTACAACATATTTTCAGATAATAGCCTATAATTGACTGGAGGAGAAGCACTTGTCTGCCAGCTGTGTGATGTTTAAATACCTCATGCGTCAAATTAGAAACTATCTACCCACAGACATGCAAACAAAATAAGATTTGTAAAAGCACTTTATGAACTGCAAAGCACTGTACAAATGTCAACTAATTTTAGTTTACTTTGAAATGGTAAGATATTAGAACTGAAGCTTTTTTAACCAACTTTTCAGAAATAAACCATTATAATCTTATAAATAATAAGATTTTTTCAGTTATTCATTCTAAGGCTGCTAGGTGTAGTTATTTTTTGGTCTTCAAGAGAATTTTATATGATTGTTAATTCAAAAATTCTAAGACAAATACAATTAAAATGATCATATGTATGTTCTACTCTTTTAGTAATTTTATTAAGCTTTTCCTTCAAAGTCGCCTATGCCTCTCTTAAACTTTTGTCTTTTCATTTTATTACCTAGAACCATGGGTGATAATGCGATCACTAAAATGTTAGCCAAAACATCAGCTTTTAATGTTTCTTTAGCATTATTACTATCTAGATTGAATTTAATTACAGTTTTATTTCACCATTTAGCTTTTGCTAAATTTACCAGGTTTATAATTTTCATGAAGGATCTTTTTATTTAGTTTTTTAAAAACATCATTTCAACTCCACAGATAAAATTATAAATCTTGAACCTACAATATGAATGTTACATCTGCTTTTGCTGCCTAAGGAAAACTGAATTTTCTTGATGGAATTTGTTAGTCATTGACTAAAGCCACTAGAAGAAATTATATTACTAGCATCTACATAATCTATTGTTTATGGTTTGACTCAAAGCAACTCTTCATGTATTATTCCACAATTTCTTTTTAAATTCAAAACAGATTGGAGAGTAGGAGGAGGGAATCATGTCCAGAAGATATGGATTCTTTCTGAATATCATGATACCTTTGAAATAATTTCTAGTCATTGAGATTAAAAGGGGACTGTGCGACAGGTTGTGATTTAAAATGCTAGAGTTAAAAACATTCTCAGGGTTCAAATTTTTAATCATTTGAAAAATCTCCCATAGCTAGTAAGCAAGTGCCTTGCACATAGCAGGTGCTCAATAAATATCTGTGGAACTGTCTCTGCTTATCAATACCAGAACTAAAACAACTGTTTTTAATCTAGCCCCACTAAACTGCCCACTAGATGGCAGTCCCATACAAAGAAGCCTCCCTTGAAATTTACTTGATTGAATCTCTCAGGAAAACTGTAATTATGCCAAAACTTGTTTGTTTGTTTTTTTAACAGTAGCAACACAAAAATATTAAATAAATATTTTAAAATTAAAACCACTTCAGATTTTATCTTCTTTTTTTGTAAGTTGTTCGTCAGTTTTGTTTTGATTTTTAAAATCAAGTTTGACAATTTACAAAGCAATAGTCCTGCAAAAGAGTAACTCCATTGGGTTCAGGTCAGCTGTATGAAATTAGTGCATTTGATAATACTGTTAGGTATAGAGAGGGTATGAGAAAAGCAATGCTGGAAGAACTTTCCTCATTCAACATGGTATAGCTACTTGTGGTGGGGTTGTTCTACCTTAAAGACAAACACACCAGAAATGTACTGAAGGCAATACAGCTTAGTGCTAGCAATGCAGGATGACCAGTATCCATAGCTGAGGAAAGCACATACATGAAGAATGGAACAGAACACCTTAATTCAGTTATAATATCCAATAAATTTTGACTGAAGTATTTTAATCTCAGTATATGACACTGTAGTTAAAGTACCTATCATAGCTGAAGTAGAGAAGCTGTTTATGGATATAAGAAGATTACACGTGCTCCCTTTTTATTTTTCAAATTTGATATTCTAAGAACAAGAAAATATGTGACAAAGAATTGCATGTTCTCCACAGGTATTGATATTAAGTATTTACATTAGCAATTTACTCATATCATTCCCTATGTGTTCTGAAGGTTAATAATTGAGGCAATTTGTAAATTTACTCAAGTTTACCTTTGAGTGAGAGATACCAGGAGCCTGTTGTTGCTCTCAATCTCTATATCATCAAGAATATTTCATCCCAAAAGTATATTATGGTAATGTATTTTAGCATAATCTAGATGGTTCAAGTGAAAGTGCATTAATAAGTGATGAAAACACTGTCAATTTTGAGGAAACTAAACTTTATTAAACATCTGTTATGTTTTTGATAATCTAAATATTTATTCCAATTATATCCTTTGCAGGGTCATTGTGAAGATTAAATGAAGCAATTACTCATATTCTCAATTCAATTTTGCACATGAGGAAACATACTCAGGGACATGAAATGGCTTTGCCCAAGATCATGTAGTTAATGAGGATTAAACTTCAAGTTTATATGATTCCAAAATCTTGAGCTCTTCCATAATTTTGTGAACATGTCAAAACACCTTTAACGAATTTATTCACTCTTTACAAATTTAAAATACCAGCATTAGTGATTATTAAACTGCTATGAAAATGTTAAGTCCAAAAATTGGATTTGCAGTTCAACAAAGAATTCGGTATTGGCCTTTTGAAAAAAAAAATATATATGTACAATGAATACAAAATAGAATAAGCAACTGCTCTTGGTCTATAGAAATTTTAAAAATACACTAAAAAAAACCCAAATAGTATAAGAAACTACTATTTACCTACCCATCAATCAACTTCAACAGCCATCAACACTATAATATTCCTATTTAATCTATATCATTACTCACAGCAGCCCACCTACATTATAATTTTTTATAGATTTATGTATATATACACAGACACATTGAAATGTAACCCACAAATCTATCAGAATACAGAACATTTCCATCACTCCACAAATTTTCCTAATTTCCTTCTGCAGTCTATACCACTTGCTTCCTGTCCATTGTTATTAGCTTTATTCATTCTAGCATTTCATATCAATGGACTCATCCAGAATGTGCTCTTTTGTTTCCAGCTTCATTCTTGTAGCCTAATGTCCATAGGTTTCATCTTATAATTTTGTATACAGTATTTTGTTCTTTTTTGTTGCCAGATAGTGGGTTGTTATATGGATATGCTAAAATTGTTTTTCTATTTGTCTATGTATTTTCCCATTGATGGACATCTGGGTTGTTTACAGTTTTTGACTGCTATGAATAAATCTTCCACGAACACTTTCTGCAAGTGTTTCTGTACATTTACTTCTCCATGTCAGCAGTAAGTAGCCAGGAGTGGAATTGCTAAATGAAGGATAGGTGTATAATATATTTATGAGAAACTGCCAAAACTCTTTCAAAAGGGTTGTGTTATTTTACATTACCACCAGTAATGTATGACAATGCTTGGTATTGTCCTCACAAATACTTGTTATTGTCCGTCTTTTTAAAAAATTTTATTTCAGCCTTAAAATGACTGTGTAGAGGAATCTCATTATGACTTTTTCATTTATCTGATGACTAGTGATGCTTAGTGTTTTTATATGTTTATTACCCTCCATATATTATTCTTTGAAAAGTTTAGTTTAAGGTTCCTGTCCGTTTTATTAGATTGTCTTCTTATAATTTAATTGTTAGATTTCTTTATATATTAAATATACAATTCATTTGTCATATGCCTATTTGGAAATAATTTTTCTCAGTTTGTGTCTTCCTATCCATTTTCTTAATGGTATCTGTTCATGACTAAAATCTCTACTGTGAATGAAACTTAATTTATCATATCTCTTAGGCCTATTACTTTCTGTATCTAAGAAATATTTGCTTAACTCAGAAAAAAAGATATTTCTTTTATTTTTGTATAGAAGCTTTAAATTTTCAATTTTTACATCTAAGGTTTTGATCCATCACAAATTACTATTTTTTCTTTGTTGTGAAATCAGGGTTAACATTGTTTTTTCTCTAATGTGGATGGTCAATTGTTCCTGTGCATTGGTTGAAAAGATTTTCCATCCCATGTTTTGAATTGCTTTGAAAGTTTGAAAAAAATCAATCAGTCATATAAAAGGAGAACATGGCTTTGGACTAGGTAGGCAGGGCTTAAAGCTCTCAAAAAAGAAAACAACAGAGAAAGAGACAAAAGCTGTCTGAAGGACCTGCTTTGAGGATCAACAGACCAGGACAGTGCTACACAACTCTAAGAAAGGTGAGGGGCAGAGAGATGAAGAACCAGAAACAGCAAATGTGAGTTACTAAACCCTTGTGGTGGATAGTTTGGGCTCCCCCCACCCATCTCCCAGACATTAAGCTGGTATAAAACCCCTGGCTCACTACAGCTGACTGAGAGGACAAAAGACATCTTCTTCCCTGTCAGGTCTGGCAAGGAAAATGGGAGGGTGAGTCAGGGAAATTTTCTTTAGTGAAATCAGAAGCAGAACATGCTTTGAATCTCAGTTTTGGACAGATCAAAACACAGGAAAACAGATATTTCCTCTCTGTGGAAAGGTGTGCAGACGAGTGCCATCTGTTGGCCAGCCTGGAAATTCCATTGACAAAAAAACGTTTTTGGTCTCTATTAAGCCTAACTCCTGGGAAAAAATCTATGCCCTGTTACTGGGTCCCTGCCCAATTTTGATAATTTAAACTGGGCAATTTTAAAGACTTAGAATAAGTTGAACCAAATTGCAAAGAAGAGTTGTGAAAACAAACAAACAAACAATAGGCAAGAAAGAAATTGGCCATTCAAGTAAATTAGCAACATATTCACATGCCTAGACATTAGCAAATTTACAAGCCATACTAGGAGATAGGAAGAGAAGTCTCAACCAAAGAAACAAACTAAAATCCTGAAGAGATACAGGATTTAAGAAAAGTAATAAAAGATAATTACACAAATCTCCTAAATCAATTCAAATAACTGAAAGAAAATATGACTAAAGAGATAAAGGATATTAGGAAGAAACTGGGTGAGCACAAAAAACAATTTGAAAGCATGCAAAGAAAAGTAACAGACCTTATGGGAATGAAAGACACAATGGATGAGATTAAAAATATATTAGAGGCACATAAGAGCAGATTTGAATTGCTTGAAAACAGAATTAATGACTTTGAAGATATAACATCTGAACTGGAAAAGACAGGAGAACAGAAAGAGAAGAGAATGGAATAAAATGGAAAAGAGTTTCAGGAAATTGAATGACAATGCAAAACATACAAACATTCACATTATTGGTGTCCCAAAAGGAGAATAGAATGGAAAAGGGGCAGAAAGAATATTTGAGGAAATAATGACCGAAAAATTCTCAACTCTTTTGAAGGACATAAATATCAATATCCAAGAAGGACAATGCACACCAAACAGAACAAATCTGAATAGACTTACCCCGAGACACCTACTATTCAGAATGACAAATATCAGAGATAAAGAGAGAATTCTGAAGGCAGCAAGAGAAAATCAAAGCATCACATGAAGGGAAAACTCAATAAGATTAAGTGCTGACTTCTCATCAGAAACCATAAGCAGAGAAGAAAGTGTTAGGATGTATTTAAGGTACTGAAAGTGAAAAACTACCAGTCAAGAATTCTGTATCCAGCAAAACTGTCCTTCCCAAATGAGGGTGAGTTCAAAGTCTTCACAAACAAAAAATCCTGATAGAATATGTTACCAAAAGATCAGAATTACAAGAGTTACTAAAGGGAGTGCTGCAGCCTGAAAGGAAAAAACAAGGGCAAGAGACTTGGAGGAGAACGTAGAAATGAAGACTATTAGGAAGAGTAAATTAAAGGGTAAAAAGACAGACAATAGTAAAATATGACAACAGAAAGCCAAGGGACAAAATGGATGAAATAAGTAATGCCTTTACAATAATAACATTGAATGTTAATGGCTTGAACTACACAATCACAGAAATATACTGATGGAATGGATAAAAAAATATAAGGCATCTCTCTATTGTCTACAAGAGACTCACCTCAGATGTAAGGACACAACCAGGCTAAAAGGGAAATGTTAGAAAAAGATATTCCATGTAAATAGTAAATAGAAAGAGTTGTAGTAGTGATACCAATATTGGACAAAATAGATACTGAATGCAAAATTGTTATAAGGGATGAATATTGTCATTATATATTAATAAAGGGGAATTCTCCAAAAAGAAATAACTATACTAAATATTTATGCACCCAACCTGAGTGCCCCAAGATAACGAGGCACACATTAGCAAAACTGAAGGGAGAAATAGATGTCTCTACAACGGTAGTTGGAGACTTCAATACACCACTCTCAGTATTGTATAGAACATCTGGACAGTGGATAAATAAACAGATAGCTTGAATAATATAATAAGTGATCTAGACCTAAAAGATATCTGTAGAGCATTGCACCACAAAACAGCAGGATATACATCCTTTTCAAGTGCTCATGGATCCTTCTCCAAGATAGACCATATGTTGTATCACAAGACAAATCTCAGTAAGTTTAAAAAGACTGAAATTATACAAAACAATTTCTCTGATCATAACAGAATGAAGCTGGAAATAAAAAATGGGTGGGAAAAGGGAAAATTCATAAATATATGGAGATTAAACAACACACTAAAAAAAATCAGTGGGTTGAAGAAGAAATTGCAAGAGAATTCATCAAATATCTTGAGATGAATGAAAATGAGAACACAACATATCTAAAACCTATGGGACACTGTGAGACAGTGCTGAAAGGGAAATTTATAGCCCTCAATGGTTGCATTAAGAAAGAAAAAAGAGCTAAAATTTAAGATCTATCTGTACAACTGTAGGAGCTAGAAAAGAACAGTAAACTAATTCCAAATCAAGCAGAAGGAAAGAAATAATAAAGATCAGAACAGAAATAAATGAAATCAAGACCAAAAAAACAATAGAGAGAATCCACACAAAAAAAATTTACTTCTTTGAGAAGATCAACAAAATTGACAAACCCTTAGCTAGAATGACAAAGGAAAAAAGAGAAAATGCAAACAAATAAAATCAGAAATAAGGAGGAGGACATTACCACTGACCCCGCAAAAATAAGAGAAGTCCTAAGAGGATACTATGAACAACTGTACGTCAAAAACAATGGAGATGAGATGGATAAAGTCCTAAGAACACACAAACTACCTACACTTACTATAGAAGAAATTGAAGACCTTAAAAAACCATTTACAAGTGAAGAGAGTAAAACCGTCATCAAAAACCTCCCAACAATGAAAAGCACAGGACCAGATGCTTCACAGGTAAGTTCAACTAATCTTTCAAAGATGATCTAATACCAATCTTCCTCAAGCTTTTCCAAAAAAATTGAACAGGATAGTGCTACCAAACTCATTCTATGAAGCCAACATCATCCTAATACCAAAACCAAATAAAGATAATATGATAAAAGAATATTACAGACCAATATCTATAATGAATATGGATACAAAAAAACTTAACAAAGTATAGCACCCTTTCGTGATAAAAACACTCCGAAAAATAGGAATGGAAGGAAGCATTCTCAACATGGTAAAGTGTGTATATGAAAAACCTAGAGCTAGCATTATACACAATGGCAAGAGACTGAAAGCTTTCCAACTGAAATCAGGAACAAGACAAGGATGCCCACTGCCACCATTATTAATCAATATTGTGCTAGATGTCCTATCTAGAGCAATTGGTCTAGATAAAGAAATAAAAGTCACCCAAATAGGAAAGAAACAAGTAAAACTTGCACTATTCATTGATGATATGATCCTATATCTAGAAAATACTGAAAAATCTACAATAAAGATACCAAATTTAATAGACAAGTGCAGCAGAGTGGTGGGATACAAGATTAATAATCAAAAATCAATAGTGTTTTTATATACTACTGATGTGCAATCTGAGGAGAAAATTAGAAAAAAAAATTTCCATTTATAATAGTGACTAAAACAATGAAATATTTAGGAATAAACTTAACCGAGGACATAAAGGACCTGTATTCAGAAAACTACAAAACAAAAAGAAGACTTAAATAAATGTAAGGACATTCCATGTTCATGGATTGTAAGACACAATATTGTTTAGATGTTAATTCTACCAAAACCGATTTAGAGAGTGAATGCAATTGGAATAAAAATCTTAACCGACTTTTTTGCAGAAATGGAAAAGGCAATAATCAAATTTATTTGAAAGGGTAAGGGGTCTTGAATAGCCAAAAATGTCTTTAAAAAGAAGGGCATATTTGAAATATTCTCACTTCCTGATTTTAAATCATATTACTTAGCTACAGTGGTAAAAGCAGCATGGTACTAGCATAAAGACAGATAGATTTACCAATGGAACTGAATCAAGAACTGAGAAGTAGAACCTCACATGTACAATCAAGTGATTTTTTGACAAGGTTGTCAAGCCCATCCAGCTGGGCCAAAACAGCCTGTTAAGCAAATGGTGCTGGGAGACCTCCATATCCATATCCAAAAGAAAGAAAGATGGTCCCTGTGTCACACCTTATACAAAAATTAACTCAAAATTGGTCAAGGACTTACATTTAAAAGTGAAAACCATAAAACTCCTAGAAGAAAATGTAGGAAAACATCTTCAATATCTTGTGATAGGTGGTAGTTTCTTAAACCTTACATTCAAAGCACTAGCAACAAAAGAAAAAATAGATAAAATGCACCTACTCAAAATTGAAACACTTTTGCACCTCAAAAGACCTTTGTCAAAAGGGTGAAAAGGCAGCCAAAGCAATAGAGAAAATATTTGGCAATCACACATCTGATAAGGGTTTAATATCCATGATATATAAAGAGATCATACAACTCAACAATAAAAAGGCAAACTACACAATTAAAAAATGGGCAAAAGACTTGAAAAGACAATTGCTTAAAGAAGAAATGCAAATGGTGAAGAAACACATGAAAAAATGGTCAATATCACTAGTGATTAGGGAAATGCAAATGAAAACTACAATGAGATATCATTTCACACCTCTTAGACTGGCCACATTAAAAAGTTGGAAAACTGTAAATGTTGGACAGGATGTGGAGAGATAGGAACCCCTATTCACTGTTGGTAGGAATACAGAATGGCACAGCCACTGTGGACTGCAGTTTGGTAGTTTCTATGGAATTTGAATATAGACTTTCCATGGGACCTGACAATACCTTTGCTAGATATATACACAGACGAACGGATAGCAGTGACACAAATAGACATCTGCACACTAATGTTCATAGCAGCATTATTCACAATAGCCAAAAGTTGGTAACAACCCAGGTATCCATCAACTGATGAAAAGATCAACAAATTGTGGTGCATACACATGATGGAATATTATGCAGCTGGAAGAGGAATTGAAGTGAAGCATATGACAACAGGGATGAACCTGGAGGACATTATGTTGAGTGAAGCAAGCCAGGCACAAAAGGACAAATACTGTATGAGTGCACTCTTATGAACTAAATATGTTACATAAACTCATGGAATTCATAATTAGAATACAAGTCACCAGAAAATAGAAGGAGGGTAGAGAATGGAAAGCTGATGGATAATCTGTATAATTGGTTTAAAGGTTGCTTGTAAATCTTTGAAAATGAATGGAAATGTTCAGAGCACATCATTTTGTTTGTGACTAGCAGAGCTATTATATGGGTATGACAGTGGTTGAAAGAAAAGCCTACAGACACTAATTTTACCAGAAAGAAAGCTGAAAAATGTAACAAAGGACTGTAAAACATAGTGAAACCTCATGTAAAATATGAATATGGGTGATATTGCATATAGAAGACAGTTTTTACAAAATATAAATACAAATAAACTAGAGAAAAAGAAACAGAATAGCAGTATGTATGGTAGGGGAAGCATAGAGAGATTGAGAGGTGATAAATTTTGTTTGTTTGGTCAGATTTTATTATTATTATTATTATTATTATTATTATTATTATTATTGTGGAAATAATGAAAATGCAAAGTACCCATACATCACCCCAGCACCAACATCTTTCATTGTTGTGAAATGTTTGTTACAAATTATGAAAGAATACAATCAAAATATTACTGCTAACTAAGGGATGGATGTGGCTTAAATGGTTGGGTGTCCGTCTCCCATATGGAAGGACCTGGGTTTGATCCCTGGGACCTCCCGATTAAAAAAGTATATATATATATATATATATATATATATATATTACTGCTCACTGAGGTTCAAAGCCTATATTTGGTGTATTTTTCCATAAACCACCCTTTTATTACCACCATGTAATAGTATTGTACATTTGTTTTAGTTCAAGAGAGAACACTCTCGTATTTGTAATGTTAACCACAATCCAACATCTACCACATGGTTCACTGTGGTATACAGTCCCATGCCTTGTATACTCTAACCAGTGACTCTCAGTTTCATTAGAGTCTTGCAATCACCACCTCAGTCATGGGAAAAAATCCCATACTCCTCTATTATTGACAGTGCTATAGCACCTTCTTTGCCATTGATACAAGATTATTGCAACATTGCTGTTAACTATAGTCCATAAGTTACATTAATTGTGTTTTCCCATATGTCACCATATTCTTACCACTTTGTAGTAGTGACGTCCATTTGTTCTAGTTTATAGAACATTCTTGTATTTGTACTATTAACAAAATCCTCATCCACCACAGAGTTCACTATGACATAAATTGACACTTCCCCTTTCATCCACAATCACAGTTATAAAATGACAGTGTTAGTTATATTCACTATAATGTGTTACCATCAACTCTGTCCATTTCCACACATTTACAATCAACTTTATTAAAAATTCTACATATGTTAAGAATCAGTACCACTTCTTAGCCCTCATTTTATCGTCTAGTGACCTATAGTCAAGATTTTAACTTCATATGTTTACTCATAATTTTTAGTTCATATTTGTAAGACCATACAATATTTGTCCTTTTGTACTGTCCTATTTCACTCAACATAAAGTTCATCCATGTTGTCATGTGCATCCCAATTTCATTTCTTCTTATAGCAGGATAGTATTCCATCATGTGAATATACCACATTTTTTTTTTATCCATTAATCAGTTGACTGACACTTGGGTTGTTTCCATCTTTTGGTAATTGTGAATAATGCTTCTATGAACATCATATAGCAAATGTCAGTTTCCCTCCCTCTTTTCAGGTCTTGTAAATATATTTCTAGTAGAGAGATTGCCAGAACATATGGCAGTTCTATAATATATTTAGCTTTATACTGTAGAACTGTCTTCCACAGAAGCTGCACCATTCTACATTCCCACAAAAAAGTGAAGATGTGCTCCTATTTCCCCACATCCTCTTCAGCATTTGTAATTTACTGTTTTTTTTTTTTTTAATAATAGTCATTCTATCAGGTGTGAATTGATAGCGCATTGTAATTTTGATTTGCATTTTTCTAATAGCTAACGATATTGATCATCTTTTCATGTGTTTTCTGGCCATTTGTATTTCCTCTTTGGAAAAATGTCTATTTAAGCCTTTGGATTTGTTTTTTAATTGGGTTGCTTGTCTTTCTACCATTGAGTTTTATGATTTCTTTATATAGCATAGAAACCAAACCCTTCTCTGATATCAGGTTTCCAAATATTTTTTCCCATTGAGTAGATTGCCTTTTCATCTTCTTGATAAAGTCCTTTGAAGCACAAAAATGTTTAAATTTGAGGAGGTCCCATTTATCCATTTTCCTTTTGTTCCTCATGCTTTGGGTATAAGGTTTAAGAAACTACCAACTACCACAAGGTCTTGAAGATGTTTCCCTACATTTTTCTTTTTTAGGAGTTTTATGGTTGTGCCTTTTATATTTAAGTCCTTGATCTATTTTGCATAATTTTTCGTGTAAGGTGTGAGATAGAGGTCCTCTTTCTTTCTTTTGGAAATGGATATTCAATTTTCCCATCACCATTTGTTGAATAGACTGTTCTGATCCAGAGGGGTGGACTTGACAGCCTTGTCAAAGTTCACTTGATCATAGATGTGTGAGTCTTTTTCTGATCACTCAATTTAGTTACATTGTTTAATTTGTCTGTCTTTATGCCACTACCATGCCGATTTTTACCACTGTAGCTAGGTAATACGATTTAAAATCAGGAAGTGAGATCCTTCAACTTCGTTTTCCTTGCATAAGATGATTTCCACTATTCAGAGCCCCTTACCCTTCCAAATATTTTTGAAAATTGGCTTTTCCAGTTCTTCAAAAAAAGACTTGAATTTTATTGATATTGCATTGAATCTGTAAATCAATTTTTGTAGCATTGGCATCTTAACAATATTTATTCTTTCAATCCTTTAACATAGACTATCCTTCCATCTATTTAGGTCATCTATGGTTTCTTTTAGCAATGTATTGTAGTTTTTTGAATACACGTCTTTTCCATCCTTGGTTAAGTTTATTCCTAATACTTGATTGTTTAGTCACTTGTATAAATGAATTTTTTCCCCCTGAATTCTTCCTCAGATTGATCACTACTACTGTGTACAAGCACTACTGATTTTTATGTATTAATCTTGTATCCTGGCACTCTGCTGAACTCATTTATTCACTCAGTAGCTATGATGTAGATTTTTCAGGACATTCTACATATAGGAGTATCATCTGTGGTTAGTGAAAGTTTTACTTCTTTCCACTTTATTTATTTATTTATTTATTCATTCATTCATTTATTTATTTATTTTTGCCTAATTGCTTTAGCTAGAACACCTAGCACTATAGTGAACAACAGTGATGACATTGTGCATCCTTGTCTTGTTTCCGATCTCAGTGGGGAAGCTTTCAGTCTTTCACCATTGAGTACAATGTTAGTTGTGGGTTTTTCATATATACCCTTTATCATGTTGAGAAAGTTTCCTTCTATTCCTATTTTTCAGAGTGTTTTTACAAAGAAAGGATGATTTTTTTGTCAGTTGCCTTTTCTGCATCAATCTAGATGATATTTGATTTTTATTCTTTGATTCAATTATATGATGTGTTACACTGATTGACTTTCTTGTGGTGAACCACTTTTACGTGCCTGAAATAAACTACTTGATCATGATGAATAATTCTTGTGCTGCTGGATTCAATTAATAAGTATTTTTGCATCTGTATGTGTTGGGAAATGTGTCTGTAATCTGCTTCCTGTTGTACAGTTTTTCATAATATCTTCTTATTACATCTTTTATTATTGTGGGGTCAGTATTAATGTCCCCATATTCATTTCTGATTTTATTTATTTGCATCTTCTCTTTTTTCTTTGTCAGTCTAGCTATGATTTTTGTCAATTTTGTTGATATTCTTAAATAACTAACTTTTATTTTTTAATTCTCTCTATTATTTTCTTTTTGCTCTCAATTTCATTTATTTCTGCTTTATCTTTTTTATTTTTTTCTTTCTGCTTGCTTTGAGAATAGTTTGCTATTCTTTTCCTAGTTACTACAGGTATGTAGTTAGGTCTTTGATTTTAGCTTTTTCTTCTTTTCTAATCTAAGCATTGAGGGCTATAAATTTCCTTCTTAGCACTGCCTCACTGCATCCCATAAGTTTTGACATGCTGCGTTCTCTTTATCATTGTCTCAAGGTATTTATTGATTTCTCTTGAAATTTCTTCTTTGACCCATTGATTGTTTAAAAGTGTATTGTTTAATACCCATATATTTGTGAATGTCCCCTTTTTCTGCCTGTTATTGGTTTACAGTTTCATTCCATTATGATCAGAGAAAGTGCTTTGTATGATTTTAATCTTTCTAAAATTTCTGAGATCTGTTTTGTTAACCAACATATGGTCTATCCTGGTGAAAGATCCATGAACACTTGAGAAGCATATCCTGTCATTTTGCAGGGCTATGTTCTATATATGTCTATTAGGTTTAGTTCATTTATCATATTATTCAATCTTTGTCTCCTTATTGAGCCTCTGTACTAATGTTCTATCCAAGGAAGTCTCCAACCATTATTTTAGAGAGATCTATTTTTTTCATTCAGTTTTGCCAGTGTTATCTCATGTATTTTGGGGCGTCTTGTTTAGGAGCATAGATATTTATTATTGTTATTTCTTCCTGGTGGATTCTTCCTCTTGTTAATATATAATATCCTTCCTTGTCTCTAATTAACAGCTTTGATTTTAAAATCTATTTTATCTAATATAAGTATAGGTTACTGCATGTGTAGAATTCCTTTGTTCAGCCTTTCACTGTCAATTTATTTGTTTCCTTGTTTCTATGGTAAGTCTCTTGAAGACAGCATATAGGTGGCTCAAATTTTCTTATCCATTCTGCCAGTTTGTCTCTTTTGATTGAAGTACTGTAAAGACAGTACTTACATCACCCATTTTGACCTTTGGGTTTTATCTGCCATAACTTATTTTCTCCACTGTTTTTATACTTTTAGTGACTTTTACTGATAATCTTCATTTCTAGACTCCCTTACAAGGCTTTCTTTCCAGTTTTTCTTTTCAGGCTGCTGCATTCCCTTTAGTATCTCCTCCAAGGAGATACTACAAACTCTTGGTTACAAACTCAGTTTCTGTTTATCTGTGAATATTCTAAACTTGCCCCATTTTTGAAAGACAATCTTGGTGAATATAAGATTCTTGGTTGGCAGTTTTGCTCTTGCAGTATCTTAAATATATCATACCACTGCCTTCATGCTTCCATGGTTTCTGGTGAGAAATCTGCACTTAATCCTATAGGGCATCCCTAGATTGTGGTGAATCACTTTTCTCTTGCTGCTTTCAGAATTCTCTCTTTATCTTTGGCATTTTACATTCTGACTAGTGTGTGTCTCAGAGTAGGTCTATTTGGATTTATTCAGAAGGGAGTGTGTTGTGCTACTTGGACATGGATATCTATGTCCTTCAAAATAGTGGGAAATTTTCTTCCATTATTTCTTCAATATTCCTTCTTCTCCTTTTCCCTTCTCTTCTTCTTCTGGGTATTCATGACATGTATGTTTGAATGCCTCTTGCCATCATTCAGTTCCCTGAGACACAGTTTAATTTTTTCCCTTTTGTTCTTTATCATTTGTGTGTTTGTGTTCAGAGGCCCTGCATTCAAGCTCACAGATCCTTTCTTCTGCCTCTTCATAGCTGCTGTTAAATGCTTCCAGTGTATTTTTAATTTTGTTTGTTGTACTTTTCATTCTCATAAGATATGTTGTTTTCCTTTGTATTTTTCAAATTCTTCTTTGTGTTTTCCCAGTATCTTAATATCCTTATATTTACCCATATCATTGAATTTGTAAAGGAGATTTGTTTGAACATCTGTGATTCGTTCTTTTCACTCCTTTATGTCATTTGGTAATTTAATTTTTTCCTTTGACTGGACCATATCTTCCTGTTTCTTATTATAGCTTGTAATTTTTTGCTCATGTGTTGGCATCTGATTTTCTTGATTCTTTATTCTGGGCTTAGTTTTTCTCTTTAGTCTAAAGCATTATTGATTGGCTTTGTGATAAAGCCCTTCTGTGATATTTGTTTCAAGTTATTTGAAACTTTCTAATAGCTAATGTTTAGCCATTTTGAATTTTTTCCAACTCCTATTTATAAGATTCTTGCCCTTTCTCCCTTGCATGGGGCAGAATAAGAGCTGAGGGTTCAGTTGCTACTGTAAGATATGTAGTCTGAAGCTGCCCACATTGTTCCAGGACTGACAAGACTGTAAGCACATTTCTTTTTTGCCAGGGGTGGGGATGAAGCCACAGCCATGGACAGTAATCCAAGCCATGCAGGTCAAAACTATATGTAGTTACCCAAGAGACTGATGAAGCTTCATGCACCTTACTCACCATCTGGGGTGGGCATGGAGCTCCTGGTATGGACAGTAAACTGAGTTGTGCAGGCTGAAACTGATTTAATTTGCCGGGAGAGACTAATGAAGAAATGACCACCTTCCTCCCCTATCAGAGACAGGGATAGAGTCACAGGTGTAGGTAGTAGTCTAAGCAGTGCAGGCTGACACTGGTTGCAGTTGCCTAGAGAGACTGGATGCAGCTCTGCCCACCTTCCTTCCCTGTCAGGGGTAGGGATGGAGCTGCAGGAGTGGGTAATAGTCTAAAAAGTGTGGGCAGAAACTGACCACAGTTGCCTGTTGAGACTGATATAGCTTTTTCCACCTTCCTCCCTGCTGGGTGAGGGACTGGAGCCTAGGCAAGGGTGGTAATCCAACCTGAGTGGAAAGAAGCCAGTTCTTCCCATCCAGAAAATCACTGAGATTTTCAATCAGCCTTGTTTCCCCTCATGCTGGTGTTGAGGCCAAAATGGGGGCTACTGGTCTTTTTCTGACTTAGGTTCAAACTTTAGCTATATTTAAGATTGGACTTCAGCTGAATTTATTAATCAATAGCTGAATTTGGTACCCACCCATCTTTTCTTCCTCTGTTTTTGGGAAATGGAGCTTCTAGCTCCAGCCAGGGAGCAGCTCTCAAGGTGTTCTGCCCTGCCAGTCAGGGATGGGCACCTGCCTCCACAGCATGGAGTGCAATACTCATGAATCTTTGCCACAGATGTACAGGCTTCTCCTTCTGTTCTTCCAAGTATGTTGCAGTGTGCATTTTTTGTCTCATGAACCTCTAAAACAGGGGATCTAGATGGCTTCTGGCTGATTACTAACTGCATTGTAGTATAAGCTATCTCTTGAAACTCCCTACTCTGCCACCATTTTGCCTCTGTCTTGCCTCTCATTTTGACAGTACCACATTTTTCTTTTGTACCTAGAATTATTACAATGTTGAAATCAAGTAGTGTATGTACCCTACCTTTCCTGGTACCTATTTTAGAATTTACCAAACTGATATATCTTGAAAGTACAGTTATTTCTTAAATGGTAACTTCAGATCATATGATGCTTTTATTATACAATGAGAGACAATTCTGAAGACAATACAAGGTATTGCAAGGTTTGTACTCTGGCTTATAGGAAAACAAGTTATCCTGTATCCTGTATGAACTCTTAAAATTCTTTAGCTATACAGCTCATATGCATGTAGTAGAAGCCGATATGACTATAGATAATTGGATAGAATTATCTTCATTTAATTTTAAACTTTAAGAACAAATTTGACTCAAGTGAATGTGTGAAAAATCAAGACATGTAAAGTATTAAAAATACATACATTTAATGATTTTATAACTGTTTCTTTAAAAAAAACATCAGAAATACCTCCTTCAAGAAGAACATAGACATTCCATTTGTGGGAGAGTGTCTATAAAATTGTTTCACTACCACCAACCAAACGGTCAACTCCAGGCATTGGAAAGAGCTTACGTTTTGCCAGTCAGACTTTATTTTCTCCCTAATTGTTTTATATATTTCCTCATTACTGGCTTCTACATCTTTTCTAAATTTTTAATGTTATAATGTCCCATATTTCAGCCCTAGACTTTCCATATTTTGTGTCTACACAAAGTTTCATGGCTTTACAAACCTTTTATATACTGACACATTGGCAATGTTTATTCTGCTGTAATCGCATCTAGTATATTTTCTATAACATGTATTGTAAATTTACATGCTCACATTTCATTTTTGTCTTTTTAATACCTTTGATTTCCTTTATCATCATTTTCTTAATTTCTTCAGCAATCTTCAACATAGGAAATATATTTACAATACCTGTTTTAATGTCCTTGCCTGTTAATTTCACCATCTATATTACATCTGTCTTTACTTCTATTGATTGAGGTTTTTTTCTCTAGGTTATGGGTCATGTTTTTCTATCTTGTGCATGTATGGTAATTTTTAATGGACACAAAACATAAATTTAGGTTTTTGGGCATTGGATTTTGTTTATTTATTTAAATAGTTTCAGATTTTTTTCTTGCATGTAGTTGGTTACTTGGAATTAGTTTGATACTTTCAAGATTTGTCTTTTAACTTTGTTAAAGTGATCCTAGGGCAATCTTTAGTCCAGGTTTAATTTAATTAGACTATTAAGGTGATACTCTTCCAAGAGCAATACTTCATGTCCCATGTATGGTAAGGTTTTCTTCTCTGGATGGTGGGAACACAAGTTATTATCTGCCTTGTATAAACTCCTAAAATTATTCAGCTTACTGTTTTGCAATAGTGTTTTCCCCAGCTTTGCATAGTTTTTTTCTTATATATGTGCAAATCAGTACTTAGCCAAATACTTTTTAGGACCACTTTGCAGATTTCTGGAGTGTTCTTTCTGTATAGTTTCCTCTTTTCTTGCTACATAAGTCCTTGACATTTTGACCTCCACACATCTGATCTCTTTTTTCTTTCTTCAGGAAGACCACTGGGCTTTGCTTGGATGCTTCCTTCATGTTCTACAACCAGGAAGTTGCCTTCAGGAAGTAACCTACACTGAAGCAATCATAGAGCTCACCTCATTTGTGTCCCATAAATTACACATCACCATCTTGTACTACCTATTGTCCAAAGTAGAAAAAACATTGTTTCATATATTTTATTGAATATTCTGGTAAATTCAGACCCTTTTTCTCTACCATGGCCAGAATCAGAAAGGTCTCATTGATATGTATATATTTCAGACTCTGTATATATATACCAAACTTGGTAGTAAGCATTGTTTTATTTGCCCCTTTTGTAGAAATGGAAACTAGGATCAGAATGTTTGATGTAATTCCTAAAATCACAAATGCAGGGATTTGACAGAAACTAGATTCAAAATCAGCTCCAAGTGAATCCAAAATTCATGTTTTTAATTACTAAGTCATAATTAACATTTCTCAGGTATCAACGGATATTCATCTGAATTCTGTAAGTATAATTACAGTAGGTGTGTGGTGAGAGATTTAGTGGAGTTTGTGAAATACACCTGTATTTTGTCCTTCCAGGCACTTGGGTAGGCCACATGACTAGTGGATTACCTGTAATATATCAGAATGGCAGCTCCATCAATATGAGTTCTGGAGTGAAAGCAACTGAAGCAGAACCTTAACATAAGTCTAAAATAAGGCTGTGTTACTATAAATGTTTAAACATTCAAATTCATTACTGCAGGATAACCTTTTCTGGTAAAGTGAGTAAATTACTGGAGTGATTTTAAATATTGAAATGTTTACTACTTATACACAATTTCCATACAATTGTAGAGATAAGATGTTTTTGTAGGGTCATTCAACAAATACTCAAATATAAAGAGATCGATGTATATGTATTTTATGTAAGGGTTAAAAACACTGTAGGGGTTAAAGACTTGGGCGGTGGCCCAACAACTAAATCAGCTATTAGCTCACAAATTCCTCGGCCCAGCACGCATACACCCTGGGCACAGCAGAAATGATTCTGAGGAGTTGCGTTTTGTGTTTCTTCTGTGTAACATTTGAGTGATAACCGTAGTGTATAAATAGCCCTGCAAATAAAAAATGGCCATGTTTGCTTCCCTTTTTGTCTGAAGTAGACTGTGGCTGTGCTGTTGTGAGCAATCTTCCCTCTCTGCCTAAGTTTTTCTTCCGTCTTCCTCCCTCATGGGCTCCTGAGGTGGACGCAGTGCACAAATGGCAGAGTCAGCAGGACTTGATGTGTTCTCCCACTGCTTCTCTGGCTGAGGAGATAGGAAGTAAGGACCCTGGGTGGTCCCTGCTGTGTGTGTGGGCTGTTGTAGCTGAATGGTTATCTCGGTGGTGTATGTCTCCAGATGTGACACCCACCAATGACCTTGCAGTGCTGCTAGGTGTCCTGCAGCAGGCCAAGTCAGCAATAGGGGAAAGGAAGCCCCACACTGCTGCTATGTGGGTGAGATGGATGTTCCTGTCTTTGTTATGAGATACCACCCAAGAAACATTAAAACAAGAAAGGGAAATTCACCAGTTGAGTGAGCAATTGCAGCAGTCGCATGTGTGGCTGGAGTGCCAAGCCATATCATTTGGCAGTAGTTCAGATGAGGAAGAAGAAGTGAGACCTGTCTGACAAGCTTGTCTGGTCATGATGCAAAAAGTGAAACATGATCAGGACATAGGGCAAGAGGGACACCCCATTAGGCAACCACATGTGGTGCAGCACACCATGTACTATCCCTGTATGCAGACAGAATTGATTGAATTGTGGCAGCAATTTTGGCAGAAGCCAGGAGATCCCATAGCTGCATGGCTACTGCACCTGTGGGATGCAGTTATGGACAGCATTGTGTACTCCAGGACTGAGATAGAGAAGTTAGCATCACTTACTGGCCATCCTGTGCTGTGCCAATATCTCTTAAATGTGTGGCAGCATGCTGGAGGAAACTCTGATCACACATTGATGGAGTGGCTCCAGACAGCCATTTGTACTGTCTGGAATAATGTGGGGGAGTTGCCAGACTCTGTGAGCTGGTAGACTACATAAGCTGACCTCGTACAAGTAGTCTGGGAAATGGGCATGAGCAGTGTTGTCTTTGACCCTAATAACTAGGGACCCAATGCTGAGAGATTCACAAGTCAGTGAGGGACCTCATGCTCATGCAACATGCTACTGCTCCCTCATTTGGGTCTATGATGGCTTTCTTGACCCCTTATGTGGAGCACCCAATCCATGAAGTAACAGATATGATGGCTAGTCTCGGCGAGGCTGAGAGCCAATGGACCAAGGTCCATCCGGTGGCGACAAAGAAAGATGTGCCCCCATCTCATAAAACAGCTAACTCCACAGGCCAGAACTATAAAAGAGGTCCTGTGAAGGTCACACAGAAGCAAATGTGGAATGATTTGGTAGCCGCCAGGGTAAACCCGACTAAAATAGTTAGGCAGCTAAACGTGGTCCTTTTAGACCTTTGGAGACAGCTAAAACCTGCTCAGTGGTGAGCAGGAAGAGCCTCCAAACTGCAGCAAGTCAGGGAAACTGTGCAACTCAGTGACAACCTGCTAGAGAACCCCAGGCGCTCCATGGAGTCGGTGTTTACCTTTACATAGGCTGCAGGCCACGGCATCCGGAAAGACTGGAGGTCCCTACATGGAGCTAGCAACCCACTGGTCCCCATAAAATGTGCCACATGTCTTGGCCCTTATGGGTACCAGTGCAGAATGCACCCTTCTTTATGGGCAACCAGATAAATTGGCAGGCACTTATCCTTATGTTGACAGTTATGGTTAGTCCAGAAAAAGCACCTTGCGGGCTGTCCAAACAAAGGTGATACTAGGAATTGGACAGTTGCCCCTGCAAATGTACACTGTGTGTATATCTACTGTCCCAGAGTATATACCGGATGTAAATGTGTTAAAAAACTTAACCCTGCAAACCACTATTGGTGAATTTCATCTACAAGTATTGACAGTGAAACCCGTGGTGCGGGGATGTGCTAAACACGCCCCTGTTGTGTTGCCTGAACCCCGCAGGAGAGTAACTATAAAAGAATACCATTTGCCAGGAAGGCATAAAGAAATATCAGCAACTATTAAACAACTGGTCAAGGTACAATTCCTCCTTGAAGCCCAGAGCCCATTTAATGCTCTGGTGTGGCCCATATACAAGCCCAATGGGACGTGGTATATAACTGTTGACTATAGAGAGCTAAACAAGGATGTTCCTCCTTTACATGCAGCTGTGCCTTCTATTCTTAACCTAATGGATACTTTAACTTTGATACTGAGAACTTATCATTTTGTTTTGGACTTGGCAAATGCCTTTTTCTCCATCACCATTGCTAATGAAGAACAAGATCAGTTTGCCTTCATATGAGAAGTTCGACAGTGGACTTTAACTGTATTACCCATGGGCTATGTTCACAGCCCCACTATTTGTCATGGTTTAGTGGCTAAAGAGCTAGAAAAGTGGCAACATGCCAATGCCGCTCAGGTGTATCATTATATTGTTGATGTTAATGCTAACCTCTGATTCTCTTGCAGATTTGGAGGTTGCTGTTCCCACTCGGGTCACCCACCTCAAAAGTCAAGGATGGGCAATAAATCAGCACAAGTTGTAAGGGCTTGGGTTGTCTGTCAAATTTTTGGGTATTATATGGTCAGGTAAGACAAAAGTAATTCCTGAAGTAGTAATTGATAAGATTCAAGCTTTCCCAAGCCCCACAGCAATGAAACAGCTGCAGACCTTTTTGGGTCTCCTGAATTACTGGCGGGTATTTATTCCCCAATTGGCACAGGTCCTAAAGCCTTTGTATAAGTTAACAAAGAAAAAAAGTGAATAGAACTGGACTGACGAGGCCAAGCTGTCCTTCATACAAGCTACAAGGGCTGTTAAACAAGCCCAAACTTTATTAGTGGCTGACCTTAGGCATCCATTTAAATTAAATGTGTACATTACAGAAAAACGCTATGATTGGGGCTTATGGCAATGAACTGAACAACTGCAACAACCAATAAGATTTTGAAGTCAGCTATGGAGACAACCAGAAAAGCACTATAGTCTCATAGAGAAGCAAATGACAGCCGTGTGCACTGCCACACAGAGTACTGAAACCATAACCCAGGGAGCCCCAGTAAAAATATTTACCACCTACCCTATAAAGGGAAGGGTGCAGAATTGGATCACCCAGCTACAAAGTGGCGTGGCTCAAATGGCAACACTGGCCAAGTGGGGGGGGGGGGAGCAATTTGGAACAGAGAAGCATGTTTGTTTCCAATCCACAGAGTACAGAATTGCAATAAGTTTTAGGTCCCTTGACATATGCTGGGACACTGGACCCAGAAACCTCCTTGCAAGTCCCCACGAGGGAAGTTGCCCCATACAAAGCTGGGGTAGGTACCATGCCAGAGCAGGGATGGTATACTGATGGAGCCAGCTGAGGACAGGGAGCTCAATGAATTAACATAGCCTTGTGTCCTCTAACCAATAGCATTTGGTATGAATTAAGGTTTGGTCAAAGCAGCCAATGGGCTGAATTAAAGGCTGTAAGGCTCATAGTGGGCCATAAAGCTGGCCCCTTAGTGATATGTACCAACAATTGGGTGGTATTTAAAGGTCTTACCCTGTAGATGCCAGAATGGAAGCATATGGATTGGCCAGTAGCCCATCGACCCCTATGGGGATATTCCATGTGAGAAAACCTATGAGGATGGGAGCTGTCTAAAGAAGTGACAGTGTACCATGTAGCTGTTCACTACCCCCTTTTGCATCCAAGCAATGATGAAGCAGATCAGTTAACTAAGCTTACCCTGTGGGTAAATAGTGCTCAGGATGCAGCCTTGTAGCTGCACCGAAAACTCCTACATGCTGGAGTCCCCACGATGATAAAGGCTGCATGCCTTTGGGGATTGGCTGGGAATGTGGAAGCCACTTGGGTAGTGTGCTGTGCGTGCCCCCAATGTTCGATGTTACATCAAAAACCACTGCCCAGAATTATGGGTCAAATTGAACAAGGCTGCGTCCCGCCCATGAAGTGGCAGATAGATTTTATCGGGCCTTACCTTTGAGTCAGCATGCTGATATGCTCTTATGGCTGCTGACACAGCTACAGGTCTGCTCTGTGTGTATCCTGCCCCCCCAGGCAACCCAAACTGACTGGGCGAGCGTTACAACAGCTGTGTGCTATGTATGGCCAGCCATTGACAATAGAAAGTGACAGAGGGTCCCATTTCAATGGGCAAATAGTGCAGCAATGGGCCCTCCAACAGGACATACAATAAATATGTCACCTGCAATATATTGTCCTACAATCCTTTAGCAGCTGGCATGATTGGACGTTATAATGACCTTCTTAAATAGGGCCTGTGGGCAACAGCCCAGGGAACTCCAACCTTGCAGGGGTGGCGTGATTGCCTCTAGTTGGTAGTACAACGTTTAAATGAACAACCCTGGCAAAGATGAGTGGCACCAATAGAAGCCCTGTTGCAGCGTGCAGCTGCCCCCATTCAATTACAGGTCACTACGAGGGATGCACTGTTAAAACATAAGGTGGGAGATGGCGAATACTACTGCCAGCGCCCTCCATAATTCATGGAGGAAAAACACTGTTTGTGTCATGGCTCTGGACTTTAAAGCCTCCCCATGTTAGATGGGTAGCTCTGGGGAGACAGGGCACAGCATCATAACTGTGACCCTTTGGATTACTGATGTACGGCCACTAAGGTTTACAGTGACCGCACCTGCCACCACGGCCACCATACTGAAAAGTACGTTCATTTTGGCATTATAGTCCATCATGAGTTCCCCCATCTTGTTACTGATTGAAGAGAATGTCTCATCAGCTGTGTCAGAAGGCCTGAGGGTATGCTATACTCACCCTGGGTGCACACTGCAAAGTAGCACTTTGTTGTCTAAGAACAACCAGCTGGATGTGTCCTGTTAGATGGGCATGATCTGCCTCTCCTAGTTGCACTTACACTTACACATTTGTCTTACCACCGCTAAGAGTTCTGCTAACAGCTTGCTACCTTAGGCCCATACCTATACTCAGGTTTACAACGTGTCCCGCTGCTGGGTGTGCACTGAACTGCTGGCCAGTTGGGTTGATAGTTTAGTCTGGAGTATTGCCCCTGCAACACAAACCAATTGAAAATGTTTAGAAACAGTTGACAGAACAACAGCAGAATGGGAAGCAGTTTGGCAGCATGTTGAGAAACTTCTCCACTGGGATATGAATCCACATCCTCTGTAGTTTGGCTATGCCATGTATAATAGATGGGGCTGGCTCCCTGCTAAACATGTTGAACTGCAGAGCATTGCCCCAAAGTGTATAGAACAAAAAGGGAATCCCAAAAAACTAGCTCTGAATTTGTGCAACACTATCCAAGTAGTGGTAGGTGGTTCCTGCTAGTGAAATGGCCAGCCGTATGTCGGAACTAAACCCACCAACAGGTTGCCAGCTGGGTATGTGTGGGTCTGTGGGCCCCATGGGTGGCCATACCTCCTAGCCAATTGGAGTGGGCATTGTACTTAGGAATGCTCCTTCATTCCAGGTCACATTGTTTCCACTCTAGATCGGAAACCCCAGAATTGGAATACAATATATCATAGATGTCACAGGACCAAATGAACACCCTGGTGGTTTTACCCATTATCTATTCTCCTTCCTAAGGGAGGGGCCATCAAAATTAAATTAGATGTAAAAGCCTTAGCACATCACACTGCCCAAGCCCTAAATGCTTCAGAATATGCAATTGTCTGCCCAGTTAACAGAAGAAACTGATCAAACCCACCATGTTGTGTTACAAAACAGCAGGGCCATAGATTTACTTACTGCAGCACAAGGGGGCACATATGCATTAGTACATACTAAATGTTGGGTATATATTCCTGATAATAAAAAATTCATCCAAGAAGCCTTGCAAGAAGTAAACCATAAAATACAAAATATCCAAAAATCACAGGTAGACTCTGTACAAGACGTGTGAAAATCTCTAGGTACTTAGAAATGGGTCTTGAGGGAACCCTAATAGGTTTAGGGCACATACTTCTATGTTGTTGCTGTCTATATTGCTGCTGTGGTGTTTAATTACAATGTACCCCCACAGCTGCTAAGGCCGATGCCCTCAAGGGTGGAGTGTGTAAGGGTTAAAAACACTGTAAGGGTTAAAGACTTGGGCAGCAGCCCAACTGCTAGATCAGCTCTTAGCTCACATAGTCCTTGGCCCGGCACACATACTCCCTGGGCACAGCAGAAATGGTTCTGAGGAGTTGCATTTTGTGTTCCTTCTGTGTAACATTTGAGTGATAATCTTAGTGTATAAATAACCCTACAAATAAAAATTGGCCATGCTTGCTTGCCTGTTTGTCTGAATCAGACTGCAGCTGTGCTAGTATGATCAAACTTCCCTCTCCACCTAAGTTTTCCTTCCACCTACCTCCCTCATGGGCTCCCATGAGGGAGCACGTGCATGTTCATGTATTGTTTTCTATAATAATAGAGGGTAATACAAAATTGGGGAAGAAATACATAAGTCAATAAAATAAGTGAATACAGAATATTGCAATCTTGTATTGTAAAGTTTTATAGTGGTAATTTTGTAAAATGAAACTTCATCTTCTTATGTTCACTTGAATAGCTTTCTATGTGAATAATAATAAGACTCCTGAGAATATTCTAAATTTGGTTGAGGACAATATTCCAAAGATTACAAAAGTGGACAATAAAATATTTAAATGTTATTGGGTATATTTCTTAGAAAGCAGACAGAAGGGAATATACATTGAAAATTATTTTTAAAATTATTAAATATGGAGTAATGGTAATATTCTCTATCATAATAGAGGTTTGGGATACACATATGCATATATTTGTTAAAACAGTGAATGTGCCATTCAGATTTGTGCATGTATTGTACGTAAATTTTACATAAAATGGAAAACATGGTAAACAATATTGAACTATAGTTAATAATATGTGTGCAGAAATGATTAAGGGCAATCTACAAATATCTATAGTTTACTTTGAAATGCATCAAAAACAAGATGGATGGATAGACAGATGTTTAGATGAAGAGAGATGTGATGAAACAAATATAGTAAAATATATGGCAGAAGATATGTGGTGGATATGTGTGTTCATGACAAAATTATTTTAACTTTCTTGTATGTTTGGGAATTTTTCATAAGGAAATATTGAATGCATATATCCTGCATAGAAAAATATGGCAAAGCAGGATAAGAGATAAAATACCAAAACCCAAGAAGGAAGGAACAAGACAACCAAAGATTTCCTAACATGCTTCTTTGATTTTAAAATATTCACAGTAGTATGAAGTGAAAATTAGCCAAGACTTGGGGGAAAATTTGTGGGTGTTTGTGGGTATTTGCAGGAGCTAATGATTACCCACTGAACATCTGCAAACATATTTTCTATTCATCATGTACTGTAACAGATATTTTTCAATGGACAAGACAGCTTGTAAAAACCAGAATAAACCAAGCTGTATGAAGGAAAATTCTTGGCCTGTAAATGCTTTAGTCTCTTCTGAATACAATGTGGTTAAATAATTCCACTTACTGTATTTCTGAATGTGTTGACACAATATAACACATACTTCTCAATCTGGCATTACGCACTATAAAAGGAAGACTAAAGGAAATGACTCATCCTTTGTCAGGAGCAAAAATGAATAAAATTAAAAACCTTATCATATTCATTACTTTTATTTGAAAATCACAAAAAATCATAATTACAGTAATAGTTATAATTGTATAGAACCTCATATAACTAAAGATAGAGTTAAGAACCCTAGAAACAGATTACATACATGGGAGACCTGTTTATAGTACATACTAGCTAAGACCCTTTCTGCATATCTGTTTCCCCACCTGTGGCAGTTTGATATTATTTATGAATTCCAAAAAGAAATATAGATTATGTTTATAAACTAGTCTGTTCCTCTTATTTGATAACCCTTTGATTGTATTAGATTCAACTGAGACATCTGATTAAATTATGTTAAGATTAGGGCTCTGATCAAAACCATATCATTAGAGTGCAACTCAGCATCAAGTCCCAGCCCCCTTGGGGATAAAACAGATGCTCACACAGAAGTAAACACACAGAGAAGAATATCACAGAGGAAGAGAGACAGATCCTTAGACATGGCAGAGGCCCTAAGAAGAGAGATGAGCCTAATAGTCTGCAGTTGACTTTGTGAAGAGAACTAAGCAGCTGAGCCCAGAAATAAATGAGCCTTGGGGAGAGAGATGAGCCTTATACCAGCCTACAGCTGAGATTGGAAGAAGCTGGGACCACGGAGCCTTAAGAGGAAGAAGGAAGGCTGTACCCTCGCAAACATAACCCGTCATCTGGCTCCAATACATAGCCAATAACTTTGGGTGAGAAAGAACCTCTTATGGTACCTTGAGTTGAGCTCTTTAGGATCTTGTGACTATAAGCTTCTACTCTAAATAAATACCCTTTATAAAACCAACAGAGTTCTGGTACTTTGCATCAGCACCCCTTTGGCTAATATACCACCTGTAAAATGAGTGTAATAATAATATCAATCTCTTAGATTTGTTTTCAGGATGAAATAAGTATTTATAGCATAGTTTAATATATGGCTCAATAAATGTTATCTAGTTATTAAACCTAGGCTCACAATTGGAAAAATTGATAGAGATGATATTCTTCACATATTCAGAGATCAACAGGACATGAAACAGATCCAGAATTCTGATTCTGCTGCATATTCTAATGTAAAATATTGTACTAAAGCAAGGCCCAAAGATATTGAAGAATGAATAAATAAAACCTAAATCAGTTTCCAGCTGCTTCAAATGTTCAGCAAAGGAGTTTATATACAACTTTTTAAAAGAATTTCAAAACTACTCCATGGCATTGATGGCTAACTACCTCAGGATAGAGGTTTAATTTCACTTTTTCTTTTACTACCTCTAGATTTTTTTTGCCTCTTAGTTTCTGAGGCCTTCTGTAGAACTGTGGAGAAATGTGAAAAAAAAATTAAATAGTGTTCCAAAAGAGCAAACAACTAATGATAAATAATGAGTGAAATTAAAATTACTTCATTCTATTTTAGCATGAAAATATGGTGTTTGCAACATTTTTCTAAAATGTATGATATTGTTTATGCCAACCTAATAAGATATTTACTCTTTACAAATAAAGAAATATGTTTTCTAAACAAGCTTATCTTATCTGGTGAAATCCAACAATTTTCAGTACAATTTCCAAGGTAAAATTCTTATCCTTATGATAAATTCTTCCCATAATATTTCTCAACTCTTTGGATGGTACTATGTATATGAAATACTATCACATACTGCATCAATTAACAAAAGCCAATGCGTATTCATCTCATACACAAAAATAAAGATAGCTGTCTTTGAGACTCTTTGGAAAAAAATCATAAAACTTGCAAATAATCAAACCTTGACCCATGGAATCACTGAAATTAAGCCCATTGTGAGCCCAACATTTTCTTTGATATATCTGGGTCACACATGCTTGGGCTAGAATCTCTTGCACTACCATTTTTGAACTGGCAATTCAAACTCAGTTTGTGTGGCCAATCAATCCAAGGACTTTTGACACAGAAGGCTAATGAACCCTGTATTTGGTGACTGTTTTACTCATTTGTTAGCTATATTTACACTTTAACTCCATTTTTTTCCTCTCACGGTAAGTCTTTCTTATCCTTTTTGAATAATGAGAAATGTTTCAGTTATAAGAAACTCATGTTTTTCACTCATCAGGACTTTGTTTTAGAATGTAAGTGCAATAAGAAAGAGTTATCATGAATTTTGGGGTACATTATTAATCCTACTGAAATTTTAATAGGGAGAGGAATAAGCCTATGGGTTACATTGGACACATATTTTTCATCCATTTACATTTGTCATTCAAATGAACCTTGGCAAAAATATGCAGCAAAAAGATTCAGTTGTAGTTCACTGTTGTCCAAATTACAACTGTAACAAATGTCCATCATTATCCTCACCAACCTCAATCTCCAGATGTGTCTGTTAAGCAACTCAATATCCAATTAATATAAAAGCACATACCATCTTACAAGCACTTATATCATGTTTATTTTCCACAATAAAATAATCTTTGCTCTCTTTTAATTATCATGGAGAAATCACAAAATTAATCCCCTTAAGAACACAATAGTCAGTTTATTTTATATGCACTCTTCTCAAGGCTAATAAAATAATGATGTAAGTTGTAATATAACATGCTACAGGAAAAGGAAAATTAAGGAAAAATAATTGGAGAATTTTGGTCTTAATAAAATCATTTATGATCTTTAAAAATAATGCTCTTTTAAAGTAACTCAAGGAAAATAACCTGCTATCAATTGTATTATAGTTTACTAAACAAACTGCTGCTCTCCACAGGAGAAACTTTTCCCCAACCACCCTGAGGGAGAACTACTCCACTGACTTGCTTTAGCCAATAATGGTGGTAGAAGTGATGTGTGTCCCTTCTGAGTAGAAGTTTTAAAAGCCTGCAAATAGTTCATCAGGACACTTTTCCCTCAGATATGTGTATGGGCAAAGCTTCAGAAGAAACTGCGCTGGGCACTGGAGTTGCTGAATAACGATAATAACCTACAATGTTAACAAGACACAAACTGTTATTGTTGTAAACCACTGAGATTTTTGTTGTTATCATAGCATCATTTAGCTGATATTGATTAATATATGTGTATATATATATAATATGTAAATATATATATTTAATAATACCAAGCCCATTTATGTAATTTTATATTATACTGATAGTTTAAAAATAGTGAAATGACTTGGGTAGATTAGAAAATAGTACCATTGAGGCCAAGATCATGGAAACTAAATTTTCAACAGATGGGTAATTTTATGTAATGAGTAAACCAATATTCCCATTATGAGACAGAATACTTGATGTTTATTCTTAGAAGGTCATATAGCAAATTCAAGGTCTTAGTTTTAAGAAAGCAAGTGAGAATCTGTAATTATCTATCTGAAAATATCTAAACCTAATAAAACAAAAACACATATCTTGGTATTGGTAGGATAATCTAAGGAAAAGTTAGATACAAATTATCAAAATGATGCTATAGTTTTTCACAATAAATAAAAGATGAAATATAGGTCCCATTTGAAAGTCAACCAAAATGTTACATAAATAATAACTGAAAACATTTTAAGGTGTTCATACAATTATGATACACCATATTTATTATAGAAGACCCATAGATCTAGGCTTTGAAAGAAAGTAAGATAGAATGAAAAGCACAGGAAACATAGCCACAACTAAATTTCCAGTAAATGCAGGTGTGTTTGTGGCAGATAGACACTCTCACTGAGAAATAATAGAAAAACCAATTATCGGAATGATAATAAAAATTGAAAAGGTCCAAACTTGTAGGATACAGATAATGCAGTATATATAGAAAAATATATAGCTTTAAAAGCACATACTAAAATGGGTCCAGGCTAAAAACTCAGAAAATTGAACTCAAATATTTAAAAATAAATATGTTTGAAGTTTTTTTTTTTTTTTTTTTTTTAAAGATTTTTATTTATTTATTCATTTATCCCCCCCTTGCTGCTTGTGCTCGCTGGGTCAGCTAACCACGCCGTGCGGGCGGGCTTGCCTTCACCAGGAGGCCCCGGGAACTGAACCCGGGGCCTCCCATATGGTAAAAGGGAGCCCTACTGATTGAGCCACAGCCGCTTCCTTCTGTTTGAAGTTTTGAAGAGCCTCCAAGACAGTGAGAACTCTAAGGGCCATGATCCTGAAGAAAATACAGTGTGTAATGGTGAGCCCTACATTTGACACAGCTTGTCCACTCAAAACATTTGTTGATGTTTGAGATCGAAATACTCAGCAGAAATCTACAGCTGAATGGCTGTTTTAGTTTGCTAAATGCTGCTGGCATCAATCTACCAGAAATGTATTGGCTTTTATAATGGAAATTTATTAGATTAAAAGCTTATAATTCCAAGGCTGGGGGAAATGTCCAAATCAAGGCAACCAATGAAGCTCTCTCCATGAAGGTAGGTTTTTGGTGATCTTGGACTCCTGCTATGTAACAAGGCAAAATGGCATTTCTGCTGTTCTCTACCTTCTCCTCCAAACTCACTTCCTCCCTGGGCTCAGCTGTGGATAATCAGTTACAGGGCATAATGGCAGCATCTGCTCATGTCTCCTGGCTGCTCTGCCTCTGCACATTTTTTCTGTGTCTGTGGCTTTTTTTATTCCTCTGTTGATAAAGGACTTCGGTAAGAAGATTAAGACCCACCCTGAGTTATACAATCTAATCAAAGACTCTCAACTCAAGTAATCTAATAAAAAGAAAGTTTCCTTAACTGAAATCTAATCAAAAGGCCCCATCTACAATAGGTTTACATGCACAAGAATGGATTGACTTTATGAACAGGATTTTTTGGGGTCCACAAGACTCAAACCAGAACAATGACTGAGAAGCTAAGTGGAACTTCTGGCTGGCTCATGAGGTGTGGGGAACAGAAATTGAAATTTGGGTGCCATTAAAGAAAAAGACTTGTGAGGAATACTTCAGACTTTTCCTTGAAACTTCTCAGTGGCTACATCCTAGGGCAGGAATGAAATGGAAATAGAAAAGCGCTCCCAAAATCTGAAACTCATATTTGAATTAGGTCAATTCCTACTTTGATTCAGGTGTCCTGTCCATAGTATATTGCCAGGCTGTTGCAAAAATAAATCATTTTTAGAAGAAACTTACATTACACTGAACCTTGAGTTATCTCTACAATTTTACATACACAACACTCAGAAAACAATAAATAATTACTTGGTATTCCAGAGACAAAGGAACAAGTTCAAATACCCTGAAACACAAACTATTGAAACAGATTCACATGGGACTATAAAATAAATTGACATAATGATTAGAAATAAAAGAAAGAAGACAAAATAATCTCAGGAGTGAAAAATGGGACCTTACTACCAATTATTCAGATATAAAAATGAATGGAACAGAGGAAATATTTATAATATGTATTTAATGATGACATTACCTTGGTACAAATACTTGACAAGGGCAGTACATATCATTTAAATTGTGGGTTTCTCTCTCTCATGAACACAAATACAAAATTCCTAAACAAATTCAGAATTCAAACCCAGCAGTATATGAAAATGTTAATATATAGCAACTAAATTCTGTACAATCTAGAATAATAAATCGGTTTAACAAGAAAAATAAATCAATATAATTCAGCATATTAACAGAAAGCCGAGGAGATTATATAATCATCTCAATAAATGCCCAGAAACATCAGGTACATTGAACCACATTCATAACTCATTTACAAAGTTAAACTAGGGATGAAACATAATTTTTTTAGCCTGTTGAAGACTATAAATAAAAATCCCACAGGAAACTTCTTTCTTCCTGGTAAAATATTTAAAATATTTCCTTTTGTATTGTAAAGGGATAAGGCTGTCCATTCTCACCACATCTGTTTGGCATTTTACTGGAGTTTCTAGTCAGCCAATAAGGAAAAAAAAAAAAAAAGATATAATGATTTGAAATTATTTGAAAAAGGAAAATATGCCAGTAATTGACAACAACAGTAAATATTTAGTAAATTTAAACATATTTAGAGATAATCTTTTAGAATTAATAAGTGAATGCAACAAAATCAGTGGATACAAGGCAAATATGTAAAAAGTTGAGTTTTTATGTGTCTGAAACAGTTTAAAATAAAATTTTAAGTCAATACCACTTAAAGTAGCATCACAAAAATAAAATTCTCACAAAATATTCTTTATATATTTTCTTATTAAAAAACTAGTCTGCAAGGGGAGGAAGTGATGGCTAGGCACAAATTATGACAATTGATTAGCAAATTAGACTAGCTAGATTTCAATTCTAAGTACAACTAAGGGTTAAACCCATCCAAATTAGAAAGAAACCTACAGTCTCCATTTTAATTCTACTCCCAGCAAGAGTGAAAGCCTGGCTGGTTGAAAATCACAGTGACTTCTTGGAAAATAGTGACTGGCTTCTTTCTGACATATCAGATTACTGCCCCAGTCTGGCATGGATAGATGTTGGGAGGAGCCCCATTAGTATCTTTGGGCAGCTGCAGAGAGTAACACTTGGCTCAGCTTAATCTACTTCACACAATCTCAACTTCATCCCTGTACCTGGTAGGAGGGGATGGTAGGCAGAGCCTCATTAGTCTCTCTGGGTATCTACAGACAGTTGCAGCCTGCACAGCATAGTTTATTGTCTGTGCCCTCAATTCCATCCTTGGCCCCTACAGGCGAGGAAGGTGGAGAGAGATGCATCAGTATCTCTGGTCACCTCCAGATAGTATTTCTACCACAGCTTAGGCTGCAAACTTGCCCCTGGAATGGAAGGAAGGTTGGTGGAGCCTCATTAGTCTCTCCAGGCAGCTGCAGACAGTTACAGTCACACTGGCTTAATTTACTGCACAGGCCCTTTACTCCATCCTCAGCAGGGAAGAGGGCTGGGCAGAACTTCATCAGTTTCTTGGGTCAACATAGGCATTCAACCTGATCATCTCAGAAAGCAATATATTATATTTGTCTCAACACTGCCTCAGATAATTTAGAGACACAGTTCTCTCTTGGAGAGGTAAGAAACAAGTTGCTAAAAAGCAGCTCTTCCCCAAGAAAGGGTAGGACAAAGTCTGGTGCAGGTTGTGGCAGTTGATTAGAGGTCTCAGACCACAGGGGCTGGGATCAGTGCAAAAGCTTTATCCAGGTGGAGCTGGCAGCCTCAGTCTCAACCACATCCATGACAGGGCCTAAATCAGCTGAGAATTAAAGGGGCAACACTATTTTAGGGCTGGATGGAACTACTGGCTGAAGAATACCATCTGGTTAGGCAAGTGTCATAAGAATAAGAGCTGAAAAAAATCTCATTTTTAAAACATGCATTATCATAAAGTTCCAAAATAAGTTGAAACACATGTTAAAGAGGAACTTTAGCACAAAGCCAATCAACAAGAAAGCCCTAGGTTAAAGAGAGACTCTGAGTCCAGAATAAAGACATCAAGAATATCAGATGCCGAGATGCCAGCAAGCAATTAAAAGCCATGCTAAGAAACAAGAAGATATGTCCCAGTCAAAGAGACAAATTAAACCTCCAGATGACAACTAATCACAAATGTTCAAATAAAGCTCCTTAATAAAATCATTGAGATAGCTAAAGCAATTAAGGATATTAAGAAGACACTGGGTGAACATAAGGAAGAATTTGAAAGCATGCAAAGAAAGATAACAGATCTTATGGGGATAAAAGGAACAAAAATGAAATTAAAAATACGCTAGAGGCATGCAACTGAAGATCTGAAGAGGAAGAAGAAAGAATCAGTGACTTAGAAGACAGGGCTTCTAAATTACGACAGACAGAACAGATAGAGAAAATAACAGAAAAACTGAGCAGGGTCTCAGGCAACTGAGTGACAGCATGAGGCACACAACCATATGAGTCATCCAAATAGGAAAGAAAGAAGTAAAACTTTCACTATTCATAGATGATATGCACCTTTATCTAGAAAATACTGAAAAATCTACAACAAAACAATGAGAGCTAAAAAATGAGTTCAGTAAAATGACAGAATACATGGATAATATGCAAAAATTAGTAGTGTTTTTATACACTAATAATGAGCAATCTGAGGAGGAAGTCAGGAAAAAATTCCATTCACAATAGTGACTAAAATAATCAAATATTTAGGAATATAATTAAGCAAGGGCATAAAGGGTAGGTAATCAGAAGACTACAAAACATTGCTAAAAGAAATCAAAGATGACCTAAACAAATGGAAGAAAATATACACACTGATTTTCACAGTGACATTATTCACTATTGCCAAAAGATGGACATACCACAGGTGTCCATCAACTGATGAATGGATAAACAAAAGGTAGCATATACATACAATGGAGTACTATTCTGGCCTATAAAGAAATTGAATTTCTTTGCTTTTGACAACATGGATGAACCTTGAGGACATTATATTGAGTGGGATAAACCAGACACAAAAGGACAAATATTGTATAGACTCACTAAAATAAACTAAATGCAATGTGTAAATTCATGGGATTAAAATCTTAAGTATAGGTCACTAAGGAATAGAATGAGGGTTAAGAATGGGGAGGTGATGCTTAATGCATGTAGAATTTTAAAAAATGTTTTGTTTCTTTTCCTTTTTTATTTGAGAAGTTGTGAGTTAACAAAAACAACCATGCATACCATACAGGATTTCCATACATTGCCTCATTATAAACAACTTACATTGTTTTGACACATTTGTTACAAATGATGAAAGAACATTGTCACAATAGTAACGGTACCTATAGTTCATAGCTTATATTTGATGTATTATTCACATAAATTATCTTATTATTAACATCATGTATTATTAGTATTGTATATTTGTTATAGTTCATAAAAGAATGTTCTCATAATTGTGCTGTTAACCACAGTCCATCATTTGCCAGAGGGTTCACTGTGTTATATGGTCCTCTGCCTTTTACAGTCCATCCAAAGTGTACATTCAGTGGCTTTCAGTTTCATCACAGAGTTGTGGTGCCATAAGCCCTGTCCATTTCAGAACATTTTCATTACTCCAAAAGAAAAAATCCCATACTTCCTTATACCCCACCATTATTGACCCTTAGTATTGATATAGTAACTTATGTGACATTGCTGTAAAAATATTATATGACTGTTAAATATAGTCTATGTGTTACATTAGTTGTATTTTTCCCATGTATCTCCATATTCTTAACATCTTGTAATAGAGGGACATTTTTGTATTGGTATTGTTAACCATATTCATCATCCACCAATGAAATCACTATGTTATACAGTCTCTAGATTATCATCTAGCTTTCTTTCAAATGACATTAACCTCCCTAAACTACAGTCATATTTATAAATAAGCAGTGTTGATTATACTCACTATATTGTGTTACCATCAACCCTAACCATTTAAAACATTTACAATCCCTCTTATTAAACATTCTACATACTTTCAGCATGGACTCCTTCTTCTCAAACTACATTCTATTTCCTAGTAATCTATACGCTATAGTTTAACTCCATGTGTTTATATATTGTATTTAGTTAATATTAGTGAGGCCATATAATATTTATCTTTTGTGTCTGGCTTATTTCACTCAACATAATATTCTCAAGGTTCCTCCATGTTGTCATGTCCTTCCCCAATTGATTTCTTTTACTGCTGCATAGTATTATTACATTGTAGGTATATACCACATTTTGTTTATCCATTCATCAGTTGATGGACAATTGGCTTGTTTCCATCTTTTAGCAATTGCTAATAATGCTGCTATGAATATCAGTGTGCAAATCTCTGTTTGTGCCCTTTCTTTCAGTTATTCTGAATATATTCCAAGTAGTAGGATTGCTGGATTACAGACATTCTATATTTAGCTTCCTGAGGAACCACCAAACAGTCTTCCACAGAGGCTGTGCCATTTTACATTACTGCAAACAGTGACGCAGGGTTCCCATTTCTTCACATTGTCTCCAGCACTTGTTTTCTGTTTTATTAATAATGGGCATTCCATAAGCCAAGAAATGATATCTCATAGTTTTGATCTGCATTTCCTTAATATCTAGGTGGTATTGCACATTTTTTCATGTGCTTTTTGGCCATTTGTATTTCTATTTGGAAAGAATTCTGTTCCAGTATTTTGTCCATTTTTTTAAATTGGGTTGCTTCTCTCTTTATTGTTAAGCTGTATGATCTCTTTCTATAACATGGAGATTAAACCCTTATTTGATATGAGATCTCTGAAAATTTTCCTCCAATGAGTAGAGTTCCTTTTCACCTTCTTAACAAAGTCATTTCAATCACAAAAATGTTTAATTTTGAGTAGGTCTTGGTTATCTATTTTCTCATTGCTCATGCTTTGCATTGTTTAAGAAACGACCACCTACCACAAAATCTTGAAAATGTTTCCCTACATTTTCTTCTAGGAGCTTTATGGTTGTTGCTTTTATATTTATGTCTTTGAACAATTTTGAGTTAGTTTTTGTATAAGGTGTGAGATAGGAGTCCTCTTTTTTTCATTTGGATATGGATATCCAGTTCTTCCAGCACCATTTGTTGAATAGACTGTTATGGCCCAGCTGGGTGGCTTGATAACTTTGTCAAAAATCACTTGACTTGGTCTATTTCTGAATTCTTGATTGAATTCCATTGGTCAATGTGTCTATCTTTATTCCAGTACTATGGTGTTTTTACTACTGTATCTAAGTAATATGCTGTAAAGTCAGGAAATGAGAGTCCGTCAACTTCATTATTCTTTTTTAAGGTGAATTTGGCTATTTGCAACCTCTTACACTTCCAAATAAATTTGATAATTGACTTTTCCATTTCTGGAAAATAAACCTATTCAAACCTGATATAATATGCCTCTAATGTATTTTTATCTCATCCTCTGTGTCTTTAATTCCCATAGGTTCTTTTAATTTTCTTGCAAGCTTTCAAATAGTTTTTTATGTTCATTGAGTGTCATCTTAATATCCTTTCTCTTTAGCCATATTTTCTTTCAAATCCTTGAATATATTTGTGAGATTTGTGTGAACATCACTGATTCATCATCTTAAATCCTGTGTCTCATTAGAATTTTTTATTTGATCCTTTGGCTGAATTATATTTTCCTATTTCTTAGTATGGTTTGTAATTTTTTGCTTATGTCTAGTCCTCTGATTATGTTGGTGAATTTACTCTGATGGTCATTTTCTCTCTCTTGCTTTATGGTTTTATTTCATGTTTTTTCTTCATTTTTTGGTTCAACTTATTCTAAATATTTAAGATTGCTCAGCTGAAGTTATCAAAACAGGGCCAGGGAATGACTAATTTGGTGCAGAACAGATCCAAGAGAGTGCCTTGACATGAGAGACTCCAAAAAGTTTTTTTAAATTTCTTGCAGTTTCCTGGTCTGCCAGCAGATAGTGCTCTTCAGTGAAACATTCTACCAGGTGTCTTTGTCAACCTCCACTCAAAGGTGATTCTGGCCTGGCCAGAGCCAAGATTCAAAATATGATCTGCCAGCCAAACTCAGTGAAGATAAACCATTCTCTATCTTCTGCTGCACCCTTTCCTCTCAAGGAGTTAGACATCCATTCCCCTCTCAGTTGGCAGCAGTGAGCCATGGGTTTTACCCAGGCTGTTCACCTTGAGGGTGGGGAATGGGGGCCTTTCATGGTCTCAGGGGTTAGTTACTCATTGTTTTTTAATCAGCTTCTTAAGTTCTCTTTCCTTCTCCCTCCTGTATGATGTGCAGCACTCTCCTTTTCTGCAAACATCCACACCAACTCCCTCAGACAGCTTTTTGCCTTTCCTTCATTGTTTTTGTAAGAGAGTTGAGCCCTGCCACCCTACTCCAAAACCATCTTCTTGGAAGTCTTCTTAAATGTAGAATTTTCAGTAAGGTTGATTGTAAATGTTAGGAAATAGATAAAGTTGATTGTAACACATTATAGTGAATTTAACACCAGTGATTTATAAAGGTGAATGTGACTGAAAGGTGTAGTCTAGGGATGTAAATGTCAATATTAAGAAAGCTAGAGGATAATCTTGGGAATGTATAACAGTGATCTCAGTGTGGATGAGCTTTTTGAATTATGGTAAAAATTTAAGAATATTCTTCTATGAGCTGGAACAAATATATACCACTATTACAAGGTGTTATGAATATGGTGATACATGGGAAAATACAACTAATGTAACTTATGGACTCTCATTAACATTAATTTTGTAATATCTTTGCATCAATGGAAATAAAGGTACTTTATCAAAGCTAACTGGATTTTTCTTTCTGGAGTAATGTAAGCATTCTAAAATTGTCTGAGGTGATGACAACACAACTCTGTGAAGAAACTGATAGCCACCGAGTATACTTTGGAAGGATTTTAGAATGCATGGTACAGCAAACCCTGTGGTTGTTGATGGATTGTGGTTAACAATATAATATGAGAACATTATTTCATGAATTTTAACCAATATACAATATTAATACATGGTGTTAATAGTGGAGTGGTTATAGAATAATATACCTAATGTAAGCTATAGAATATGGGGAGTAGTAATATTTGAATACACTTTTATCAATTGTAAAAAATGTTCCACAACAATGCAAGGTGTTGGTAAAGGGGTGGTTTATTGGAATCCTGTATGTTATGCATGATTATTTTGTATCCTTACAACTTCTATAATAAATTAATAATTAAAAATAATCGAAAAATATAGTCTGCAAGAATTATGTATGACTGGTGTTATTTCTTCCTTAATTGAAATAGTTTACTATGACACCAAATGGACTAGTGATTGTTTTGTGAGGAAATCTTTCATTTCCTATTCAATAGATGTTCAATCACTCAGATTTCTTTCTCTTTTTATGTCAGTTTTGATAAGTAGTCTTTATCTAGGAGCTTCACATTTTATATAAATTTTCATTGCAGTCCCAGGATTTTTCACTTTCTGTATTAACAAGGATAGAGTAACCAATACAAGTGTCTGCCAGTTGCTAAATTTATAAAACCAGACTTGTGCAGTTGGGACCCATGGAAATAACAATAAAATTGGTCTTTGGACTAATTGGACTCACTGTGCAATAGACTTGAATCAACTCTCATTTATCACCTGGCTGCTATAAGCCTCCACTATAACATGTGTGCCTTGTGGACATTTTGGGTACTCTGGTAAAAGTGTCAATTTAGACTCTCTATCAGTTTGGTATTCCCCTTTATTCTGAGTAAATAGCTTTAGTTCCACTAAGGAAAGGATTAGGCATTGTAGTGTCCTAACTCAAAGGGAGTTGGAAATCTCTTCATTTGATAGGTTTAGGGTCTCAAAATTGTCTCAGTTTTGGAAACTGGATAAGACAGTTCTCTTTTTCATTGTTGCAGCTGATCTTAACTTCCTGTTCACCAGATCTTGATCTTTGCTTACTTATACAAAGGCAATATCTTTTTGTTAGCTGCCCATCTATTTCACCATCAACACAATCTATTTTCCATTGACACAGATTCCTGTGGATATAGAGTCTCTGGTTATAACATTATCCTTGCTGTTTATTATGCTAATTAGTCCACTTTGCCTCTGAGAGTTACATACCATGACCTGACTTCTACTCCTGCAGAATTCTATCATCCTCATTTACACCATAGAGACATGATCCATATAAACATTGCCTTGTGTCAATCCCACCCTAGAAAAGACAGCAACCATTTAGATCAAAGATCCTAATGTTCTCCTTACAATGACTGTAGTAATGTATTATCTCTGGGTTCACTCCACCCTCAAGAGCATAGTAATTCAACTATGTATTGAGTTTATATAATAAATTTATTTTTAACATCCCTATTATATTTACCTGAACTCAGTCTTCTGACAAGGCATTTCACACTTCTCCACCTAATTTTCTGTAAGCAATTGTTATTCCCAAGTGTTAAGGTTCATCCTAATATCAAATGAGATTTAAATCATGGGAGAAACTGTCTTCTATCTATCTTATAGTCTATCTTCCTTAGTCTAACATCTAAAAATCCATTCCCATTCATCATCTGTCTTTTCCTACTGGTATATATTATCTATTTCCTAACAAATTTTTAGTGCAGAAATTGCATACAATCTCAATAGAGACTGTATTTCCCCTTTGGTCATGCTGATATGTTACCCTTAATTGATCTGGAACTAATGGGGGGTGAATTTTAAGATGGAAATGTATCACCTTGTGAAGTATTTGGCTCTTGTAAAGTGATGGAATTGTCTCTGGGCAAGAGGAGGCTGCTGACCTCTAGCAAGACAGAAGAAATGACTTTTGTCAGATTCATTAAATGAATATAGGACCTCAAGTTTCTCAAGTTTAGACATCTGCATGTGCCTATTTTAGGACTCAGGATTCCATCCATTTCTTTTCAAGTCCCTGATTTTAGCATAGAAGCCCAGTTAAGTCCATACACAGTCTCCTTTGTAGTTTCATTACTCCTAAGATTAAATCCTTTACCTGATTTCAGCATTGTTTACTAACCATTTTCTGAGTTGGTAGTTGGCTGAATTAAACTGGTCACTCTCCATCAGTGTTTCTAAGGCACTTAACAAAACAGTCGGCTTCACAATCCTTATAATTACCATGACTTCCACACTTTTCAAATGTTAGAGCTAATTCATTAATCAGTGGTTCCTCTTTAAACTGCACCTCATCCAATATACCACAAGTAAAAGTAGTCTTAATAATTGTCATGCTTCAGCATGATAGGAGTTACAACATTCTACTTACTACCAGTGATGGAGTCCTTGTTGATTTCTGATGATTGAGTAAATATAGTTCTAGAATTTTTTCCCAAACAACTGATTTCTAAGTCCACTTACAATATTCAAAGGAAGGCCTGAAAGATGGATGCCAGTAGTTTATCTGAGAGGTTATCCCAAGAAGCAGAAATGAGAAAACCAGTCTACTGAGAAAGAGAAGGAAGAAAAGATAACATAAGGGTTCATTACCAAATGTGCTGCTATAAGAAAGGAGGCCCAATTCCACTAAGAGCTCCTGAAAAGTGTCCAGATTATCTCTCAGAAACTCACTTAAAAGTCAGGAGACCTGAGCATATATACATTGTCTTCCATATCCCATGGGTTGGATGGTGCCCCTGGGAACATAGATTCTCCTCATATGAGGACTATACTTGTATATAAGCCAGTTAGGCTCTATAGACTTCTGTCTAGTGAATTGGTACGTAATGAGTGCCTGATGTGGCATACTGTCTGAGCATGCACAGAAACAACCATCATAGCTGAGCCTAAAAATATTTGGTCTGAGGAGCTATGACATGGAGTGTCAGAGATGTCTGCTACTTGACATGTAGTCTTTTGGCATCTCAACTAAAAACTTAAGATGTTTTCCAGAGCTTCTCCTTCTTGGTGGGTCTGGGATTCCAGTGTTTATCTTTCCAGCTCTATGAGTCTGCTGAAAGCTTTTATAACCTTCTCAGGCTCTTTTATGGAAAAAACAAATTTATCAAGTGGTAAAGTGGTATCAATTGAGCAATTGCAGGGCTTAGTTCTTTCTGCTTCTACTCTTTTCTTGATCTTTGTCTCAAAAATCTTTACTGCCTAGGTACATATCCTTTGCTGTTAAAACAGTGCTGTAAATATTGTTCCAAATTTATTTGTTATTTTTTCTAAATAATATTAGAGAATACCTAGTCCTTTATATCCATAAGTAAAAATGAAAGTATATGATTATAATTACAGACTAATATAAGCAATCTTCTTTGATTCATCCACATCTTCCCATCTTAGTTCCATATATATATATGTATGTATATATAATGACATATGGGTAAGCAATGTGATGGAAAATTCATTAAATTTTCTTAATCAATCTTTAAACTTATCTTAACAATATTAAAACCTTGCCATTGCCCATACATTTGAGGGATTAGCTAAATTTTCATCATTTCTTAAGTTTTTAAAAAAGCATATTTTGTTTATGAATTACAACGAATGTGTCACATTAATGAAGGATGTTGATTTTGTGGGAGGGTGTGGGAGGTATGGGAAGTGGTGCATATGGGAATCTCTATATTATTTGTGTAACATTTATGTAATCTAAATATCTTTTAAAAAATAAAAAAATTTAAAAAATGAATTAAAAATAAAAAAGCATATTTTGATCTCTTATCAAACTACATACTAAATGTCCAGTTGCAGAATAAGAATTAAAATCCCTGGGGCAAGGGCTAACTATCTTTCTTATAATTCCTTTACAAGATTATTCCTGCAGTAATCATATGTTGCAGGACTGGATTTTCTATTCTTCTTATTCCTTTTGGACCTTCCGCTGTGGTGAATGTGCAGGACTTTTTAGAACAATAAAGAGAAGTATTTATTACCCTTCTGAAAATCTAAATATGGTATTCCTTAACATACTGTAATTATCCATTATTGCTTTCCCAGAAAAGAAACTGGTTCTACTCTGCCTGGAATTGAACTCTGCACAAGAAGACAGAGGCAGACCAAAGGGAAAAGTTATTCCTATATATCTACCCAAGGTTTCCATTTATATATGAATAGCAACTCAATATATGTGGGGAAAAAAAGTTTGGACTTTCCTCTGTCACTGTATATGTTTGTGATCATTCATACTATTTCACCACCACCCCTGTGAAAGAACTGTACCTGTATATCTTTCCAGAATTTATAGTGCATAATAGATGGGTGATATTTTGGGGGCTACCATTCAAGGTTTTGAGAAATAGTGTGGTTGTCTGTCATGCCTAAATCAACATACACTGTAGAAACAAGCTAAATATCTTGCATCATATCAACAAACTGTCATTGGAATGATATCCAGAACTAGAAGTCAGTCCAAGATAAGCAGTTATGGTAGTAGGAATAACCTCTCAAAGTGAGAAAAATTCCATGGAGATGGATGTTCTGAACACAAAAGAGACCTTAAAGTAGTCGGATAAGGGGATATGAGTTTGGAAACATAAGTTAAAAATATGTTTCAACCAGAGGGTTTGGTCTATATTTTGTTTCTTGAATTTGTAAGAGTGAGTCCTACAATAAATATTTAGCTCATTTTATCTAGTGACTATTGTCTATGAAGAAAGATTATTATCCTTACTTTGAGCAACCTAGAATTTTAACAAAAAGTTGGATTACTCCAACTTTTGTAAAGTCTGTGAGGAATATTACAAATTGATGGGAGGATCTCTGTCTACATCCATATCCACTGTACCAACTAAAGATGTGATACATCAATTGGACATGCAAGTCTACCTGTTTTGGTTTTTAACAAACCATTGTGGGTCATATTACATTCCTCCAAAAGACACATTGAAGACCTAATCTCTGGTGTCTCAGAATGGGATCTTATTTGGAAATAAGATAATTGTAGATGTATTTAGTTAAATTAAGATGAGGTTATACTGGAATGGGATGGGCCCTTAATCCAACATGATGGTGTCCATATAAGAAGAAGAGAAAGAACACAGAGACACATGGGGGGAAGGCCATGTGAAAATGGAGGTAGAGACTGTACATATGCAGCTACTAGCCATGAATAACCAAGAATTGCTGGTCACCACCAGAAGCTAGAAAGAGACAATGAAAGATTCTTTCCTAGAGATTTAAGAGGGAGTATGGCCTTGCTGACACCTTGATTTCGGACTTCTAGCTTCCATAAATGTGAGAGGATACATTTCTCTTGTTTTAAGTTACTGGCTTTGTGATAATTTGCTACAGCAACTGTAGGAAATAGATTTAACATGCTAAGAGCTCAAATCTTATGCAAGAATGTGGAAACTGTGAGAGGGATGAAAAAATTCCAACAGTAAAATGACACAATAATGAAGTTTCAAAGGGGATTGTCAGGATAAGAAGAGTGTGCTGGATCCAGGGAAGTTTGTCCAGAGTAGATTCACTAATTGACAGAAACTTCCTCTGTTTATGCTTCCCATGGGATGGAAACCAGGTAGTCAGCTACAGATTTTTCTTACTCCGAATGGCAATATACAGGAAGACCCAGAACTAAGGAAGAATAAGTTAAAAGTGAAGTTACAGGAAAGGAGGAAAAGTTTCTCTCCTCTTGAGTGGGATGTGGAATGTGAGTATAAGAAGCAGCTCAAATAAAGTCAGAGAACCCATGAATCTTTAGGCAGAGTTCATAGGGAACACTCTGAGATACAATGATACAAGAGTGTTTTAGTTTACTAAAGGCTGCCGGGAGCAATGTACCAAAAATGGGTTGGTTTTATAATGGGAATTTATTAGGTTAAAAGCTTAGAGTTCTAAGACTGTGAAAATGTTTAAGTCAAAGACATCACCAGAGATGCTGTCTCACCAAAGGTCAACTATTGGCAATCCTGGACTCCTTCCACATGACAAGGCACATCGAGGCATCTTCTTTTCTGAGTCTTTTTGCTTCAGCTTCTGACAGCTCCATCTGTTGCTTCCTCTCTCTCATATGCCTCTCGTCCTCTCTCCTCACTCATATCTCTCCTTTCTCCTCTTACCTCTCTCCTCTCTCCCTCTCTCTGATTTCCTGGGTTCCTTCTCTCCATCCTTGTGGGTTTTTTCTGTGTGTCTTTGTGTTTGCAGTTTTTTCTCTCTTCCATCTATAAAGCAAGAGGCTCAAGACCCACCTTGGGTTACATCTCACTGAAGTAATCTAATCAAAAGCTCCCAATTGAATCTAATACAATGAAAGTGTCTCCCCCATACAGAATGGATTAGCTTTAAGAATATGATCCTTTCTGGTATCCACAAAAAGCTTCAAACTATCACAAAGGGACAATATTAAGGAACTGCTAATCAACAACAATTTATTTGGTCCCCAGGACCATTAACATTTCTGGTTTTCTTGGTTAAAAATAAAGGGGGCATGATTAAGTGTAGGTTAAAGGACTCTATAAGTCAGAATCATGACAGGAAACAGAAGGTATGTTTAGCTTTATTTAAAGAGATGTGGTTAGGGATAAGGGAACAATAACAGATTTTGAGAGGCATAGGAACTAGCAACAGTGGAAAGCTATTATTAAAACTAGGGTTAAAATGACAACTCAAGGATACTGGGTTACTATGGATACTTAAGCCATTAAAGAAGAGCCTCCTGGCTTTTCTCTCCCTTTGTGCTCTTATCTTATACTTAAGCCTTCATTGGTTGACTCCAGTTGGAAATAAGAAGGCAATGAAACTGAGGAGACACAGTCTTTAAAGTTACACCCTTCCCCAGGTCGCAGAGCTGGGCATATAAGGGTGGGTAATAAATAAGGAGAAAACAGATAATAATAATTACAGTAATGGAGAAAAAAGGGATCAAGATTGATGGAGACACTGTTCCGAATTCTAGCCGCTTCAAATGGCCTAATATTTCTTAGTTTTGAGAGGCACAGTGGGAGCTGGGGAGAAAGTATTAACATATAATGCTGAGTAGAGATATAATCTTTGTTCTGTAGTTCTTCCTTATTGAAAATAACGAAAGTAATTGGGAATCTGATAGATTTAGCAATCTTGGCATACTTGGACAATTTCTATAAAACTTAAGAAAACTATAAAAATATTTCTTAAATTAATAATTTTCTCTAAAGATATAAAGTTGGTAACTTTTGTGGGTAAGTGCTGTTTTGCACTGCCATGAATTTTATGTAGAATAATTTATGTCTCAACAATAGGTAAACTGATTCAGAAAACTTTCTCCTCATTCATTCTGGCCTTCCAACTATAGGGAACTAAAAATCTCTGGAATATTCCTTATGTATTAGAGAAAATTCCATAGATCAAACTTTTTACCAAGCTGTTTTTGAGAAGTCACTAGAACCTAAGAATGGGTTTGTTAGAAGAATACTTGGGTATACAAAAAAGTGCAGGTTTACTGGGATTATTAAGGTTAGAGGTGTGAGTGACAAAGATCTCAAAGAGGCATCATGAAATGGGGAAAATAAATTCCCAAAACATTCTATATCTTGATTTGAGCTTTGCTTCACAAGTATGTGTAAACAATTTTCATATTGTACACTTAAGACTAGTATACTTTACATATTTAATGTATGTATATTATGTTTTCAATTTAAAAAGCTGGAAAACCTTGTGAACCAGTGTAGCTGTTTAAAATTATTTTATGAATCCCAAAAGGAGAAAGATTATGTTGTGGGCTGGTCCACTCCTGTGGGTGTGAGACATTTACAATTGGACTACTTCAGTGAGACATGACTTGGTTTGAGTCTCCTCCATCTTGCTGGGTCTGATAAAAAACAGAGACACACAGGAGAAGAGAGCTCTGCCATTTTTGATCCTGCCATGTAAGAGAAAAGAAAGGCTCAAAATGCTGAAGACCCTGGAAGAGACGAGCCATATGCTTGATGGCTTGCAGCTGAAATAGGGAAGATATTGGAGCAGCAGAGTCTGAGAGAGGATGCCCAGTAAGAGATAAGCCTTATGCTTGATTGGCCACAGGTGAGGCTCAAGGAGATGGTACAGCCCAGAGGGAAAGGCAGAGACCAGGGAGAGATTGCCCACCATCTTGCTTCAACACGTGGCAATTGACTTGGGTGAGAAAGCACCTATTATGGTGCCTTGAATTGGACTTTTCATTGCCTTGGAACTGTAAGCTTTTATTCCAAATAAATACCCTTTACAAAAGCCAACACATTTCTGTCACTTTGAATCAGCAGCCCTTTGGCAAACTAAAACAATCAGTTTGTTATTACTCCTATAGTGATTTTTGCAAATTCCTACAAATGTTTTATATTACTCGCTGACACCCATAATGAAGTCTTAGGGGCCATAAGATTCCACTAGAATTCTGTGAAATATAGACCCTGACCTCATCAGAGTGTGTCTGTAAAAGAAGCTATAGACCCCTTTTAGAAGCTCAAATTTTATCTTGAAAGTGGGATTTGATAGATAAGTTCCCTGGTTATGCTTTCTTGATATTTTTTGCAGATTCTTTCTCTTTTTCACCTCTAAATATTAAAGTAGTTCACTGTTTTGCTGCTGACCTTTACAAACACCATTTTAATGTGGATAAGGCTTTTTATCTCATCATTATGTTGAAGACTCTGCAGTTTATCTTCTAGTCTTGACCATTTCACTGAACTCCATATCCCATTTCCTATTCTTCACCTTCACTAGATATTTAGTAAATATTCAACAATTCAAAACAGATCTCTTTATGCTCCACCAATAAACCTCTCGTTCTCCATGTCTTCCACATTTTACCAAATGGTGGCACCACCCATTGCTCTGGACAAAATCCTAGAAACTATCCTTGCTTCCTCTCAGTCTACCATAAAAGATATAAAATGTATTAGCAAGTTATATCACCACTCTCTTCAAAATATGTTCCATACATGACCACTTTTTATCATTTTCTATACTATACCACTCAGGTTAAAATCATCATTGTTTTTCCTGCTTCCACTCTAGCCTCCCCAATGGACAATTTTTCTCAAAGCATCTTTTTTTTTTTTTTTTTTTTTTTTTT